>CM014080.1:1757553-1762553 GCA_004119915.2 Collichthys lucidus
TCACAGAGACTACGTCCAGGTTTTAGACAGTCTGCGGGGACGTCACCGAGACTACGTCCAGGTTTAGACAGTCTGCGGGGACGTCACGGAGACTACGTCCAGGTTTTAGACAGTTGAGACTACGTCCAGGTTTTAGACAGTCTCTGGGGACGTCACGGAGACTACGTCCAGGTTTTAGACAGTCTGCGGGGACGTCACAGAGACTACGTCCAGGTTTTAGACAGTCTGCGGGGACGTCACCGAGACTACGTCCAGGTTTTAGACAGTCTGCGGGGACATCACGGAGACTACGTCCAGGTTTTAGACAGTCTGCGGGGACGTCACGGAGACTACGTCCAGGTTTTAGACAGTCTGTGGGACGTCAGAGACTACGTCCAGGTTTTAGACAGTCTGCGGGGACGTCACAGAGACTACGTCCAGGTTTTAGACAGTCTGCGGGGACGTCACAGAGACTACGTCTAGGTTTTAGACAGTCTGCGGGGACGTCACCGAGACTACGTCCAGGTTTTAGACAGTCTGCGGGGACGTCACGGAAACTACGTCCAGGTTTTAGACAGTCTGCGGGACGTCACAGAGACTACGTCCAGGTTTTAGACAGTCTGCGGGACGTCACGAGACTACGTCCAGGTTTTAGACAGTCTGCGGGGACATCACGGAGACTACGTCCAGGTTTTAGACAGTCTGCGGGGACGTCACGGAGACTACGTCCAGGTTTTAGACAGTCTGTGGCGACGTCACAGAGACTACGTCCAGGTTTTAGACAGTCTGCGGGGACGTCACAGAGACTACGTCCAGGTTTTAGACAGTCTGCGGGGACGTCACAGAGACTACGTCTAGGTTTTAGACAGTCTGCGGGGACGTCACCGAGACTACGTCCAGGTTTTAGACAGTCTGCGGGGACGTCACGGAAACTACGTCCAGGTTTTAGACAGTCTGCGGGGACGTCACAGAGACTACGTCCAGGTTTTAGACAGTCTGAGGGGACGTCACAGAGAATACGTCCAGGTTTTAGACAGTCTGCGGGGACGTCACGGAAACTACGTCCAGGTTTTAGACAGTCTGCGGGGACGTCACAGAGACTACGTCCAGGTTTTAGACAGTCTGCGGGGACGTCACAGAGACTACGTCCAGGTTTTAGACAGTCTGCGGGGACGTCACAGGTGTGTGTGATGGGTATGTCAGATTTCAGTTTGGGGTTGGGTATCTTGCTCCGTCTGGATTGTGGGGCAGCTGTAATCTACACCAAGAGACAACATCATAGCAGCATATCGGACACACTTTCATCATCCCACATCGGTTCTTCATCCTCTGCCACAGTGTTTTAGAGAGCAGGCCCTTCCATAAACTGCGTCTGAGGAATTACTCCGTCTGTCTCTGCAGCACAAAAGTGGAAAAGGTCTTGAAGGTTTCAGGAGACGAGGATCCTCGTTTTGAGTTTTGCAGCCTGTTTGAGGCGTTTCACCGTTTGAGCAATCATCTTGTGACAAACACTGAAGCGCCTCGCTCGTCCTCGCAGTCGCAGTAACTACCCCGGCAGAGCTGGGCTGGTTTCACAAAGCACCGCACACGAAGACTGTGCTTTTTTCTTTTTTCCCTTTAAACGGATGGCTCACCTGGGAATGAGCCGCGGTGTCACAGTGCCACATCGTCTGCACGCAGAGCTCATTAGAGAGGTGAATTTATGATGGCACGCACCGGGCTGTTGCTCCAACACGTGCATATGATTATTGTTCCGAGACTTAAATAAACTCTTCATGGTCTTTTTGTGTAAATGATTGGATTCACATGAAAGCCGTCCTCCCTCTCTCTTCCCTGTCTTTCACTTTCACACATTCGGTTATAGATATGCTCAAAGTGAAAGTGCCAAATGACCTTCAGCCGTCTCTCTCCCTCCCTCGCTCCTCTTCTCCTCTTTCTGTTGTCTTCTAAAAATAGAGTCCCTCCCATCCTCCACCACCAATCATCAGCGAAGGGCTGCGGCTGGCCCTGTGGGCACAGGCTCCAGCAAGAGGGGTGCCAGAGATGAGCCTAATTAACTCATTGAGAAGGAGAGAGCGAGCGAGGGAGAGGCTGGTGGTGGCGGTGAGGGACGGAAGCAAAAGGGGTGGGTGAATAATGACAGAGAGATGCAGAGGGTGAAAGATGGAGTGGTACAAAGAGGAAGACGATGAGGAGGAAGAGGAGGAGATAATGAGAAGGAGGGGTCAGAGATGGAGAGAGAGGAGAGGCGAGTGAAGGTCTCTGGGGTGAGGATATAGTCGTGAACGAGGCAGAGGGAGAGTGATGGAGAGGAGCGCTAATTAGACGTAGGACCGAAGCCCCTTCTCACTTTACATGGCGGGAAAAAAAGGGGGAAACGGAAGAAGGAGGGATGAAGGGATGGAGATGGATGGGCGGGCGGCTGCAGCAACAAGATATGAAAAGGAAATATGTAATCTTCAATAGAGAGAGAGAGCGAGAGAGCGAGAGAGAGAGAGACGGCGATCCAGCCAACTCAATTAGTCCACGTCTATAAAACAAACTACTCTTAATCTGCTGCCAGACACTCGTGGGCAAATGTACCGGCCGCTTCCTGCAGGGAGGTGGTGGAGGTGGAGGTGGAGGTGGAGGTGGAGAAGGGGGGGGTAACAGCAAAGATGGAGACACCCCATCGCCACCACTCAACCTCTCCTCGCACTTATCTGACAACCTTTCAAGGAGCTTAAAAGCAAAATGTCCTGATTCCTGTGCTCAGCGTGTGTTTCCGTTATTTCCTCCCTCACACAGAATTATTTTCTGTCCTTGAAAAGCTTCAATCAAAAAAAATGTTTCTCAGATTTTTAAAGAGACTTTTCAGTCAAAACGCACAATTAAAAGAGAAACACAACCACAACACAGCAAGATCACGGAGACTACGTCCAGGTTTTAGACAGTCTGCGGGGACGTCACAGAGACTACGTCCAGGTTTTAGACAGTCTGCGGCGACGTCACAGAGACTACGTCCAGGTTTTAGACAGTCTGCGGGGACGTCACAGAGACTACGTCCAGGTTTTAGACAGTCTGCGGGGAAGTCACAGAGACTACGTCCAGGTTTTAGACAGTCTGCGGGGACGTCACAGAGACTACGTCCAGGTTTTAGACAGTCTGCGGCGACGTCACAGAGACTACGTCCAGGTTTTAGACAGTCTGCGGGGACGTCACAGAGACTACGTCCAGGTTTTAGACAGTCTGCGGGGACGTCACAGAGACTACGTCCAGGTTTTAGACAGTCTGCGGGGACGTCACAGAGACTACGTCCAGGTTTTAGACAGTCACAGAGACTAAGTCCAGGTTTTAGACAGTCTGCGGGGACGTCACGGAGACTATGTCCAGGTTTTAGACAGTCACAGAGACTACATCCAGGTTTTAGACAGTCTGCGGGGACGTTACAGAGACTACGTCCAGGTTTTAGACAGTCTGTGGGGACGTCACGGAGACTATGTCCAGGTTTTAGACAGTCACAGAGACTACATCCAGGTTTTAGACAGTCTGTGGGGACGTCACAGAGACCACGTCCAGGTTTTAGACAGTCTGCGGGGACGTCACGGAGACTACGTCCAGGTTTTAGACAGTCTGCGGGGACGTCACAGAGACTACGTCCAGGTTTTAGACAGTCTGCGGGGACGTCACGGAGACTACGTCCAGGTTTTAGACAGTCTGCGGGGACGTCACAGAGACTACGTCCAGGTTTTAGACAGTCTGCGGGGACGTCACGGAGACTACGTCCAGGTTTTAGACAGTCTGCGGGGACGTCACAGAGACTACGTCCAGGTTTTAGACAGTCTGCGGGGACGTCACGGAGACTACGTCCAGGTTTTAGACAGTCTGCGGGGACATCACAGAGACTACGTCCAGGTTTTAGACAGACTGCGGGAACATCACAGTAGTCAAATTCTTTCATAAAGACTGTCTGCCTCCTTCCTGGCACGGCACGGCCCAGCATGGCTCGGCCTGGCACAGAGAGCTGGACCACCTGGCTGATGCCAGCTCTGATGTATGGCTCTGGCTCCGGCTCGGTGCCATGGAGGGTTACCACGAGTGTCATGAACAAAAGGCTCTTAAGTCCTCGGCTCTCCATCACCTCCTCTGTGCAGACGGGGTGGACCCTGTGGTACGCTCACACACACACAGACACACACACACACACACACACACACACACACACACACACACACACACACACTCACACACAGGTGCATGTGTGTGTGTGGTGACAGATGGGGATGAAGTTGTCAGAGCTCGCTCGGCTCGGCGCTGCTGTAGGCTCTTGTCGGCTGGCTGCTGCTTGTTAACGTGTTAATTAGCCTGTTTGGTAATTACAGCGAGCCCGGGCCAGGACGCTCATCAGGGGCCACTGACTGCAAGACGCAGAGCAGGCAGGGTCAGCACGGGGGACACACGAGGAGGAGGTGTTTGAGATGTCCTCCTCCTCCTCCTCCTCCTCCTCCTCCTCCTCCTCCTCCTCCTCCTCCTCCTCCTCCTACAGACTGATCACTGTTAGGATGCATTAAGACTCTCTCATGTATTCTTCGTTCAAATGAAGACGGACATCGTCTTCTTCCGTCAGTGTGAACATGAAGCGTGTTCATTCATGTGAGTGTTGCTTAATTTATGAGCAGTAATGCAGTTTGAGCTTCACAGCTTCAGGTCAAAGGTGAGGCTGTGACGTCAGCACTGTGATGTAGCTGAGACTGATGGATCAGTGCTGATGTGTTTCATATGGAGATGAATGGAAACGAATCATAGTTTAAACGGTGAGCTGTTAAATAAAAACTGTAAAACTATGAATATAGAATAAAAGGCTCAACGTTTGATTCACTTTAACGTAAACAGGTTTCTGCTTGGTTAGCTCGTGTCTGGTCTGCATAATGATTCATTTACTTATTTATTTCTATCATTTTCATGTTTTTAATTAAAGTCTCCCTGATTGCTTGATGAATTCATCTGGACGTGTTCAGTGTTTTCCTCGGTGTGCAGCTCAG
>CM014080.1:1765053-1772553 GCA_004119915.2 Collichthys lucidus
GACAGCGAGGAGAGGGAGCAATTGTGTAGTTGTCAGTGTACAAGCAGAGTCTCTGATATAAATCTTAATATCCTATTTAAGGCTTTTCTTCATCACGGAGCTCTGATTTATTAACGGGGCTTCCCCTTCATTCATCAAAATAAACTATGAGCTGGCGGTCGCGGCCGGCAGGGCAAATTAAAGCAAACAAGAGAGAGAGACACACACACACACAGACATCCATACGTCACTCTCACTCTTCCTTTCTTCACCTCTATCCTCTCTCCGTCTCCATCAGCAGCTCCCTGACAGGTGAGGCCAGCTCGGAGTAAATGGCCGAGCTCCCCGGGAGGAAGAGGGAGAGAGAGGAGGGAGGGGTGAGGATGATGAGGAGGGGTAAGGAGGATGAGGAGAGGTGAGGAGGATGAGGAGGGGTGAGGAGGGTTAAGGAGGATGAGGAGGGGTGAGGAGGATGAGGAGAGGTGAGGAGGATGAGGAGGGGTGAGGAGGGGTGAGGAGGATGAGGAGGGGTGAGGAGGGGTGAGGAGGATGAGGAGGGGTGAGGAGGATGAGGAGGGGTGAGGAGGAGTGAGGAGGATGAGGAGGGGTGAGGAGGATGAGGAGGGGTGAGGAGGGGTAAGGAGGATGAGAAGGGGTAAGGAGAATGAGGAGAGGTGATGAGGATGAGGAGGGGTGAGGAGGATAAGGAGGGGTGAGGAGGGGTGAGGAGAGGTGAGGAGGATGAGGAGGGGTGAGGAGAGGTGAGGAGGATGAGGACAGGTGAGGAGAATGAGGAGAGGTGAGGAGGATGAGGAGGGGTGAGGAGGGGTAAGGAAAATGAGGAGAGGTGAGGAGAATGAGGAGAGGTGAGGAGGATGAGGAGGGGTGAGGAGGGGTTAGGAGAATGAGGAGAGGTGAGGAGGATGAGGAGGGGTGAGGAGGGGTAAGGAGGATGAGGAGGGGTAAGGAGGATGAGGAGGGGTGAGGAGGGGTGAGGAGGATGAGGAGGGGTGAGGAGGATTAGGAGGATGAGGAGGGGTGAGGAGGATGAGGAGGGATGAGGAGGGGTGAGGAGGGTGAGGAGGGGTGAGGAGGATGAGGAGGGGTGAGGAGGATGAGGAGGATGAGGAGGGGTGAGGAGGGGTGAGGAGGATGAGGAGGATGAGGAAGGGTGAGGAGGGGTGAGGAGGGGTGAGGAGGATGAGGAGGATGAGGAGGGGTGAGGAGGATGAGGAGGGGTGAGGAGGGGTGAGGAGGGTGAGGAGGGGTTAGGAGGATTAGGAGGATGAGGAGGGGTGAGGAGGATGAGGAGGGGTGAGGAGGATGAGGAGGGGTGAGGAGGGGTTAGGAGAATGAGGAGAGGTGAGGAGGATGAGGAGGGGTGAGGAGGGGTAAGGAGGATGAGGAGGGGTAAGGAGGATGAGGAGGGGTGAGGAGGGGTGAGGAGGATGAGGAGGGGTGAGGAGGATTAGGAGGATGAGGAGGGGTGAGGAGGATGAGGAGGGATGAGGAGGATGAGGAGGATGAGGAGGGGTGAGGAGGGGGAGGAGGAGGATGAGGAGGATGAGGAAGGGGTGAGGAGGGGGAGAGGGGGTGAGGAGGATGAGGGGATGAGGAGGGGTGAGGAGGATGAGGAGGGGTGAGGAGGGGTGAGGAGGGTGAGGAGGGGTGAGGAGGATTAGGAGGATGAGGAGGGGTGAGGAGGATGAGGAGGGGTGAGGAGGATGAGGAGGATGAGGAGGGTGAGGAGGATGAGGAGGGGTGAGGAGGATGAGGAGGATGAGGAGGGGTGAGGAGGATGAGGAGGGGTGAGGAGGATGAGGAGGGGTGAGGAGGATGAGGAGAGGTGAGGAGGATGAGGAGGGGTGAGGAGGATGAGGAGGGGGAGGAGGATGGGGGATGAGGAGGGGTGAGGAGGAGAGGAGGGGTGAGGAGGATGAGGAGAGGTGAGGAGGATGAGGAGTGAGGGTGATGAGGATGAGGAGGGGTGAGGAGGATGGGAGGTGAGGAGGGGTGAGGAGGATGAGGAGGGGTGAGGAGGATGAGGAGGATGAGGAGGGGTGAGGAGGATGAGGAGGGGTGAGGAGGATGAGGAGGGGTGAGGAGGATGAGGAGAGGTGAGGAGGATGAGGAGGGGTGAGGAGGATGAGGAGGGGTGAGGAGGATGAGGAGGATGAGGAGGGGTGAGGAGGATGAGGAGGGGTGAGGAGCGAGGTACAGATCTGAGACAGCAGAGAGAGCTTTGTGTAAAAGCTGGATAAATTTGTTTAGGGATCTCCAGTGTATCAGTTGTGAGGAAGTGAAATCTGAAATCCACTCAATTAGATCTGTGTGCACTGCTGAGTGTGTGTGTGTGTGTGTGTGTGTCTGTGGTGTGTGTGTGTCTGTGTGTGTGTGTGTGTGTGTGTGTGTGTGTGTGTGTGTGTGTGTGTGTGTGTGTGTGTGTGTGTGTGTGTGTGTGTGTGTGTAGATAATGACTGCTTGTTGAATGTGTTTGGTCACTGATACGAGAACAGTTTCTGCGTGTGCGCCTGATCACACAGACGACGTCTGTCAGGGTTTCACTGTTTGTCTGGAGAATGACAGACACAGGAAGTGTGTGTGTGTGTGTGTGTGTGTGTTGTGTGTGTGTGTGTGTTGTGTGTGTGTGTAAGCTGATGTTTCACAGACTTCAGACTTTGTCACGTTGCAGGACGACAAACTTTAATATGTTTGTTCTGAATGGAGTTAACTGTGTTAGCTCTAATTAAATAAAGTCAAACTGTCAGCTCGACTTTTCTGCTCCGAGCAGCAGCTCCGTCTCTTCTTCCTTCCCAACAGAACTCAAAGCTGCTCGAAGTTTGATGAACTCACGCAATAATACGCAGTCGCTCGGTGCGACTGTAACTGACAGTAACACGTTACTCACGGTCATGTTTACCTGACACTCCGTGTTTGTCTGTCTGAAGCAAAGGTGGAGGTTTCCCCTCTGTGGGAGGAGGTCGGGGTGGATGCATGGGTCAACATGTGTCTAAGCTCACATCTTTCAAACAGCGAGAGGTTTCCTCTGTGGACACACACACAGTTTCTATGAGGATTAAAAGCAGTGAAAGAGAAAAAGGGTCGTGAACACTGATGGAGGGATGAGAAAGTGATGCGAGGTGAAATCAGTCTGCAGATATTTGGGAACGCCTCCGTCTTCTTGTCGGATCAATCACCTTCCATTTTCCTCCAGTTGTGATTTCATCAGCCGTGATTTCCCCGCGGACGAGACGCCGCATCGACTTAACCCGGCGGTCAATCAGCCACGAGGTGACTGATCACCATCCGATAGCGGAGAGGTCGCGTGAGGCCGCCGACCTCGTCACCCTTGACTTTGCTCCTCTGACCTCGGAGGTCGGGTTCACAGGGAGGAGAGTCTGGCGTCGGGACGCCGGATTGGATCAATATCAGAGACGACGGCGTGACACAAACGAGAGCTCTCCCCGGGGAGGATCCCCAACGAAGCAGAGCTGTCCTGAACGGCCGGGCTGCCTGTCAATCAAACACCTCGCGTCACACGTTTTTAACGAGCTTGTTTGTTCTCATGAGGAGTGACTTTAAACAGAGCGAGAGCATGTCAGGCCGGGAATCATCATCCGTGTCACTGCACAGAACCACAGATCAGAACCATTCAAACCGGGTCAGGATATATCAGCTGCTTTTCCCTCTGATGATGGAGAAACAGAGTCTGTGTTCATGCTGTGTTGAAGTGACTGTTTTTCCTCCTGCTCCTATCAGACGACTGTTTCTAGGCAGATTAATTCTCACTCAGCCACTCGCTCGCTCAGGAAGCAGTTTGGCTCTTTCTCTTCTCTTCTCCAGATCAAACCTGAAGTTCAACCTTCGTCCCGTCCATTCTCTTCCTCTCCGTCCGTCTCTCTTTTATCTCTCCGTGCAGAGAGGTGACAGGCGAGTGTCAGCCCAGCCCGGCCCGGCCCGGCCCGGCTGTCTGCTTCATATAATGAGCCTCAAACACAGAGGGGGGGTCAGCCTATTATGGAGATGAGGAGATCCAGGCAGGCCAAAAGGTGACGGACCTCGCTAATGAGGGCCCCTCCACCCTCCACCCTCCCTCTCCTCTCCACACCTCCTTTCTCTCCAGTGCAGTCTGTGGTTGCGTTGAGCAGGAGCTGCACCTCCTGCTCGTCCTCCATCCTTCATGTTTTCATCCTGCAGGCTGTTTGAAGTTTCGTCTCCTCCAGCCGCTCGGTTCAGTCGCCTCCCTCGGCCGTGGGCCACCTCTGTTTGTCTGCTCGGCCTCAGTGGGGTCTCTCTGTAGCTCTGTGGCCTCTGTGTGCTGGAGCTTTACTTTACTGCTTCCTCCAGAAGGAGAAGTGTGTGTGTCTGTGTGTGTCTGTGTGTGTCTGTGTGTGTCTGTGTGTGTCTGTGTGTGTCTGTGTGTGTTGTGTGTGTCTGTGTGTCTTCAATCACATGCAGCCCTCCCTCGTCTCCCTCTGTGTAGCCGGGCCTCAGTCAGTCAGACAGGTCGGCTTTGAAATGCAGCCAGCGTTCGTCTAAGACACGGAGCTTTCTCGACTTTAACAGTTTGTGTTTGAAGCAGGAGGCGGTGCACGCGCGGGGATCAGCTGTAAATGATCCCGTCTCTCCATCTTTTATATCTTACCATGCAGTCTAGTTTATTTCTCATGGGGGAAGACGGCGAATTAACAGTGGGTAAACACGTACCTGCGACTGTTTAATATCGAGCTGTAGCCTTGATGAATCCACGGGGGTGGAGGCGGCAGGTGGTGCAGGGGGTGCTGCACTGTGAAGCAGCGGGGTCACCCTCATCGGGTAGCAGCTCATTAAAAAGTAAAAAAAAAAAAGGAACCTGCCTCGTTAGCGCTTTCTTCAACATTTGATCTCGCGGATGAATTCTGTTTTTACTGTTCGGCGCTCAAAAGCTCGCCGCGTGCTTTTTTTGGTTGCCGGGTCAAACGGGATGATTAAACGTGAAGCGGCTCATTGGTCAGATCAGGTGATATGCAGATTAGAGCCAATGCCTGGCAGAGAGAGCGCTCCGCCGGCCGCACGCTGCGAATGTTCTCAGGCTGTTGCTAAGGGAAGCGGTGAGAAATCCACCTGCATCGCTCGCGTGCCGAAGCTTTCTGCAGGATTCGGTGTTTTCTTCCAGTCACGCTCCAATGAAACCATCAGTATCTGAGAATATTAATACTTAATGACGGCGACAGAAGCCGTGTTAGCACTTCTGAGGCCACTCAAGTGTCAAATCAAATCACACACACCTCCACCAGTTCAAATATTTGAGACAATTTATTGAAATTTTATTAATAAAAATGCTCCGGGGGCTCCTGTAATTATCTGATTGCCGGCGCCTGAAGGTTTTTTTTTTTCCCGCCTCGGAGGGATATTTAGTGTCATAGCTGAACTCGCAGTGAGAGGTGGTCCTGATGATTAGCCCCTGTTAGCGTCAGGTCTCATCCACTTCTCTGTGTTATCCCTTAGCATTAGTCTAATGGCCCAGGAAACACAGATAATGACTCTCAGCTCAGATTAGCATCTGCCACTGCAGCTCACACACACACACACACACACACACACACACACACACACACACACACACACAGACTGTGCATTAACACATAATCACACACACACGCCGAGCGGAGGCTGCAGAGTGAGTCGCGTGCACGGTTCAGCAAACAAAGAGTTCCTCTCCGCTTTGTTTCTTCACCTCTTCAGGTGAAAGTCACTTTTCTTTCAGCTCAGGTCGATGAATACTGGATGTGCATTTCTTATCGCTGCAGCGTTGCACAAACATCCTGAACTTTCTTTAAACAGCGGCTGCACTGAGACACACACTGAAGGAAATGCAGTGTGTGTGTGTGTGTGTGTGTGTGTGTGTGTGTGTGTGTGTGTGTGTGTGTGTGTGTGCTTACAGGAGGCCCAAGGCTTCGTCTGTGATGTGTTTTCCGAAGGAGTCGTGTGTGTGGGTTGCAATACAAATGTGTGTGTGTGTGTGTGTGTGTAATGTTTACAGGCCTGCATGTATGCATGAGCGCCGGCTCTGTGTGCATGTGTGATGATCCCTCCTGCAGGGCGGTGGAGTGCGAAGCCGTCTGAAGTCTGGCCGTCTGTAGGCGGTCCTCCTCACGCGGCGTGCCGGTGATAGATGGTCACTTATGCTGCAGCTGACATCCAATCTGGCATCAGCGATTATAAGCCGTCACTTCTTGATGCGTCCCGCTGTAGCCGTCGGACCCCCTCGGCTCAAACACAGAAATCTCATTTTGTGTCACAGGCTGGTGAGACGAGGTCGCGTCTCGGTGTGTGTTTGTGTTTATTGGTTTCACGATCACACACACTCCGCTCGGACGTCGTTCCTCCTCTCACAGTTTCACTTTTTGGTATTTCATAAGAAGAGCTGAGTGAAGCTCATACTTCATGAAAATCCTTCAACGACATGAAGCTGCTCCGCAGTCACGACCCTCCATGATCAGCCAGAATGTGAAACATTAAGTTTGGATCAGGACCTCTTTAGCTCTGGTTCTGGGACCAGTTCAGTCAACATGAATAAAACTGTCTGCTGTATTTTAACGTCATGGTGGTCGGGTCTGTTTTTTCAAAATAAAACATCCTGTGCAGACTCCAGACGAGAAAATATTTAACTACGTCCACTCACATAGATAAAATAAAAAAGACCAAGTCGGAGCAGGTTGACAGTCTGGCAGCAAAATGTGTGGAGAGTAGTGATGTGAGATACTGCAGATTTTTGATCCGATCCGACAAGTAAACACGGGCTGGTATCGCCGATACCGATATCGATACCGATACTTCTCAATAAATAAGGTGGATGCGTCATTGCTAAATCTCAAAAGTTGTGATGTTTCCTTTTTTTATTATTTTGTAGTTCCATGTTTTCTTTTATCTGTTTATATGAATCTGTTGTTTCCACTAAACCTGAACCTGCTTTTTACAAATCCCACATTTTGCTGTTGAAGCCGCACGGCTCCTCTTCCTCTGCCATTCCTATGTTGGCGTGCACTGCGTGAGCTGTTTGTTCACTTTGTGCATCTAAGTCATGTGACGTGGCGTCACCAGGCTGATACTGATACCGACTTGGTATCGATATTTGGATCAATCCACCACTAGTGGAGAGCGGACCAAAACAGCTGATCATCGTGATGTATGCTCAAACTTTCTCCTCTCCTCTTTGTCAGCTGACCTGTCCTGTAGCTTCTTAATCACTTCCCGTGTGACAGGAACCTGCCGCTGTGATGGAAACATGATGGAGACACGTGCACACGCTGGGCTGGCATTCACCAGGGAACTGTACGCCCAGCATGGATGCTCCTCTGAGACAACTACACAGAAATACATGCTGGCCGTGTGATTAGACAGTGCCACAGGGTCCATGTGTATCAGTGTGTGTGTGTGTGTGTGTGTGTGTGTGTGTGTTTGATATGGGGCCTTTGTATTGAGAATCTTTCAGCCTGTATCTTTTGTGTTAACCCCTTGCAACACCAATCTGACTCGATC
>CM014080.1:1775053-1777553 GCA_004119915.2 Collichthys lucidus
GTTTCGGGAGCGTTTCAGGAGCGTTTCAGGAGCGCTTCAGAAGCGTTTCAGAAGCGTTTCAGGAGCGTTTCAGAAGCGTTTCAGGAGCGTTTCAGAAGCGTTTCAGAAGCGTTTCAGGAGCGTTTCAGGAGCGTTTCAGCAGCGTTTCTCCCTCCAGAGTTCGTTTGATGCTCAGATTTGCTCATTTTCCTGCTTCTACATTGTAAATATGCTATATAGCTCATTTGTTTCTTATTTTATTTTGGAAATCCACTGGATTCTCTGTGCTGTTTCTGTGTCTGGCTTCCTGTCAGCTCGAGGTGCTCTGTGTGTGGAGGCCCGCTTCTGGAACGCTTCTGAACCGGACCCGGTGAGGCCCGTGGAGTTTGAAACATTGACTGGAACGGCTGCGTGTTGCTGTGGTGACCACGGCGTGCACGCAACACGGAGCGTACCCGGCTCTGTCTGTTTTCACAGGGACAGTTCAGTTCAGCAGGTTTGAGCAGGTATTGGTGACTTTTCCACATATATTTATTTTCACATATTTCATGTAGCTGTGAATATAAATCTACAATACGTTACAGATATCTACAATATGTTGCAGATATCTACAGTATGTTGCAGATATCTATAGTATGTTGTGGATATCTGCAACTGTTTTTGGATGTGTTGTGAAATAAAACCCATGCAAACAGATTAGCTCCTAAAAAAGAGACTGCGAGAGTGAATCGACCAGTTTTGTTTTTTTCTTTTTGCTCTCACCTTCGTTGATCTGTTAGCAGCTAAAGAGCTGAATATATATTTATATATATAGCTGCTAATATTTCAATATTTATTTATAATTTTATTTATAATATTTTAAAACAGAAACACGACTCCAGATGAATAATCATGTTGCTCTGTAACTGTGTGTAAATAATCATCTGTTTGCTAATGAGTTCCTCTGACACCAGATATGTCGAGTTCACGGATTGAGGACTCGTCTCTGGATGAGAGAGAAGCTGCCTGAGGCGCCTGAAGCTGCGCTGCTCGTTTTATGTTCATTTATGGTTTTAAGTGTCATAAAACTGAAACGTCTGTCTCATCATCTTTTCTGTTCGTTTAAACTTTCAAACATGGGGTGCATCCAAACTCTCTTATTTCATCTTCACTCTCATCCTCGCTTGAACTTGAAGTCTTTCTGCTCAGAGTTCATATTTCACCTGACGTCTCCTCACTTCTGTCCTTGCCTGGTTTCCTCTCGGTGGAAGAACAAAGACACAAGTGAACGAGAAGCGTGGATGTAATTTAAGAGACTTTCCTTCACACACACACACACACACACACACACACACACACACACACACACACACACACCCTGATATTCGGCACAATAGCACTGATTAATAAAATTGGGTGCTGGCGGTGAAGAGCTCACGAGGATCGCACATCTCTGACTAAATGCATTCTCTTCTTCTTCTGTCTGCGTCGTCACTGTCTCGAGAGCTGCGTTTACTCCTCCTCTGCACGGAGACGAGAATACGAGTAACGAGGACAGATGAGCGAGAGGCGACGACTGGAGGGAGGCTGAACCTTCAACGAACCCGAATGTAAAATGTTACATATGGAGAAAACTCTGCTGTCAATCAGACTGAAACTTTCAAAGCAACATCACTAAGATGTAACTGTGTCCAGCTGTACTCGAGTATTTACTCTGATTACATTACTCTGATATCACTGACTAGTCCAACAGAAGTCATGACACCCACAGACTGTCTAAAACCTGGACGTAGTCTCTGTGACGTCCCCGCAGACTGTCTAAAACCTGGACGTAGTCTCTGTGACGTCCCCGCAGACTGTCAAAAACCTGGACGTAGTCTCTGTGACGTCCCCGCAGACTGTCTAAAACCTGGACGTAGTCTCTGTGACGTCCCCGCAGACTGTCTAAAACCTGGACGTAGTCTCCGTGACGTCCCCGCAGACTGTCTAAAACCTGGACGTAGTCTCCGTGACGTCCCGCAGACTGTCTAAAACCTGGACGTAGTCTCTGGACGTCCCCGCAGACTGTCTAAAACCTGGACGTAGTCTCTGTGACGTCCCCGCAGACTGTCTAAAACCTGGACGTAGTCTCTGTGACGTCCCCGCAGACTGTCTAAAACCTGGACGTAGTCTCTGTGACGTCCCCGCAGACTGTCTAAAACCTGGACGTAGTCTCCGTGACGTCCCCGCAGACTGTCTAAAACCTGGACGTAGTCTCCGTGACAGTCTCTATGACGTCCCCGCAGACTGTCTAAAACCTGGACGTAGTCTCCGTGACGTCCCCGCAGACTGTCTAAAACCTGGACGCAGTCTCTGTGACGTCCCCGCAGACTGTCTAAAACCTGGACGTAGTCTCTGTGACGTCCCTGCAGACTGTCTAAAACCTGGACGTAGTCTCTGTGACTTCCCCGCAGACTGTCTAAAACCTGGACGTAGTCCATGACAGTTCTATGACGTCCCCGCAGACTGTCTAAAACCTGGACGTAGTCTCTGTGACGTCCCC
>CM014080.1:1782553-1796385 GCA_004119915.2 Collichthys lucidus
AGAAGCCGTTTCACTTCCACTTGCCTCTGTGAGCGTGACCTGGCGCTGTTTGCGCCCGTTGGTTGAACTCTTTGTTCAATGTTTAGTTTAGTTATAGACGTTATGTGGCATAAAGTCTGAGTGTGATCTGTGACCCAGGTAGTTGTATGAGTGTTAAAATAGTTAAAGGGTGTATTCAAATTGATTGTTAGTTAATTATTTGGTAAAACTGTAACTTAATTTAGTCCAAATCTAAAACGAGAATAATTTATGAGTCTGAATTTAACATAATTTCATTTGAAGCTCCTGCTAAAATCCTTTTCACTAACATTTGTGAAAGGCAAAGTGGCGAGTGCGTCTGTCGTCTTTTGTTCTTTTAAGTGACATTCAGCAGCGTGTGCTGTTTGACTTAGCAAAGGGTTTTCACCTGCGCAGGTGAATTAAAAGAAGCTGAAGTGCACTGAGTGAAGTCCAGCGTCTGGTTTTTGAAGAGAGAGTGAGGCCCTTCATGCTCAGGTGTGGGAAAGCTTGCACTGACACGACACTTGACAATGGCAGAGGAGAAGACAGTGAAGAGGACGTTGTCCTTGTGTAAATGAGTGATGTCACTCTAAGTCAGCGTCTCTTCCTGTAAACGCCGATTATGAAATCGAAATGTTAATTTGGTCGTCGAGTCTAAAACCAAAAAAAAACAACAGTGATGAATTTGTCGAAGCGTTCAGATAATCGTCTCAGTCAGGCTGCGTGACCGAGCAGAGTCTGCGTTATCCGCACTACAATACCCATAAGCCCCAGGGTTTACACTGTCAGCCAACCAATTAACTGCAAATGCTCCTGTCAGCCAATTATGCTGAAATAATGATACTTTGGAAACCCCCCAACCACACACACACACACACACACACACACACACTGAGATGCCACCTTACTTCATCAGCATGCCAGCTCCTCTGCGTGTGTGTGTGTGTGTGATGATGAAATAGCCATCTGCCACGGGCAGGCGTGTGTGAATCCCAAATGAAGACGAGTGGCTGGCTTCAAACAGCAGCAGCGACTCCAACCTGAACCTACCTACACAGCAGGCGCAGGCACAGCGGCTGCGGCGGCTGCGGCGGCTGCTGCGGCGGCTGCAGCCTCACACTCCCTCAGATAAAGAAACGCTGCACAATTTCTCCATTTCCCTCAGTTTAATCCCTCCTCGCCCCATTTTCTCTCCTTCCTTTTCCATTTTTTTCTGTGAAGACGATACCATCGGAAGTGGGTCAGCAGAGAGCACTGTCAGCTGTTTGCTGTTATTTGCAGAGTGTGATCTGCAGTGTGTGTGTGTGTGTGTGTGGTGTGTGTGCGAGATATTCACATTGTGTTTGATGTGAGGAAGCCGAGCTCCGTGTTCATTAAGGCGCTCTCTGGGTCTCGTGATCAAGCGATACGATGATAACAGTCCGGCTCTAATAGTTGATGGCAATTTAAGCTCTTACTGACAATTTGTGACTATTAGAGGATCCATGAAACTGAAGATATACAACCGAAGTCAAAGTTCCCCCCTCGCTACAAATGAGACCTTTGATTTCAGAGAAGTCCTTCCCTTAAAGATCCGGCAGCTGATTCATTTTTTAAATTGACGTTCCACCTCTTCACCACAGAAGAAACGATGGAATATAATTCAGATTCTGCCGATTGTAATTCATGCATGAAAGCCTGACGCTGCAGACGTTATTCGTCTGTCCTCTGTTAACTCTCTGTGATTTACAGAGTTTATGATGGACACTGAAGTAAACTGCTGACAGCTGTAGCTGCTGTTAGCTCAGTTCGTCAGCTTGGCGGTGAGCTCAGAGTGACGGGTACCCGAGTGTTTGTACCAACAGGCGTTATGGACTACCAGGAAGAAGAAGAGGAGGTAACCAGGCTCAGCAGCTTCTATGGACATGATGGCAGAGGAGCAGAAAGTGAAGAGGACGCTGACGGAGGAAGCTAAGAAGAAAAAAGGAGAGAGTGAGCGAGCAAGAAGTTGCAGTGTGGGGGAATGCTGGTGTCATGCCAGAACTGGATCTGAGCAAGTGGATAACAAAACTG
This sequence comes from Collichthys lucidus, assembly GCA_004119915.2. NCBI lineage: Eukaryota > Metazoa > Chordata > Actinopteri > Sciaenidae > Collichthys > Collichthys lucidus. The sequence goes on from CM014080.1 coordinate 1,784,606, forward strand.
GGCTAGTTTATGCCACAACTGTAGCTGCTGTTAGCTCAGTTTGTTAGTCGGGCCACCAGACTGTGAGCTCAGAGAGAAGAAGAAGAAGAAGAAGAAGAAGAAGAAGAAAGAGGAAGAGGTTTCCAGGCGTGGGGGCCGGCTCAGGTTGTTAGCTGTCTGTTGTGGGTGAAGGTGGATGAAAATGCACGACATGCAGGTTTGTACTCCACCGATCTCTCATGCATCAAAGTCAAGCGAATGCATCGGAGCCTGCACGCTGCTGTGACAGCAGAGGGGCGACGTCTTATCGCTGTCAATCACAGTCAGGCTGCTGCGTGGGTCCCATTATACGCAGACTGTCATGTCTGTACGTGCACGTCTGCATTCATGTGTGTGTCTGCACATGTATGTGCTTCTGCATGTGTGGTGTGCACATGCCAGGTTAGAGTTCAGACTCTTTGGAGGAGAAGAAGAAGTGTCATAGCCTGAATCACTGCGTCAACAAACTGCATGTTGTATCACTTTACCACTACACATCTTTTTTTACAGTGTAACACTGCTACAGCAGCGTGTGCGTGTGTGTTTATATATATATGTGTGTGTGTGTGTGGTGTGTGTGTGTGTGTTTTGCCTCTGCACATGCATTGGTGTAGTAGACAAGCCCCACATGAGACCTCTCAGACACAAAGGAGGTAATATATGTATAGAAGGGCCTCTGTGTCCCAGTCTTATGGAAATACAGTCTAGCTCACTGTCTCCATACTCCCTGGTAATGCCTGCTGCTAAACCCCCAAATGGACCATTATGTGCCTGCAGAGTGGGAGGGTCAAGAGACCTCCTGATGGAAATTGGAAATGGGGGGTAGGGACGCATTAATTCAACTTAGGTCTATAGTGACACACACTCCAATAGGATACGCTCACACCTTGAAGAGATGCATCTGAAACGGCTAAATATGCATACATACAAATCAGGTGGACAGCATGCAGGATGTGCGTGCCTCACACACACACACACACACACACACACACACACACACACACACACACACACACACACACACACACACACACTTATCTATGACTCCAAAGCACATGATGGACCTAACTCAGTCCCATAATCTACACCGGCCACATGCTTTAGGAGATCAATGCTGTGATTACACCAGCAGGATGGCTCTCCTCTCGCTCTCCTCTCGCTCTCCTCTCGCTCTCCTCTCGCTCTCCTCTCGCTCTCCTCTCGCTCTCCTCTCCTGTGCGACCTTATCTCCCAGGCTTAATCAAATTGCCAGTTCGAGGTAGAGGCTGGTGCTGAAGTTGTGGATGGGAGATAGCCTGGGACAGAGAGAGAGAGAGAGAGAGAGAGGGGGGAATAATGAACAGAGCCGTGCAGCGAGCTCCGATCTGCCTCAGAAAGTGAAAGGTGTTATAATAGATGTGGACAGACGTTCTCTGTCAGCAGCCAGCGCTCCATTCAGCCTCTCATCTCCTGCATTAACACCTTCGTGCCATCTCTTCTCCCACCACCACCACCACCACCTCCACCCTTCGACTTTCCTCTGTAACCTCTTGCTATATTTGGCCGTCTCTCTCTCTCTCTGTCTCTCTTCCTGCTGCAGTCTGACACCACAACCTCTCTCCTGTTATTTGGTATTCTTCCCACCTCGTGTTCTTCACTTCCTTCCTCTCTCTCCTCTCTCTCTCTCTCTCTCTGTCTCTCTCTCTCTCTCTCTCTCTCTCTCTCTCTCTCTCTCTCTCTCTCAGATCTACATATCTTCAGCAGTAATTGACATTTTCCATTTGCCATCCTCTTTTCCTATCGGCTGCCAGCCAGCGTCACCAAGGCAACTGCGATAGGCCCTGAGCTTGGCGACAGAGAGAGAGAGAGAGGAAAGTATGCTGGGGTAGAGGGGGAGGTTAGACAGACAGACACACACACACACACACACACACACACACACACACACACACACACACACACACACACACTCCTCTGACCTGACAGGACTCTCAGCAGCCCACTTAGGGAATAGTTAATAAGCAAAAAAATAATCATGAAGGTGGCGTTCAATAAGGGCGTTTAAGCTAATTTAAGGAATTAATGAGCATTTTACGATCCCCCAGGGCGGGAAGGGTTGGCGGGAACGGTCATGCGCTCTATGTACACACACACATATAATCCTTCAATATGTTGTGTCCATATGGATTATGATACAGAGAGCTATTAAATATAATAGGCATTTCATGTCTTTGTTGGAAACGCAGTGGATGATGTGTCTGTGCTGCACGTTCAGACGGACTGATGAGATATTTATACAGTTTCTCTCAGTTCTCGTGTTCGTGATTTCTCTTTCTCCCAAATATTTCAAGTAACTGACGTCCTCATTGAGTTCGTTTGCGACTTTAATTACTCCGGTCGATCTGAGAAGCAGCTCTGTCTCTCTTTTTACCTGTTTACTATTAATCGTTGTTTACGGTAGCCAATATTCCTATCAATTTGCCACCAAACACAGTGTCTAACAGTGAACACAGCAACAGAACCTCCGAACCGGCAGTGTCCGGTCTAACAGTGAAGACAATTGCCTTCTGAGGTGGTTTTCTTGCCGGGTTTGGCTCCTGACATCACAAGTCAGGTTCGTCCTTATCCTACATGCCCTTCCTGCACCTCCACACATTTCAACAATCTGCTCTTAGCGGGGTTTGAACCCACAACTTCTGGTTCAAGGACAAAACCTTAAACCACTGGACCACTGAACATCTAAGAAGCAATGTGGAGCACTGACCTCTAGACCATCTGAACCAAAAGGACTTGGAGACGTGGTTTTCCTTCTACATGATGAGACAAACAAAGTGAAGAACAGAGATGTTCTTCAGCAGCTCTATCAGGACTGATGGAGGAGAAGCTTCAGCATGATTCCTCCCCTCAATCTGATCCTGGTTCTTCTTCTTCATCAGTACTGAAGATGGTCCAGTGGAGAAGGACGCCGACCGCCATCGCAGCAATGTGGGATCGAACCTCGTCTCCGGAAACTTGGGGTATGCAAAAACTCAAACACAAAACTAAAAACCAAACTAAAACTCAAACTCAAAAACAGAACCAAAAATCAAACTCAAAAACCAAACAAAACCGTCAAACCCGTCCGTTGCGTGCATTTCTCGTCGTGAATTTCCGTCGAATTTCTTCAACTTCAACTTCAACACAGCTGAACATCGAGGGAACAAAAAAACAGGTAAGTCAAAGGTGAGTAGTTTCTTATTTAATAGACAAGAAACAAAACTTGATTTTTTAAACATGATTCATCGTCTTTGTCATTATATGATGAACAGAACCTCTGAACCAGCAGTGCCCAGTCTAACAGTGAACACGGCAACAGAACCTCTGAACCGGCAGTGTCCAGTCTAACAGTGAACACAGTGACAGAACCTCTGAACCGGCAGTGTCCAGTCTAACAGTGAACACAGCGACAGAACCTCTGAACCGGCAGTGTCCAGTCTAACAGTGAACACAGCGACAGAACCTCTGAACCGGCAGTGTCCAGTCTAACAGTGAACACAGCGACAGAACCTCCAAACCGGCAGTGTCCAGTCTAACAGTGAACACAGCGACAGAACCTCTGAACCAGCAGTGTCCAGTCTAACAGTGAACACAGCGACAGAACCTCTGAACCAGCAGTGTCCAGTCTAACAGTGAACACAGCGACAGAACCTCTGAACCAGCAGTGTCCAGTCTAACAGTTGCCTTCTGAGGTGGTTTTCTTGCCAGGTCTGGCTCCTGGAGTCAGTTCATGGTCTCATCAGATTAAGAGTGAGCGTCTGCATCTTAGTCAGCTTCTTCTCAGTGCTGCTCTTAGCGGGGTTTGAACTCACAACTTCTGGATCTAAAAGGGGCTCAGTGGCAAGATGTTAAACCACTTGACCACGAACATTTAGAGGGATATCAGGAGCACTGACCACTAGACCAGGTGATGCCGGGGATGAGTCATAGGAGGATAAAGCTAAATGTTCATCAGGAAACTCAGGTCTGTCCAGGTGGATGCTGTTTTCTGGGGGACAGTTCACCAAAGAACTGACTGATGGAGGTGGTTTTCGTGCCAGGTTTGGCTCCTGACATCACAGGTCAGGTTCGTCCTTATCCTACATGCCCTTCTTGCAACTCCACACATTTCAACAATCTGCTCTTAGCAGGGTTTGAACCCACAACTTCTGGTTCAAGGACAAAACCTTAAACCACTGGACCACTGAACATCTAAGAAGCAATGTGGAGCACTGACCTCTAGACCATCTGAACCAAAAGGACATGGAGACGTGGTTTTCCTTCTACATGATGAGACAAACAAAGTGAAGAACAGAGATGTTCTTCAGCAGCTCTATCAGGACTGATGGAGGAGAAGCTTCAGCATCATCACTCCCCTCAATCTGATCCTGGTTCTTCTTCTTCATCAGTACTGAAGATGGTCCAGTGGAGAAGGACGCCGACCGCCATCGCAGCAACGTGGGATCGAACCCCGTCTCCGGAAACTTGAGGTATGCAAAAACTCAAACGCAAAACTAAAAACCAAACTAAAACTCAAACTCAAAAACAGAACCAAAAATCAAACAAAACCGTCAAACCCGTCCGTTGCGTGCATTTCTCGTCGTGAATTTCCGTCGAATTTCTCCAACTTCGACTTCAACACAGCTGAACATCGAGGGAACAAAAAAACTGGTAAGTCAAAGGTGAGTAGTTTCTTATTTAATAGACAAGGAACAAAACTTGATTTTTTTAACATGATTCATCGTCTTTGTCATTATATGATGAACAGAACCTCTGAACCGGCAGTGTCCAGTCTAACAGTGAACACGGCGATAGAACCTCCGAACCGGCAGTGTCCAGTCTAACAGTGAACACAGCGACAGAACCTCTGAACCGGCAGTGTCCAGTCTAACAGTGAACACGGCGACAGAACCTCCGAACCGGCAGTGTCCAGTCTAACAGTGAACACAGCGACCCTCTGAACCAGAATGTGTCCAGTCTAACAGTGAACACGGCGATAGAACCTCCGAACCGGCAGTGTCCAGTCTAACAGTGAACACGGCGACAGAACCTCCGAACCGGCAGTGTCCGGTCTAACAGTGAACACGGCGACAGAACCTCTGAACCGGCAGTGTCCAGTCTAACAGTGAACACAGCGACCCTCTGAACCAGCAGTGTCCAGTCTAACAGTGAACATGGCGACAGAACCTCTGAACCGGCAGTGTCCAGTCTAACAGTTGCCTTCTGAGGTGGTTTTCTTGCCAGGTTTGGCTCCTGGAGTCAGTTCATGGTCTCATCAGATTAAGAGTGAGCGTCTGCATCTTAGGATTCTACTCAGTGCTGCTCTTAGCGGGGTTTGAACTCAAAACTTCTGGATCTAAAAGGGGCTCAGTGGCAAGATGTTAAACCACTTGACCACAGACATTTAGAGGGATATCAGGAGCACCGACCACTAGACCAGGTGATGCCAGGGATGAGTCATAGGAGGATAAAATGCTGTTTTCTAGGGGACAGTTCACCAAAGAACTGACTGATGGAGGTGGTTTTCTTGCCGGGTTTGGCTCCTGACATCACAGGTCAGGTTCTTCCTTATCCTGCATGCCCTTCTTGCACCTCCACACATTTCAACAATCTGCTCTTAGCGGGGTTTGAACCCACAACTTCTGGTTCAAGGATAAAACCTTAAACCACTGGACCACTGAACATCTTAGAAGCAATGTGGAGCACTGACCTCTAGACCATCTGAACCAAAAGGACATGGAGACGTGGTTTTCCTTCTACATGATGAGACAAACAAAGTGAAGAACAGAGATGTTCTTCAGCAGCTCTATCAGGACTGATGGAGGAGAAGCTTCAGCATGATTCCTCCCCTCAATCTGATCCTGGTTCTTCTTCTTCATCAGTACTGAAGATGGTCCAGTGGAGAAGGACGCCGACCGCCATCGCAGCAATGTGGGATCGAACCTCGTCTCCGGAACTGGGGTATGCAAAAACTCAAACACAAACTAAAACCAAACTCAACTCAAAACCAAACAAAACCGTCAAACCCGTCCGTTGCGTGCATTTCTCGTCGTGAATTTCCGTCGAATTTCTCCACTTCGACTTCAACAACAGCTGAACATTGAGGGACAAAAAAACAGGTAGTCAAAGGTGAGTAGTTTCTTATTTAATAGACAAAAAGAAAACTTATTTTTTTAGATGATTCATCGTCTTTGTCATTATATGATGAGCAGAACCTCTGAACCCAGTGTCCATCTAACAGTGAACACTCGACAGAACCTCCGAACCGGCAGTGTCCAGGTCTAACAGTGAACACGGCGACAGAACCTCCGAACCGGCAGTGTCCAGTCTAACGTGAACACGGCGACAGAACCTCCGAACCGGCAGTGTCCAGTCTAACATGAACACGGCGACAGAACTCCGAACCGCAGTGTCCAGTCTAACGTGAACACGCGACAGAACCTCCGAACCGGCAGTGTCCAGTCTAACAGTGAACACGGCGACAGAACCTCTGAACCAGCAGTGTCCAGTCTAACAGTTCACGGCGACAGAACCTCCGAACCAGCAGTGTCCAGTCTAACAGTGACACAGCGACAGCCTCTGAACCAGCAGTGTCAGTCTAACAGTGAACACAGCGACAGAACCTCTGAACCAGCAGTGTCCAGTCTAACAGTGAACACAGTTGCCTTCTGAGGTGGTTTTCTTGCCAGTTCTGGCTCCTGGACAGTTCATGGTCTCATCAGATTAAGAGTGAGCGTCTGCATCTTAGTCAGCTTCTTCTCAGTGCTGCTCTTAGCGGGTTTGAACTCACAACTTCTGGATCTAAAAGGGCTCAGTGCAAGATGTTAAACCACTTGACCACAGACATTTAGAAAGATATCAGGAGCACCGACCACTAAACCAGGTGATCCAGGGGATGAGCCATAGGAGGATAAAGCTAAATGTTCATCAGGAAAACTCAGATCTGTCCAGTGGATGCTGTTTTCTGGGGGACAGTTCACCAAAGAACTGACTGATGAAGGTGGTTTTCGTGCGGTTTGGCTCCTGACATCACATGTCAGGTTCTTGCTTATCCTACATGCCCTTCTTGCACCTCCACACATTTCAACATCTGCTCTTAGCGTCAACCGTCAAACCCGTCCGTTGCGTGCATTTCTCGTCGTGAATTTACGTCGAATTCTCCAACTTCGACTTCAACACAGCTGACCATCGGGGACAAAAAACAAAGTAAGGTCAAGGTAGTAGTTTCTTATTAATAGACAAAAACAAAACTTGATTTTTTAAACATGATTCATCGTCTTTGTCACTATATGATGAACAGAACCTCTGAACCGGCAGTGTCCAGTCTAACAGTGAACACGGCGACAGAACCTCTGAACCGGCAGTGTCCAGTCTAACAGTGAACACGGCGACAGAACCTCTGAACCGGCAGTGTCCAGTCTAACAGTGAACACGGCGACAGAACCTCTGAACCGGCAGTGTCCAGTCTAACAGTGAACACGGCGACAGAACCTCTGAACCGGCAGTGTCCAGTCTAACAGTGAACACAGCGACCCTCTGAACCGGCAGTGTCCAGTCTAACAGTTGCCTTCTGAGGTGGTTTTCTTGCCAGGTTTGGCTCCTGGAGTCAGTTCATGGTCTCATCAGATTAAGAGTGAGCGTCTGCATCTTAGTCAGCTTCTTCTCAGTGCTGCTCTTAGCGGGGTTTGAACTCAAAACTTCTGGATCTAAAAGGGGCTCAGTGGCAAGATGTTAAACCACTTGACCACAGACATTTAGAGGGATATCAGGAGCACCGACCACTAGACCAGGTGATGCCAGGGATGAGTCATAGGAGGATAAAATGCTGTTTTCTAGGGGACAGTTCACCAAAGAACTGACTGATGGAGGTGGTTTTCTTGCCGGGTTTGGCTCCTGACATCACAGGTCAGGTTCTTCCTTATCCTGCATGCCCTTCTTGCACCTCCACACATTTCAACAATCTGCTCTTAGCGGGTTTGAACCCACAACTTCTGGTTCAAGGATAAAACCTTAAACCACTGGACCACTGAACATCTTAGAAGCAATGTGGAGCACTGACCTCTAGACCATCTGAACCAAAAGGACATGGAGACGTGGTTTTCCTTCTACATGATGAGACAAACAAAGTGAAGAACAGAGATGTTCTTCAGCAGCTCTATCAGGACTGATGGAGGAGAAGCTTCAGCATGATTCCTCCCCTCAATCTGATCCTGGTTCTTCTTCTTCATCAGTACTGAAGATGGTCCAGTGGAGAAGGACGCCGACCGCCATCGCAGCAATGTGGGATCGAACCTCGTCTCCGGAAACTTGGGGTATGCAAAAACTCAAACACAAAACTAAAAACCAAACTCAAACTCAAAAACCAAACAAAACCGTCAAACCCGTCCGTTGCGTGCATTTCTCGTCGTGAATTTCCGTCGAATTTCTCCAACTTCGACTTCAACACAGCTGAACATTGAGGGAGCAAAAAAACAGGTAAGTCAAAGGTGAGTAGTTTCTTATTTAATAGACAAGAAAGAAAACTTGATTTTTTGATGATTCATCGTCTTTGTCATTATATGATGAGCAGAACCTCTGAACCAGCAGTGTCCAGTCTAACAGTGAACACGGCGACAGAACCTCCGAACCGGCAGTGTCCAGTCTAACAGTGAACACGGCGACAGAACCTCCGAACCGGCAGTGTCCAGTCTAACAGTGAACACGGCGACAGAACCTCCGAACCGGCAGTGTCCAGTCTAACAGTGAACACGGCGACAGAACCTCCGAACCGGCAGTGTCCAGTCTAACAGTGAACACGGCGACAGAACCTCCGAACCGGCAGTGTCCAGTCTAACAGTGAACACGGCGACAGAACCTCCGAACCGGCAGTGTCCAGTCTAACAGTGAACACGGCGACAGAACCTCTGAACCGGCAGTGTCCAGTCTAACAGTGAACACGGCGACAGAACCTCTGAACCAGCAGTGTCCAGTCTAACAGTTAACACGGCGACAGAACCTCTGAACCAGCAGTGTCCAGTCTAACAGTTAACACGGCGACAGAACCTCCGAACCAGCAGTGTCCAGTCTAACAGTGAACACAGCGACAGAACCTCCGAACCAGCAGTGTCCAGTCTAACAGTGAACACAGCGACAGAACCTCTGAACCAGCAGTGTCCAGTCTAACAGTGAACACAGTTGCCTTCTGAGGTGGTTTTCTTGCCAGGTCTGGCTCCTGGAGTCAGTTCATGGTCTCATCAGATTAAGAGTGAGCGTCTGCATCTTAGTCAGCTTCTTCTCAGTGCTGCTCTTAGCGGGGTTTGAACTCACAACTTCTGGATCTAAAAGGGGCTCAGTGGCAAGATGTTAAACCACTTGACCACAGACATTTAGAAAGATATCAGGAGCACCGACCACTAAACCAGGTGATGCCAGGGATGAGCCATAGGAGGATAAAGCTAAATGTTCATCAGGAAACTCAGATCTGTCCAGGTGGATGCTGTTTTCTGGGGGACAGTTCACCAAAGAACTGACTGATGAAGGTGGTTTTCGTGCCAGGTTTGGCTCCTGACATCACATGTCAGGTTCTTGCTTATCCTACATGCCCTTCTTGCACCTCCACACATTTCAACAATCTGCTCTTAGCGTCAAACCGTCAAACCCGTCCGTTGCGTGCATTTCTCGTCGTGAATTTACGTCGAATTTCTCCAACTTCGACTTCAACACAGCTGACCATCGAGGGAACAAAAAAACAGGTAAGTCAAAGGTGAGTAGTTTCTTATTTAATAGACAAGAAACAAAACTTGATTTTTTAAACATGATTCATCGTCTTTGTCACTATATGATGAACAGAACCTCTGAACCGGCAGTGTCCAGTCTAACAGTGAACACGGCGACAGAACCTCTGAACCGGCAGTGTCCAGTCTAACAGTGAACACGGCGACAGAACCTCTGAACCGGCAGTGTCCAGTCTAACAGTGAACACGGCGACAGAACCTCTGAACCGGCAGTGTCCAGTCTAACAGTGAACACGGCGACAGAACCTCTGAACCGGCAGTGTCCAGTCTAACAGTGAACACAGCGACAGAACCTCTGAACCAGCAGTGTCCAGTCTAACAGTTGCCTTCTGAGGTGGTTTTCTTGCCAGGTTTGGCTCCTGGAGTCAGTTCATGGTCTCATCAGATTAAGAGTGAGCGTCTGCACTTTAGGATTCTACTCAGTGCTGCTCTTAGCGGGGTTTGAACTCACAACTTCTGGATCTAAAAGGGGCTCAGTGGCAAGATGTTAAACCACTTGACCACAGACATTTAGAGGGATATCAGGAGCACCGACCACTAGACCAGGTGATGCCAGGGATGAGCCATAGGAGGATAAAATGCTGTTTTCTAGGGGACAGTTCAAAGAACTGACTGATGGAGGTGGTTTTCTTGCCGGGTTTGGCTCCTGACATCACAGGTCAGGTTCTTCCTTATCCTGCATGCCCATCCTGCACCTCCACACATTTCAACAATCTGCTCTTAGCGGGGTTTGAACCCACAACTTCTGGTTCAAGGACAAAACCTTAAACCACTGGACCACTGAACATCTAAGAAGCAATGTGGAGCACTGACCTTTAGACCATCTGAACCAAAAGGACATGGAGACGTGGTTTTCCTTCTACATGATGAGACAAACAAAGTGAAGAACAGAGATGTTCTTCAGCAGCTCTATCAGGACTGATGGAGGAGAAGCTTCAGCATCATCACTCCCCTCAATCTGATCCTGGTTCTTCTTCTTCATCAGTACTGAAGATGGTCCAGTGGAGAAGGACGCCGACCGCCATCGCAGCAACGTGGGATCGAACCTCGTCTCCGGAAACTTGAGGTATGCAAAAACTCAAACGCAAAACTAAAAACCAAACTAAAACTCAAACTCAAAAACAGAACCAAAAATCAAACTCAAAAACCAAACAAAACCGTCAAACCCGTCCGTTGCGTGCATTTCTCGTCGTGAATTTCCGTCGAATTTCTCCAACTTCGACTTCAACACAGCTGAACATCGAGGGAACAAAAAAACTGGTAAGTCAAAGGTGAGTAGTTTCTTATTTAATAGACAAGGAACAAAACTTGATTTTTTTAACATGATTCATCGTCTTTGTCATTATATGATGAACAGAACCTCTGAACCGGCAGTGTCCAGTCTAACAGTGAACACAGCGACCCTCTGAACCAGCAGTGTCCAGTCTAACAGTGAACACGGCGATAGAACCTCCGAACCGGCAGTGTCCAGTCTAACAGTGAACACAGCGACAGAAACTCTGAACCGGCAGTGTCCAGTCTAACAGTGAACACGGCGACAGAACCTCCGAACCGGCAGTGTCCAGTCTAACAGTGAACACAGCGACCCTCTGAACCAGAATGTGTCCAGTCTAACAGTGAACACGGCGATAGAACCTCCGAACCGGCAGTGTCCAGTCTAACAGTGAACACGGCGACAGAACCTCCGAACCGGCAGTGTCCGGTCTAACAGTGAACACGGCGACAGAACCTCTGAACCGGCAGTGTCCAGTCTAACAGTGAACGCAGCGACCCTCTGAACCAGCGGTGTCCAGTCTAACAATGAACACGGCGACAGAACCTCCGAACCGGCAGTGTCCAGTCTAACAGTGAACACGGCGACAGAACCTCCGAACCGGCAGTGTCCGGTCTAACAGTGAACACGGCGACAGAACCTCTGAACCGGCAGTGTCCAGTCTAACAGTGAACACAGCGACCCTCTGAACCGGCAGTGTCCAGTCTAACAGTTGCCTTCTG
>CM014080.1:1796485-1812851 GCA_004119915.2 Collichthys lucidus
CAGCAGTGTCCAGTCTAACAGTTAACATGGCGACAGAACCTCCGAAACGGCAGTGTCCAGTCTAACAGTGAACACGGCGACAGAACCTCTGAACCAGCAGTGTCCAGTCTAACAGTTAACACGGCGACAGAACCTCTGAACCGGCAGTGTCCAGTCTAACAGTGAACACGGCGACAGAACCTCTGAACCAGCAGTGTCCAGTCTAACAGTGAACACAGCAACAGAACCTCTGAACCAGCAGTGTCCAGTCTAACAGTGAACACAGCAACAGAACCTCTGAACCGGCAGTGTCCAGTCTAACAGTGAACACAGCAACAGAACCTCTGAACCGGCAGTGTCCAGTCTAACAGTGAACACAGTTGCCTTCTGAGGTGGTTTTCTTGCCTGGTTTGGCTCCTGGAGTCAGTTCATGGTCTCATCAGATTAAGAGTGAGCGTCTGCATCTTAGTCAGCTTCTTCTCAGTGCTGCTCTTAGCGGGGTTTGAACTCACAACTTCTGGATCTAAAAGGGGCTCAGTGGCAGGATGTTAAACCACTTGACCACAGACATTTAGAGGGATATCAGGAGCACCGACCACTAGACCAGGTGATGCCAGGGATGAGCCATAGGAGGATAAAGCTAAATGTTCATCAGGAAACTCAGGTCTGTCCAGGTGGATGCTGTTTTCTAGGGGACAGTTCACCAAAGAACTGACTGATGGAGGTGGTTTTCGTGCCTGGTTTGGTTCCTGACATCACAGGTCAGGTTCTTCCTTATCCTGCATGCCCTTCTTGCACCTCCACACATTTCAACAATCTGCTCTTAGCGGGGTTTGAACCCACAACTTCTGGTTCAAGGATAAAACATTAAACCACTGGACCACTGAACATCTAAGAAGCAATGTGGAGCACTGACCTCTAGACCATCTGAACCAAAAGGACATGGAGACGTGGTTTTCCTTCTAAATGATGAGACAAACAAAGTGAAGAACAGAGATGTTCTTCAGCAGCTCTATCAGGACTAATGGAGGAGAATCTTCAGCATCATCCCTCCCCTCAATCTGATCCTGGTTCTTCTTCTTCATCAGTACTGAAGATGGTCCAGTGGAGAAGGACGCCGACCGCCATCGCAGCAATGTGGGATCGAACCTCGTCTCCGGAAACTTGAGGTATGCAAAAACTCAAACACAAAACTAAAAACCAAACTAAAACTCAAACTCAAAAACAGAACCAAAAATCAAACTCAAAAACCAAACAAAACCGCCAAACCCGTCCGTTGCGTGCGTTTCTCGTCGTGAATTTCCGTCGAATTTCTCCAACTTCGACTTCAACACAGCTGACCATCGAGGGAACAAAAAAACAGGTGAGTCAAAGGTGAGTAGTTTCTTATTTAATAGACAAGAAAGAAAACTTGTTTTTTTAAACATGATTCATCGTCTTTGTCATTATATGATGAGCAGAACCTCTGAACCAGCAGTGTCCAGTCTAACAGTGAACACGCCGACAGAACCTCTGAACCGGCAGTGTCCAGTCTAACAGTGAACACGGCGACAGAACCTCCGAACCGGCAGTGTCCAGTCTAACAGTGAACACAGCGACCCTCTGAACCAGCAGTGTCCAGTCTAACAGTGAACACGCCGACAGAACCTCTGAACCGGCAGTGTCCAGTCTAACAGTGAACACGGCGACAGAACCTCCGAACCGGCAGTGTCCAGTCTAACAGTGAACATGGCGACAGAACCTCCGAACCGGCAGTGTCCAGTCTAACAGTGAACACAGTAACAGAACCTCCGAACCGGCAGTGTCCAGTCTAACAGTGAACACGGCGACAGAACCTCTGAACCAGCAGTGTCCAGTCTAACAGTGAACACGGCGACAGAACCTCTGAACCGGCAGTGTCCAGTCTAACAGTGAACACGGCGACAGAACCTCTGAACCAGCAGTGTCCAGTCTAACAGTGAACACGGCGACAGAACCTCTGAACCAGCAGTGTCCAGTCTAACAGTGAACACAGCAACAGAACCTCTGAACCGGCAGTGTCCAGTCTAACAGTGAACATGGCGACAGAACCTCCGAACCAGCAGTGTCCAGTTTAACAGTAAACAAGGCGACAGAACCTCTGAACCGGCAGTGTCCAGTCTAACAGTTAACACGGCGACAGAACCTCTGAACCGGCAGTGTCCAGTCTAACAGTGAACACGGCGACAGAACCTCTGAACCAGCAGTGTCCAGTCTAACAGTGAACACGGCGACAGAACCTCTGAACCAGCAGTGTCCAGTCTAACAGTTAACACGGCGACAGAACCTCTGAACCGGCAGTGTCCAGTCTAACAGTGAACACGGCGACAGAACCTCTGAACCAGCAGTGTCCAGTCTAACAGTGAACACAGCAACAGAACCTCTGAACCAGCAGTGTCCAGTCTAACAGTGAACACAGCAACAGAACCTCTGAACCGGCAGTGTCCAGTCTAACAGTGAACACAGTTGCCTTCTGAGGTGGTTTTCTTGCCTGGTTTGGCTCCTGGAGTCAGTTCATGGTCTCATCAGATTAAGAGTGAGCGTCTGCATCTTAGTCAGCTTCTTCTCAGTGCTGCTCTTAGCGGGGTTTGAACTCACAACTTCTGGATCTAAAAGGGGCTCAGTGGCAGGATGTTAAACCACTTGACCACAGACATTTAGAGGGATATCAGGAGCACCGACCACTAGACCAGGTGATGCCAGGGATGAGCCATAGGAGGATAAAGCTAAATGTTCATCAGGAAACTCAGATCTGTCCAGGTGGATGCTGTTTTCTAGGGGACAGTTCACCAAAGAACTGACTGATGGAGGTGGTTTTCGTGCCTGGTTTGGTTCCTGACATCACAGGTCAGGTTCTTCCTTATCCTGCATGCCCTTCTTGCACCTCCACACATTTCAACAATCTGCTCTTAGCGGGGTTTGAACCCACAACTTCTGGTTCAAGGATAAAACATTAAACCACTGGACCACTGAACATCTAAGAAGCAATGTGGAGCACTGACCTCTAGACCATCTGAACCAAAAGGACATGGAGACGTGGTTTTCCTTCTAAATGATGAGACAAACAAAGTGAAGGACAGAGATGTTCTTCAGCAGCTCTATCAGGACTAATGGAGGAGAATCTTCAGCATCATCCCTCCCCTCAATCTGATCCTGGTTCTTCTTCTTCATCAGTACTGAAGATGGTCCAGTGGAGAAGGACGCCGACCGCCATCGCAGCAATGTGGGATCGAACCTCGTCTCCGGCAACTTGGGGTATGCAAAAACTCAAACACAAAACTAAAAACCAAACTAAAACTCAAACTTAAAAACAGAACCAAAAATCAAACTCAAAAACCAAACAAAACCGTCAAACCCGTCCGTTGCGTGCATTTCTCGTCGTGAATTTCCATCGAATTTCTCCAACTTCGACTTCAACACAGCTGAACATCGAGGGAACAAAAAAACAGGTGAGTCAAAGGTGAGTAGTTTCTTATTTAATAGACAAGAAACAAAACTTGATTTTTTAAACATGATTCATCGTCTTTGTCATTATATGATGAACAGAACCTCTGAACCAGCAGTGTCCAGTCTAACAGTGAACACGGCGACAGAACCTCCGAACCAGCAGTGTCCAGTCTAACAGTGAACACGCCGACAGAACCTCCGAACCAGCAGTGTCCAGTCTAACGGTGAACACGGCGACAGAACCTCTGAACCGGCAGTGTCCAGTCTAACAGTGAACACGGCGACAGAACCTCCGAACCAGCAGTTTCCAGTCTAACAGTTAACACGCCGACAGAACCTCTGAACCAGCAGTGTCCAGTCTAACAGTGAACACAGCAACAGACCCTCTGAACCAGCAGTGTCCAGTCTAACAGTGAACACAGCAACAGAACCTCTGAACCAGCAGTGTCCAGTCTAACAGTGAACACGGCGACAGAACCTCCGAACCAGCAGTGTCCAGTCTAACAGTGAACACAGCAACAGAACCTCTGAACCGGCAGTGTCCAGTCTAACAGTGAACACGGCGACAGAACCTCCGAACCAGCAGTGTCCAGTTTAACAGTAAACACGGCGACAGAACCTCTGAACCAGCAGTGTCCAGTCTAACAGTTAACACGGCGACAGAACCTCTGAACCGGCAGTGTCCAGTCTAACAGTGAACACGGCGACAGAACCTCTGAACCAGCAGTGTCCAGTCTAACAGTTAACACGGTGACAGAACCTCTGAACCGGCAGTGTCCAGTCTAACAGTGAACACGCGACAGAACCTCTGAACCGCAGTGTCCAGTCTAACAGTGAACACAGCAACAGAACCTCTGAACCAGCAGTGTCCAGTCTAACAGTGAACACAGCAACAGAACATCTGAACCGGCAGTGTCCAGTCTAACAGTGAACACAGCAACAGAACCTCTGAACCGGCAGTGTCCAGTCTAACAGTGAACACAGTTGCCTTCTGAGGTGGTTTTCTTGCCTGGTTTGGCTCCTTGAGTGAGTTCATGGTCTCATCAGATTAAGAGTGAGCGTCTGCATCTTAGTCAGCTTCTTCTCAGTGCTGCTCTTAGCGGGGTTTGAACTCACAACTTCTGGATCTAAAAGGGGCTCAGTGGCAAGATGTTAAACCACTTGACCACAGACATTTAGAGGGATATCAGGAGCACCGACCACTAGACCAGGTGATGCCAGGGATGAGTCATAGGAGGATAAACATAAATGTTCATCAGGAAACTCAGATCTGTCCAGGTGGATGCTGTTTTCTAGGGGACAGTTCACCAAAGAACTGACTGATGGAGGTGGTTTTCGTGCCGGGTTTGGTTCCTGACATCACAGGTCAGGTTCTTCCTTATCCTGCATGCCCTTCTTGCACCTCCACACATTTCAACAATCTGCTCTTAGCGGGGTTTGAACCCACAACTTCTGGTTCAAGGATAAAACCTTAAACCACTGGACCACTGAACATCTAAGAAGCAATGTGGAGCACTGACCTCTAGACCATCTGAACCAAAAGGACATGGAGACGTGGTTTTCCTTCTACATGATGAGACAAACAAAGTGAAGAACAGAGATGTTCTTCAGCAGCTTTATCGGGACTAATGGAGGAGAATCTTCAGCATCATCCCTCCCCTCAATCTGATCCTGGTTCTTCTTCTTCATCAGTACTGAAGATGGTCCAGTGGAGAAGGACGCCGACCGCCATCGCAGCAATGTGGGATCGAACCTCGTCTCCGGCAACTTGGGGTATGCAAAAACTCAAACACAAAACTAAAAACCAAACTAAAACTCAAACTTAAAAACAGAACCAAAAATCAAACTCAAAAACCAAACAAAACCGTCAAACCCGTCCGTTGCGTGCATTTCTCAACGTGAATTTCCATCGAATTTCTCCAACTTCGACTTCAACACAGCTGACCATCGAGGGAACAAAAAAACTGGTAAGTCAAAGGTGAGTAGTTTCTTATTTAATAGACAAGAAACAAAACTTGATTTTTTAAACATGATTCATCGTCTTTGTCATTATATGATGAACAGAACCTCTGAACCAGCAGTGTCCAGTCTAACAGTGAACACGGCGACAGAACCCTTCGAACCGGCAGTGTCCAGTCTAACAGTGAACGCGGCGACAGAACCTCCGAACCAGCAGTGTCCAGTCTAACAGTGAACACGCCGACAGAACCTCCGAACCGGCAGTGTCCAGTCTAACAGTGAACACGGCGACAGAACCTCTGAACCGGCAGTGTCCAGTCTAACAGTGAACACGGCGACAGAACCTCTGAACCGGCAGTGTCCAGTCTAACAGTGAACACGGCGACAGAACCTCTGAACCGGCAGTGTCCAGTCTAACAGTGAACACGGACAGAACCTCCGAACCAGCAGTGTCCAGTCTAACAGTAACAGCGACAGAACTCTGAACCAGCAGTGTCCAGTCTAACAGTGAACACAGCAACACAACCTCTGAACCAGCAGTGTCCAGTCTAACAGTGAACACAGCAACAGAACCTCTGAACCAGCAGTGTCCAGTCTAACAGTGAACACAGCAACAGAACCTCTGAACCGGCAGTGTCCAGTCTAACAGTGAACACGGCGACAGAACCTCCGAACCAGCAGTGTCCAGTCTACCAGTGAACACGGCAACAGAACCTCTGAACCGGCAGTGTCCAGTCTAACAGTGAACACGGCGACAGAACCTCCGAACCAGCAGTGTCCAGTTTAACAGTAAACACGGCGACAGAACCTCTGAACCAGCAGTGTCCAGTCTAACAGTTAACACGGCGACAGAACCTCTGAACCGGCAGTGTCCAGTCTAACAGTGAACACGGCGACAGAACCTCCGAACCAGCAGTGTCCAGTCTAACAGTTAACATGGCGACAGAACCTCCGAACCGGCAGTGTCCAGTCTAACAGTGAACACGGCGACAGAACCTCTGAACCAGCAGTGTCCAGTCTAACAGTTAACACGGCGACAGAACCTCTGAACCGGCAGTGTCCAGTCTAACAGTGAACACTGCGACAGAACCTCTGAACCAGCAGTGTCCAGTCTAACAGTGAACACAGCAACAGAACCTCTGAACCAGCAGTGTCCAGTCTAACAGTGAACACAGCAACAGAACATCTGAACCAGCAGTGTCCAGTCTAACAGTGAACACAGCAACAGAACCTCTGAACCGGCAGTGTCCAGTCTAACAGTGAACACAGCAACAGAACCTCTGAACCGGCAGTGTCCAGTCTAACAGTGAACACAGTTGCCTTCTGAGGTGGTTTTCTTGCCTGGTTTGGCTCCTGGAGTCAGTTCCTGGTTTCATCAGATTAAGAGTGAGCGTCTGCATCTTAGTCAGCTTCTTCTCAGTGCTGCTCTTAGCGGGGTTTGAACTCACAACTTCTGGATCTAAAAGGGGCTCAGTGGCAAGATGTTAAACCACTTGACCACAGACATTTAGAGGGATATCAGGAGCACCGACCACTAGACCAGGTGATGCCAGGGATGAGCCATAGGAGGATAAAGCTAAATGTTCATCAGGAAACTCAGATCTGTCCAGGTGGAAGCTGTTTTCTGGGAGACAGTTCACCAAAGAACTGACTGATGAAGGTGGTTTTCTTGCCGGGTTTGGCTCCTGACATCACAGGTCAGGTTCTTCCTTATCCTGCATGCCCTTCCTGCACCTCCACACATTTCAACAATCTGCTCTTAGCGGGGTTTGAACCCACAACTTCTGGTTCAAGGACAAAACCTTAAACCACTGGACCACTGAACATCTAAGAAGCAATGTGGAGCACTGACCTCTAGACCATCTGAACCAAAAGGACATGGAGACATGGTTTTCCTTCTACATGATGAGACAAACAAAGTGAAGAACAGAGATGTTCTTCAGCAGCTCTATCAGGACTGATGGAGGAGAAGCTTCAGCATCATCCCTCCCCTCAATCTGATCCTGGTTCTTCTTCTTCATCAGTACTGAAGATGGTCCAGTGGAGAAGGACGCCGACCACCATCGCAGCAACGTGGGATCGAACCTCGTCTCCGGCAACTTGGGGTATGCAAAAACTCAAACACAAAACTAAAAACCAAACTAAAACTCAAACTCAAAAACCAAACAAAACCGCCAAACCCGTCCGTTGCGTGCATTTCTCGTCGTGAATTTCCGTCAAATTTCTCCAACTTCAACTTCAACACAGCTGACCATCGAGGGAACAAAGAAACTGGTAAGTCAAAGGTGAGTAGTTTCTTATTTAATAGACAAGAAAGAAAACTTGATTTTTTTAACATGATTTATCGTCTTTGTCATTATATGAGGAGCAGAACCTCTGAACCAGCAGTGTCCAGTCTAACAGTGAACACGGCGACAGAACCTCTGAACCGGCAGTGTCCAGTCTAACAGCGAACACGGCGACAGAACCTCTGAACCGGCAGTGTCCAGTCTAACAGCGAACACGGCGACAGAACCTCTGAACCGGCAGTGTCCAGTCTAACAGCGAACACGGCGACAGAACCTCTGAACCGGCAGTGTCCAGTCTAACAGCGAACACGGCGACAGAACCTCTGAACCGGCAGTGTCCAGTCTAACAGCGAACACGGCGACAGAACCTCTGAACCGGCAGTGTCCAGTCTAACAGCGAACACGGCGACAGAACCTCTGAACCGGCAGTGTCCAGTCTAACAGTGAACACAGCGACAGAACCTCTAAACTAGAAGTGTCCAGTCCAGTCTCTGTTACTGGAGGACAGAGGACAGACGGGGCAGAAAGGTTGACTTCATGACTTTAAGCAAAGAACATGATTCATTTAAATGAACGACTGTTTTCTTCTGCTAAATCTTTGCAGGTTACCGGCTCTGGAACAGCCACCACCGTCTGGTGAATATCGGCGAATGAGATTAAATTACAAGTGAAGCGACAGCACGGGGACAAAATTTTGCCTTTAATTGATGACAAAATTGTCTGTTTACGTCGGCCCTCCCTGTCTTTTTCTTTCCCTAATGATGTGCCAAGCGAGTGTTTTCCAGTCACACTTGACGTGAAGGCAGACGACCCCGAGGAAAGATCAATGAGAGCAGTGTGAGCTAAAACGTGCTGTTCAACATGTATGTCTGCGTGACACAGTGTGTCGGCGCCTCGCTGCGAGTCCTCGGTCCACGTAATGAAAGAGAAATGTGTCAGCGCTCTCTGTCATTCAGGAGCTTCTCCCTCCTTTTACTCATTATTTAGTGTTTCTCCCTGGTTACTTTTGATTTGTGTCGCCACTTTCTGTGAAAATGTTGAATTTTGAGTTTATTTGTGATACGTTTTAGGGTTACAAATGAAATGTTTTGAGAAAAAGAAGGAGGAAGCTCTTAATCATGAATATATTATGAGAATTATGTTTCAATATGGCACCGGCACATAGAAGTTATTCACCCCGTGCGTACGCCAAGACGCTTCCTGTCTCTGCTTTGATTCTGCATTGAAGCTCTGCCAGTGTTACACATATTAAATAAGAATATACATAATAACTGGCACTGTGTGCCTGCCAGGTTTAATGGATGTCTTTGTAATAATAAAAAAATCCTCTCAGACTGTGATGCTTCGTGTTCTCGTTGTTGTTTCACAGTCGGCGACTGAGATAAATTTGCTGCGAGGTTGACTTTGTGCACGGATCGAGTTCAGTGAAACGTCTTCTTGCTCGCTCACTCTCTCCTTTTCTCTTCTTAGCTTCCTCGGTCAGCGTCCTCTTCACTCTCTGCTCCTCTGCCATCATGTCCATAGAAGCCGCTGAGCCTGGTTACCTCCTCTTCTTCTTCCTGGTAGTCCATAACGCCTGTTGGTACAAACACTCATTTGTCTGAACTGAGCTAACATCGGCTAACAAACTGAGCTAACATGAGCTAACATAGGGTGACCAGACGTCCTCTTTTCCCCGGACATGTCCTACTTTTGGGACCTAAAAAAATGTCCGGGGGGATTTTCAAAATCGCCCGGGATTTCGTGCGAATGTCTCAAAACACAATGTACTGCCAATAAAATTCCACTCCGTTCTGTTTTACTCCATTCCAGGTTTCTCTGTGTCGCTCTCAAATTAGTCACGCCCTTCTCAACTTCAGTCACTGCTTTTTAGTCTTGAGTTGCTAGTGTGTTCACAAGCGAAACGGAAGCAGAGCAGAGTAGCACATGTGCGTCCACAGCTACAATGCCTAAACGCAAGTGCTGGGCTGAAACACTGACATCATGGGTTTTGCCAGCGCTTTATATGGTTGCGGCCCGCTACGCAAAAATTTCAGACCGCAACGGCAATTTCCCCCCGTTACGTTATTTTTAATATAGCGTAAGGGCTGTTTTCAGTTTTCGTCACCATCGTGGTGTCCTCTTTTTCAACTACCCAAATATAGTCACCCTAGCTAACAGCAGCTAACAGACTGAGCTAACAGCAGCTAACAGACTGAGCTAACATGAGCTAACAGCAGCTAACATGAGCTAACAAACTGAGCTAACATGAGCTAACATGAGCTAACAGCAACTAACAGACTGAGCTAACAGCGGCTAACAGACTGAGCTAACATGAGCTAACAGCAGCTAACAGATTGAGCTAACAGTAGCTAACAGACTGAGCTAACATGAGCTAACAGCAGCTAACAGACTGAGCTAACATGAGCTAACAGCAGCTACAGCTGTCAGCAGTTTACTTCACTGTCCATCATAAACTCTGTAAATCACAGAGAGTTGAGGCGGAGCAGCCGGAGGACATCAGAGGGAAAACCAGAAAACATTTCCTCCATAAAATATGATCCAGTTTCACCAGAATCAGTGAAATAGTTGCTGCTGTGTGACTTAGTGCCGTAAAGCGTTACGTACTTCTCCCGACCCGGAGCCCAAAGTTACATAGTGTGAGAACAGACGTACGAATGACAGAGACACCGTTCACCTGATCACAGGTCAGAGTGGGTCACCTGATCACAGGTCAGAGTGGATCACCTGATCACAGGTCAGAGTGGGTCACCTGATCATCACAGGTCAGAGTGGGTCACCTGATCATCACAGGTCAGAGTGGGTCACCTGATCACAGGTCAGAGTGGGTCACCTGATCACAGGTCAGAGTGGGTCACCTGATCACAGGTCAGAGTGGGTCACCTGATCACAGGTCAGAGTGGTCACCTGATCACAGGTCAGAGTGGGTCAGCAGTTCATTCATTTTTAGTTTCCAGGTCGTCCTCCTCCTGGTTCAGCCGCTGTGGCTTCTCCTGCTGTCAGTGTGATTTGATGGAGAGGTGGAGCTGATCGTGGAGGGTGGCGGTGCAGAGAAAGCAGATAATCAGCAGGACCGGAAACATCCCATAAACCACAGCGACTGTTAAATGATTTCCGTCGACACTGGGCTGCACAGATTTCAGCCGTGATTATGAGACATGCCCTGTCACAGTCCGAGCGTTATCAGACACATCCACTGTTAAAAATGGATCCATTTGATTAGCATGTGAAGCAGTCCCTGTCTCTGTTTCCATCCCGTCCCTCCTCTTCGGGCCTGAGTCTTTCCCACTTAATGAGCAACTAAATGATTTCAATTAAAGTGTCACCTGTCAGTCAAACAGCTCCAGGTGATGTTTTGTAATGCAGAGATCCCCCACCAACCCAAAACTGCCAGCAGAGTTCATTTCAATCATCTCCGCCGTGCGTGGTTGAACCCGGGGACTGAGACAATCCCCCAGCCAGCCTCCACAGACATTCACACCTCCTGTACTGTTACCTCCACCCCCTCCTCCACCTCCTCCTCCTCCTCCACCTCCTCCCGCATGTCTCCTCACTTTAATTAGCTCCGGATTAAATTAAAAGCTATATGTTGGTGTTAATTGATTTATCTTGAGACAGGGTCTATAATTACAGGTTCTCAATGGAGAGATCTACGCTGTGACGCTAGAGGCTTCCCTCACTTCATTGTCTTGGTTTTCTGTGTGTGTGTGTGTGTGTGTGTGTGGTGTGTGTGGTGTGTGTGTGTGTGTGTGTGTTGCTGGTGTTTGTGTGTGATCACCACCGTAAGCATAATAAGCATTGTTTGAGCCAGTCAGAGGTTAGCGAGCAGGCACCGCTCGATGAGCATGGGAATAAAAGATGATGCAAATAGACGTCGTCTCGCCATAATGAAACACAATTACAGCTTTATTAGAAGATGTAATTGCTTTGTTGGAGCATCTCAATTTGTCCTTGTTGTGCACCGTTTACTTCTGCCATTACACAATGCACACGCTCATCCATACTTGACCTGCTATGTAATATGTGACACCCTCCACCCACCCTCCACCCTCTCTTCAGTTATTATTCTGCAAGCATGGAGAGTTGTCTTTATTGTCTTGATGGAGGAGAAGTCGGCTTTCACTGGTGACGTACGTGAAGTGCAATGAGGCAGCCTGAAGGCCTCAGCTGCATCACCGGTGATTGGTCTACTGTGAAATGAAGCCACAGCACAAGAAACTGCAGTTCCTCTAACGTCCACCTGAGGCTGGCTCCAGCAGTGAGTCAGTCTCCATAAGTCCCCATGTTTCACAGCAGAAATAAACATGTTTACAGCCTGGTACAAAAAACAGTTTTGGTCTCTGTAGCTAATTTCCCCGTTCGTGACAACTGTACTGAGGGTGAATTTATATACAACTCACCTGTTCACATTATATTAAGGCTGAAAGTTATGCAGGGTTAAGAGCGTGGACGCTTTGATTGACAGGTGGGTGTGGTTACAGATGGCCAGGCTTCATTCAGCCGCCTCAGCTCTATTTATGATCCATGTATTTGCCGATATTTAGATTAACTGGGAGGTGGAAGAAGCAGTACATCCAACATTTTGCATATTTTTGGTGTTTCGGAAACTTACAGGTGACGTCACTGATCATTAAATGCTGATGCACACAGACAAGTATGCAGAGCCGCAAAACTATACACACCCCTTCTCTAAAATCCTGCAGCAAGTCTGTCTGTCTGTCTGTCTGTCTGTCTGTCTGTCTGTCTGTCTGTCGTCTGTCTGTCTGTCTGTCTGTCTGTAACACCGCTCGCTCTCTGCCTGGCTGGCATCAGGCCTGGTGGTATGAAATGAGCCCACTGGGGGCTGTAGTCTGGCATGAGCACTAGTCAAACAGCTCCGGACATCATAAGACAGAGAGAGAGAGAGAGGGATGGATGGATGAATGGATGAATGGATGGGGTTGGGTGGGGGCAGAGTGAGTTCAGTGAGGTGGAGTCGAAAGAAAGAAAAGATGGTGAGAGAACAAAGGAGTGAGAAGAACTGGAAGGAAAGCAAGACGGATGGAGTGAGAGGATGAGAGACGGAGAGACATGGCTCATCTGCTTCGGCTTCCCGGCTGCTGTGAGATTGCAGGATTTCCTCGATCAGCCAACTGTGGAAGTGAATTTTTCCCCTGCTTGTCTCCTCCTCACTCCCTCATCGCTCTCTCTCTCTCTCTCTCTCTCTCTTCTCTCTCTCTCTCTCTCTCTCTCTCTCTCTCTCTCTCTCTACAGTCACTGAGCGATGGATTAAAGCTCTATTTCTTTTCTGATGCTGTTGTGATATCAGATTAAAGTCCCTGATCCTGCGTCTGCCTGCTTACACCTCAGATCAGAACATGGAACCATTCAGAGCCTGATGGAGGCGAGACGGGCTGAATTATAACTAGAGAGATGTTACAGTTGTAAAATATGTGACCTCTAAAGAGGGTGCAGAAAGTCTGGCATACATACTGCACAATAAACTTAGTGGTAACCACACTGTTGGTTCTGCACCTGGATACATTGTGTGTGAGTTTTTCTTCTCAGCAGTAGGTACTCACATGTTTTTGCATCCTCATTGAACTCAGTCTGCGTCAGGTCCATCATCCGAGCTCCGTTAGAAAGCCCAGCTCTCCACCTCCAGAGGAATGAAGCCTGTGCAGATAATTCATCAGTAAATTACTGCAGGTTATGCTGCATCTTTGAGGAGGGTAGTTTTCTGCTTGGATACATCCCAATTTAGGACCAGAACCGGTATTGAACGCAGCCTCTGAATACAGAGGTGTCCAGTCTAACAGTGAATACAGCAGCGTATGAGGCAGTGTGACGGTATTCCCTGTTGGTCTCAGCGACTGTTTGCTCTGCACTTAAACATCTGATGTCGTACAGACGATCGAAGCAGCGTTGCTAACAGCCAAGATGTCTGGAAATCAGACGAGGATCTTCTCGCTGCTCCACTGCCTCGGCCGTGTGCGTTGGCAATAGCATAAAGAGTATTTCTTTAAATGTCATGAAAAATGCTTGGGAAGCACCCCACGGGCCTGCTGAGTAAAGCTGTAACCTAGTCAGAAGTAGTTAGCCGCAGCCGGTCCATATCTGGCTCGCTGTCAGAAACCGAAGCCAGCTCCACATCTAGATTACAGTTTGCCAGCCTGCCTCCATTCATCTCCTCCTCCACCTCCTCCTCCACCTCCTCCTCCACCTCCACCTCCTCTGGACGGATGGACAGCAGATTAGGCCTGCTTCCACAGCAGCATGTTACACCCCATCCTGCGCTAAGTGACCTATGATTAATTGCACATTATTAACTTAACTGAGATTGTTCTCCAGATACGTAGGCGTCGATAATGTCTGAATCCTCTTTAATAGGCCACTTCTGACAGTATTCATAATGTGCCATTTGGTCTGATCCCTCCCTAATGTATTCCCGCTTTGTGAAAATTTCACTAATTTAGGGGTCGGAGGGGGGAAATGAGCCAAAGGGAACGCCGGATCAGAAGTGGGGTGATTCTCCCGGCGGTTAGTTAGCCCACAGGCTGGAGAGAGGGGGAAAGAAAAGTTTGTTCATGTGTGAAATCCCGTCCTGGCCTTTTTCTAGGCAGGAGACAGAGTTCAGCTTCAGGTTTACAGAATACAGCAGGTTTTAATAAGGGCCTTCATGTTGTTAATGACTCAAGGTGATATTCACACATCCAGTGAAGCAGAACAGGTGCGAACAAATCCAGCATATTACTGTTAATTAAAGGAACATTTAAAATAATTGAAGTATTTCGTCCTGTCTGTCCTCCAGTGTCTGTCCTCCAGTGTCTGTCCAGCACTGACAAAAAATGTCTTCAGTTTGTTCAGGTGTTCTTCAGGTATTTTAGAGTTTGTCATTACCTGAAAAAAACAGAAAAACTGTAGTGTTCACTGTTAGACTGGACACTGCCGGTTCAGAGGTTCTGTTGCTGTGTTCACTGTTAGACTGGACACTGCCGGTTCAGAGGTTCTGTCGCTGTGTTCACTGTTAGACTGGACGCTGCCGGTTCAGAGGTTCTGTCGCTGTGTTCGCTGTTAGACTGGACGCTGCCGGTTTGGAGGTTCTGTCGCCGTGTTCGCTGTTAGACTGGACGCTGCCGGTTCAGAGGTTCTGTCGCTGTGTTCACTGTTAAACTGGACACTGCCGGTTCTGAGGTTCTGTCACCGTGTTCACTGTTAGACTGGACACTGCCGGTTCAGAGGTTCTGTCGCCGTGTTTGCTGTTAGACTGGACGCTGCCGGTTCAGAGGTTCTGTCGCCGTGTTCGCTGTTAGACTGGACGCTGCCGGTTCAGAGGTTCTGTCGCCGTGTTCGCTGTTAGACTGGACACTGCCGGTTCAGAGGTTCTGCCGCCGTGTTCACTGTTAGACTGGACACTGCCGGTTCAGAGGTTCTGTCGCCGTGTTCACTGTTAGACTGGACACTGCTGGTTCGTAGGTTCTGTTGCCGTGTTCGCTGTTAGACTGGACACTGCCGGTTCAGAGGTTCTGTCGCCGTGTTCGCTGTTAGACTGGACACTGCCGGTTCAGAGGTTCTGTCGCCGTGTTCGCTGTTAGACTGGACACTGCCGGTTCAGAGGTTCTGTCGCTGTGTTCACTGTTAGACTGGACACTGCTGGTTGTGTTCTGTGACTGGAAGGTAGACGCTGACACTAGCTCATAGTGCTGGCTGCAATAGTGCATAGTGGTCGAGGTGTAATAGACACTGTTACTTCTCAGTGACCATCTTTCCTCTCTCCAACCTTTAATCTCAGCCTTGCATCCAAATTTAAGTGCTCGCTGCTGCCAAGCACACTCCGGTCGACCACTTCGTTCTCCACTTTTGGTAATCTTCCTCTCTCCAATCTGCTGCAGTCACAGAGCCAAAACACTCTGCACCTCCAAACGTCACCTCATGTCTTGTAGAACACCCAAACCTCAGCGTACCCCCACCCACCAACCGACCGACCACCACCCACACAAACACAAACATGTATTTGCTTTCTCGTCTGTCCACCAGTAGCTCTCTAATCCCTCCTCTCTCTCCCTCTCCGTGTGCCAGGTGTTTGAGTTTGTGTGATTTTTATGCAAACACGTGCGCGCAAACAAAAGGCAGCGTCCACGCAGCCTCAGCCTGTAAACACTGTGCTGCTGCCTGTGTAAATCCACACTGCTTTCACCAATTAACACCAGCGAGGAAACTCACCATCGTGCCGTCTGCTGGAGTTTACCAGTGTGAGCGAGAGTGGGAAAACATATTGCTCAGTCGTATAGCAACTGTGGTACAATATGCCCGGGCTGACGTTTATGACTGTTTAGATAGCCATAACCACAGCAGCAGGCGGCGATGGTAATAATGCTGTGTTGACATTAGCCCAGGTGGGAATATGTCAGCGTTGCATCGCCGCAGCCGCACAATTGCCACGTCTATTGTTGAGTAATTAATGCCTAATTAGGGAAGCTTGCTTCAATCAGCGGCAGGGTCGTTAAGAGAGGTGTCACGCTCCGCTATAAACAAATGTTACCTTTACGAATGCAAATGCGAGCTGTTATATTGTGTTTTTCCCTCCCGTGCCCTCTTTTTGTCCTTGTGCCGCCGAGCATAAGAAGAGGAGCGCACCGCGGCATCCATCTTGAGCCGGTGTGGGTGCTACAGGATCGAACGGGGACGAGGTTTCT
>CM014080.1:1812869-1825369 GCA_004119915.2 Collichthys lucidus
CTAACCCTCCCGCTGAGTTGTTTTGGTTGGTCGGCAGTGACGTGCTGCACACTTCCTGCTCCGCGTGCTCCCCTCTGGTGGAGGAGGAGGACAGACTGCGGTGTTGTTAGTTTGAACAAAATGGCTGCGAGGGCGCCGTGACTGTCCGGACATGTCTGTCCCCGGAGCCGCTTCTCACTTCGCATCCGCGGTAACCAGCCGGTCGCTGGTCGTCCAACTGGCGACTTAAAAAAACAAACAAACACGAAGACAAACAAACAGAGAGAGAAATAATTATTTTGCACTTTAAAACAAGTTGGCTGGTGATTATTATTTTTTTTTATTTTTAACGAAAACTGCCTGGTTTGTTTGGAAAACGTCCCGACGGTCGACGACTTTCCTCCCGCCACCCCGGAGCTGCCGTTAGCTCACAACCAGCTCGGTGATTTTTATTTTTCGGTTGTTTTTGTTGTTAGTGGTGCTTCGTCCTCCTCCCCGCCCCCTCCTCCGTTATTATTATTATTACATCGTGACGTTTTGACGACATATTTTAATGTTTTTTAGCTGAACGCGGACATCACCGTACATCCCGGCGACTGTCGCCGTTGTTTACCTCGGTGTCTGCTCACCAAGCTGCCCCGGCAGCAGCAGCGGCGGGTCGGCTCGGCTGAGTCCCGGCATCATCTCTCTTTTTACGGGTAACTTCAGGAGGAGACCTCGGAGAATGATTTTCCTCTGCGTGTGTTTTTTAGTTTCTCCTGCCATGCACCGACTCTTCACTGAAAGCTGCCAAAGCTGCTGCGCTTAGGAACGGAAGGTGAGCTGGATGTCACTAAATAACTACAGCGACATTATTTATCATAACACCTGTCTCGGTTGTAAGCATGTTGTATGACATGCTCATGTTCTCATGCATATTCATCACATGTTGTACTGGCTCATTAGACGTGGAGATGTTGGGAACTTTAATGTTATATCATCTCTAACGTGATTGGCTGAGTGGACTGGAGCACATGTGTACATGTGAGCGTGTAATGTGAACTTGTTTCTGTGTTTTTTTGACTCACCTGAAGGTAAGCTGGGCACTGATTGGCTCAGGTGTTATTACTGACAGTTGGAGGTGATTATGACAGCAGTGTGTGTGTGTGCAGCTCCTTTTTAATCACAGCATGTATCTTTATTGTACATTCCTCTGCTCTAATTCCAAGTACGTTATTAAACATAGCTTGTCTTGTCTCTCCAACCATCACCTCCTCCCTCCTCCTCATCATCCTCCTCCAACCGGTGGCGAGGAAGCCGGGGATTCTGATGGAACTGTCGCCTTGCATTGCACCCCCCCTCCTTCCTGCATCCTGTCCCCAGGCGCTGGAGTATAGCTTTTAATATCTCCTCGCCGTGTCTTAATTGAAGTGCATAATTTCCCGTTCAATTTCAAACCCTCGCTCCCTCCTCCACCCTCCTCCTCCTCCTTCTCCTCCACCGACATCTCTGTCACCACCGTCTTATCTCCATCGTCACACACCAGTGAGGTGATGAAATGAAAAATGTGCGTGTGTTGTTTGCAGTCCGATGGGGAGCATCTCTGTCTTTGCGTGTACGGTGCATGCACATTGGCGCGTGCATCGTCTTGGTGTCGTTGCGGATGTTGTGTGTTTGTGTGTTGGACACACACACATGGGAATGCCTGTTGTTTTCCTGTTTAGTTCTTTTGCCGTGGGGAGTGTGTGTGACCATTCATGTCGAGCTCAAAGCCCTGGCAGTTGGTTAATGCCCTGCAGTTGTTAATCAGGTCGCGGGCTGTCTCCTGCATGCCCTAGACGCCCAGCTGACTCTCTCTCTCACACACACAGAGCTCTGTTCTTACTCGGGGGGTCAAGGGTCCTCCCGTATGCACGCCCCGTCTTTCCCAAAGGCTGAAGAGCATGCAGTGAGTGAGGGGGTGGCTGTGAAAAGATGTTGCAGGGGCCCCTCTGGTGTGGACGTAAAACGAGTGAATGACGAGGAAAGAAAGCCTGGGAAGAGTCTGCTGGTTTACTTAAATACCTCCCAGTCAGGCAGACACAGAGAGTCCACTACGACCACATCTGGAGGTGTGTATGGACGCAGGGTCACCTGCACTGAGCTTAGCCCCTATAGGTGCACGGTGTGTTATGTTGCAGTGAAGATGTAATCTGTTTGTTGGCTTCATCTTGACGTATAATTGCTTCTTTCCGGGTGCAAAAGAGACCCAAGGTGATCCAGTCTCTCACTGGGGCCCAGACTCAATGAATTATATTACTACTTTTGCCGTTTTGGCAGCGCACGAGCAGGAAACCCATAACCCCGTGTTGGCTCCGGATCCAACCAGGCTGTAGGCTGTTGGCATCTCCGCGTTGTTTTGATTAGAGGGTGGTGTAACAAAGCCACGAGGACAGATCCTGGCAGTAACTCCATCTGCAGCCCCTTATCACTGAAGAGACAGGGTCATTTGTTTAAAAGGAAACCCAAAGCTTCACTTCCCCTCGTCTGACCCTTCACAGACAAAACACAAACACCAGCTCCGGTCCTCGGGTTGCTATCATTAGCCTGGTTTCCTAAATGTAACTGGTCCCCGTGTCACCGTATCCCACCACACACCGCTTTGCTTCTTGTGTTCTGGAACAGTCTGTGCAGCAGTTAGTCGACAAACAGAAAGTTATTTCTATTGTTCATCAGTTTGTCCTGGTAAATCTCGATTTAGTCGTGTTTTTAGAAGACTCCTCTCTCAGCCCGAGCCTGACCGTGCAGCCCGTCACCGAGCCCGTGATTATGAGGCCGTTCAAACAAACTGGCACGGCCCTGATAGATAACACGCTTAACAGTGCCGCGGGGTGCTGCACCAGTATGGAGGCGTTGACAGTAGAATCAGCTGGATTCAATTGGAGACTGCCAAAAACCATTAGCCTCTTCCTCCGCTCCATGGACGGATATTTTGAAGTGGATGGAGGGGGCAGGCAGTCTGAGGAGCTGTGTTTGCTGTGGTTATTGTACTAAATACGGAGGTTGCAGTAGGTGTCCAGGACGTCAGCAGTCGTAGTATCCTGAGTTGCAAACGGCATCAATCTGTCATCAACGTCTCAGTTCCCAGATTGACTCTGACATTCACGGGTTGTTCTGCCCTGACAGGTTATTTATTTCTGGGATTGCGGTGCACTAGATTGGTCGAGTCTGTCATTTTCTCTCATGTGAAGTAACGTTTCACTTGAAGCCTGTGCCGTTTAAGTGCATGTTGGTTTTATTCAGGGTTCACCACAGGTCCGACACCGATCTGCTTTGGTCTGAGGCTGTGATCTCACGTTCGGGTCCTCAGCCTCATCTTCTCACGCTCTCTCAGCCGTGAATTCAACACTTCCTGATTTCAAGAGTTGAGAATGTTTGAGAGGATGGTGTGAAGTGTAGTTTATCTTCTCGTACACACACTGGTTGAACTCCTGTTCATCGTTATGTCACGCACGCAGGTACAGGAGACTTGTAACCAAAGTCCTCTGGGTGTTGGGGAGGGTTTGAAGCTCTGCGTAACCCCCCTCCACCCTTCACGTCCAACTTGTGTGCCAATAGTGGGAGGCAGGGGCGGCTTAGGGGGCCCCACCAGGGGTAAGCCAGTCCGGGATGGATGCAGAGGGGGGTGGAGACGAAGCTGAAACCCGGCGAGCTGCTGCCTGTGAGTGTTGGCAGCCGTCCAGGGGAATGTTCAATGTGCCGAGGTTTAGTGGCGGGGGCCTCCTTTCCTCCCTCTGCTGCATGTCGGCTAATTGGAGAGACGAGGAGAGAAGGGTGGTGGTGGTGGTGGTGGTGGTGGTGCATCACATGGATGCTGACAGAGAATATGCAGGACATCCAACATCCAGTGTTTCCTTTTTCCTGCTCCAGTCTGATGTCAGACAGCAGCATCATGAGACATCATGTGTTTACTGTTTGATCAGAAATCTGTCATTGTCTTTAAAGATGAACATTCTGATATTTCTTCATCTCCTCCATCATCCCTGCAGCTTCACTTCCACCTCTCTCGTTCTCTCTCTGTCCTTTTTTTGGGTCGTATACGTGGATGGAGGTGGACGGTGTCAGAGTAACCTTGAAGGTACTAGAGTCCAGCCGCTGTGCGTGTGTGTGTGTGTGCGTGTGTGTGTGTGTGTGTGTGTGTGTGTGTGTGTGTGTGTGTGTGTGTGTGTGTGTGTGTGTGTGTGTGTGTGTGTGTGTGTGTGTGTGTGTGTGTGTGTGTGTGTGTGTGTGTGTGTGATTGATTCAGTTTGACTCTCTGCTGTTGACAGTTTGATGGAGGCTGAAACACAAGTTTAAGATCATCAGTTTGCACTGAAGCCTGTTCTCACATGGAACACAAGTAGTCATGTTGAACTTCCATGGAGTCTGTTATTCTTTATATCGGGACACTTTGAAGGCCATTGTTGTGTCTTTAATTGTCTGTCAGTGAGTGTTGTTGCCATGGTTGCAGCCACATATTGTAGGATGAATGATACTTTGTTAGCATTTCAACCTGCAGCCAGCCTTCTGTGTCCGTGTCCTGCAGACTGTCTAAAACCTGGACGTAGTCTCCGTGACGTCCCCGCAGACTGTCTAAAACCTGGACGTAGTCTCTGAGACGTCCCCGCAGACTGTCTAAAACCTGGACGTGGTCTCTGTGACGTCCCCGCAGATTGTCTAAAACCTGGACGTAGTCTCTGTGACGTCCCCGCAGACTGTCTAAAACCTGGACGTAGTCTCTGTGACGTCCCCGCAGACTGTCTAAAACCTGGACGTAGTCTCTGTGACATCCTCGCAGACTGTCTAAAACCTGGACGTAGTCTCTGTGACGTTCCCGCAGACTGTCTAAAACCTGGACATAGCCTCTGTGACGTCCCCGCAGACTGTCTAAAACCTGGACGTAGTCTCTGAGACGTCCCCGCAGACTGTCTAAAACCTGGACGTAGTCTCTGAGACGTCCCCGCAGACTGTCTAAAACCTGGACGTAG
The DNA here is from genome assembly GCA_004119915.2 of Collichthys lucidus. Classification (NCBI taxonomy): domain Eukaryota; kingdom Metazoa; phylum Chordata; class Actinopteri; family Sciaenidae; genus Collichthys; species Collichthys lucidus. The sequence goes on from CM014080.1 coordinate 1,817,834, forward strand.
TCTCTGTGACGTCCCCGCAGACTGTCTAAAACCTGGACGTAGTCTCTGTGACGTCCTCATAGACTGTCTAAAACCTGGACGTAGTCTCTGTGACGTCCCCGCAGACTGTCTAAAACCTGGACGTAGTCTCTATGACATCCCCGCAGATTGTCTGCTTGTTATAAAACTCGTGCTGAATCATTCGAGGTCAGACAAACGAATGCTAATGTTACCTCCAGACTTTAGACAGGGATCCACCTCTGCTTCACACACACACACACATTGAAACACATAAATCTGCAGGCACATGCAGAAACTGCAGCCGCTCCACATTCTCATAAGCACAAAGGCAAACGCTCACACCGACACACTCCTGACAGCTTCTTGTTGAAGTCACCGAGCGTTGGCTGCGGCGCTGGCAGCGAGCAGACCCGCTAGGTCTTGTGCATTGTGCTGTTTTCCCGTTTAATGAGCTGCCATCGTGTTAAAGTTTCATATCGACTCGGGCAGAGGAAGCAGCCAAGACAGCAGAGAGCTAATTTTCTGGAGGCAAACCTCAAAGCTGTTATTTATAGTGCAGGTCTGACTCTCTTTCTCTCTCTCTCTCTGATTCTTTGACTTCCATCTCGCGTCCCCCACGTTTTATCGCCGCCCTCCACCCACCCGTTCGCGCCCGTCTGTTCGTTCCAACAACCAAGAATATTTCTGCCTCAGTTCATTGAGCAGGTCCGGTCTCGTAGCAGTAAAGTGTGCCGTGTATTTTCACAGGCCGCTCTCTCCACCTGCTGAAAGAAAGCCAGTGTGCACAGAATGATCACCGAGCGAGCGAGCGGCGAGTCTGAGTCTGAGTGTGACCGTGGGACGGGAACACCCAGCAACAACAGCAGCAGCCGTGTTATTACTGCTTATCAACTGAGGAATTTACAGGCCTGTTTTCTCTGAGCCGTTCAGGTCGAGTTAACACACACACACACACACATCCACACGTGTGGACGCTGGTTGACGAACTGTTCCCCCAGGTGAGGGCGGCCCGTGATAATGTTCCATGTAATAAGGCTCATGAGAGCCTGTGGCTGCTGTAACGCCACAGGAATGGGTGGTAGTGTTGGTGGAGAGTGGATTTACCGCAGTCTGTGGCCGCGACCTCACCATATTTTCCTCCTCCTCCTCCTCTTGTGATTGGTGTTGTGTCTGCGGTTGATCTGACAGCCGCTGCGAACACGTGAAGCTGCGTGTTTTCCTTTTTGAGTTTCTCTCACTTCCTTTTGTCTTCCTCAGCTCCTTCTTCCATCACCCCTGCACGGTCTCTCTCCCCCGCCTTCACCCCTCGTCTCTCTCTAGATACCAGCGATCAAGGTGCATGGATATTTCAGTGCCTCCTCCTCCCTCGCCTCCCTCCCTGTCTCTCCTCGTCTGCCAGCCTCAATAGACCTCCGTTCACTGTTTTTTTTTCCTCCATGTCTCTGCTGAGGATTCTTTCTGTCTTCTCCGTCTCCCGGCGTAGTCTCTCTTCTCTCTCCGCGCCTTGTCTGGTTCTCCGGCGGCTGTCGCTCTTAATTGGTGTTTCTCACCGTCTGCTTTCATCCTCCGCTTGTTTTTTCCTCTCCTATCCTCATCTCTCCATCTCCTCCTCCTCTCCACTGCATCCCTGGCGGAAAAAGACAGGCATCAGACAAACTGCCTCCTGCCTGTGCACATCAAGCTTCCCCGTGTGTGTCTGGATATATCTGTGTGTGTGTGTGTGTGTGTGTGTGTGTGTGTGTGTGTGTGTGTGTGTGTGTGTGTGTGTGTGTGTGTGTGTGTGTGTGTGTGTGTGTGTGTGTGTGTGTGTGTCTGTGTGTGTCTGTGTGTGTCTGTGTGTGTGTGTGTGTTGTTCGTTCCCGTACACTGTGTTCCTGTTGTCATGCCTCCTTCTCTGTAGCACAGGAAGAGGGGAGACTCAGTTTCACACTCGATCCAGCTCGACTCTGTATTCTGAGGTCAGGTCAGGCTTTAAGATACGAGGCCTCGTGTGTTGTTGGTCAGACCTTCTCTGCGCCCGTCGTAGCATCAGATCCAGTAGAGCGTTGGTTCTCAAACTACCAGAGTCCCACTGGTGGTTCCTGTTGTATAAAATATTTTAAAACATATCTGCATTTTGAGTGAAATTAAATCAGGGGATCGCTGGAAACTGGAAACATCTCCTGAAATATCTTTTTTCCTGTTTGTGCACGCAGTGCGCGCATACATCCGTGATTACTTTAAATTTACTGTGAGATGGTAAGGAAAGCTGACCTGATTTGACACAATGAGCTCTGGCCTCCTGCGTGGACTGTCTGTAGATGGTCAGGGTCAGTGTTTTCTGAGATGGTATGAAAAGTTTAAATATTGCATGTTGTATTACAGAGATGTTTCGTGTGTGTGTCTTCATTAGGAACGTAACGATGCATCGTAACACGATTAACAATCGGTACAAATGCGTGACGACTCGCATCGGTTGACAGAAAATAATGAATCTCGATTCTTGTTGAATGGGAACCCGCACAGCGCGTGCTCTCACTGGTCAAACAGGCTTCCTGCCGCGTTGCGTGAGCGTGGCGTGTTTGGTCCGTCCTGCACGCGACTTCAAACCCACCGGGAGACTTTCAGGAGCGAGAGCTTAGCCCGCCAGACTTTGTTTACCTGCTCAGATTTGGACATTTTCCCGGTGTATGTTCTTCTAAGCACGCTTCTACATGTGTAAATATGTTACGTAGTTAGTTAGTTTAGCTTTTGTCAGTTTGCACGGGGTATTTTATTTTGAAAATCCACCGGGTTCTCTTTGCTTTTTCTGTGTCTGGCTTCCGCCCGCTCGAGGTGCTCTGTGGAAATTGACGCGTGCTGCTGCAAGTTTTAATGTTTTTATTTTATTGTTATGTACAAAACTTACCAGCCACATTGGCTGATGATCAGAAAAGTTAATTTAGAGCCCTGGTTACGCCTCGTGAGGAAAACTGCACATCACAGCAGTTAACAGCAGTTTAAAGAAAGCAGATATGTGTTTTGTTGTTTAAGATGTAAGTTGCACTTTTTATAAGAGAACACAAAGATTTTTTTTCCTACAAATAAAAAGTATAATAAATATAATAATTTTATTTGGTCATTTGTCTGTAGCTTTTTTTGATTTTAAAAAATCGTATCGTAAGTTGAGTGTATCGTTACATCCCTGGTCTTCACCAGCAGCTGTAAACATGCGCTGAAGCTGAACGCTCCTGTCAGCTCTGCACACATTTGTACAACACACAGCTGCCACATGGACACGTTGTTGAACAGCTCGCTCGCTAACAACGTGCAATTAAAACAATTTAGCATCAGCTGGGAAACATGTTTTTGTGGAGGCTGAGCTAAGCTCCTTTAACATGGGAGAGGACCGATGACACAGTGTGGCCGTGTAGGTCAGTCACCTCAAAACACATTTCGCCTACATGCAGTGTCATACTGCTAGCGAGGGTGAACCTGATGCTAGAAGGCTGCAGAGAAACACTCGGGCTCCGTGCCGGTGTCAGCAGAACTGAGTGAGAGGCAGGTCAGGATATAAATCTGTGGGAGCAGCGGAGGTCAGGAGGGAGGCTAACTTTGGCATCGACTACGTCAGCTCAGAAGACAACTGCTGGCTCTCTCACGTTTCAGGCTAAAAAAAAAACCCAACTGTCTAACGGTGAGCTGTCGACACATGAAATCAGATTTCCGCCATCGCTTCTTGTCGTCAGCTGTGACAGCAGCAGGAGTAACCGGAGAACGTAGATCCACTATCATCCGGGGAGAGACGACCGGGATCAGCTGGAGCAGAGAGGCGACTGATGGTGAAAGAAAAATCCAGCCAGTTTCTTCCCCGGCTCCGACCGTTCATCCTCTGTTTCTAGCGCTCTGTATTCTGGTGTTGGATGGTTCGGGTCGGCGTTCATTCAGTCGGGCTGACGAACCACGATACGCTGCACCTACTCCACATGCTGCATATAATTATCCACACACACACATAATTCGAGGTCCTATTTATTACCTGAGGGCTGCTGATATAGCACAATGACACGCACACACACTCGTCAGTATGAAAAATAGGACTGTGTGAATGCAGGGCAGAGAGAGGGAGCGTTAGAGGAGGAGAGAAAATCCAGACGGATGAGGAGAAAACAAACGCAGGGACATTTCCTTTCTTTCTTTTCACCCTCCTGCCATGGCTCGTCTTCCTTCGGTGGTTTGGCTCTGAACTCTTTGTTGACAAAGGTCTTCTCTCTCTCTCTTTCTTTCTTTCTTTCTTTCTTTCTTTCACTGCAGAGATATTAGCACGCCATCAGACGGGCTCTGTGAGGCCTCTCCTGTCTGTTTGACTGACAGCTCCCCCTCCTCTCTGCCAGTGGGCAGCACAGTTGGAGGCAGGCCTTTCATTAATCTTCTGTTCTGAGTGTTATGATTCATTCATACATTCAAATTTTGATTCATATCCACGCTCCGAGTAGGCACATTTCTGTGTTTAGTTTAGTTGCCAGGGACAGAACACAACATTAAGGAGTGAATGAACCTAATGATTTTAATTATTGATTATCCACATGATCTGTTTCAGTCAATCAAATAAACGTTTTGTCCTTTAAATGTTATTCTCAGCTCATGTTTGATGTTTTGTCTTAAATCCAGATTTATTATTTTTGTCTCATCAGAACATTGTTTGCCATCCAGTCATTTGTTTCATCTAACACTGAGGCTGAGGTCATGAGGAGATACAGAAATGTATAATTGTGTGTCATCAGCAGAGCTGTGAAGTTCACCCAGTGCTAACAGATAAATACTGAAGAGAACAGGACCCAACATGGAGCCGTGTGGGACTCCACAGCTTAGAGACGTCACAAAGAAGCCCGGCCCGGTCAGATACGACCGGAACCAGCCCAGATTTCCTGTGTGTTCATTAATATGCTATGATCAACAGTATCAACTGATTATTGATAAATTAATCAACATTATTAGACCAGATGATCAACTAAAGGACTGCCGCGGTCCTTTGCCCGACGTCAACTTACACCGGACGCGTGTCAGCCGCGGAACGGCAGCGGTCCGCCCGTTTTCACGCGAGATCACGCAAGAATCCTGGACGTAAGCGAGACCCCGCGACAAACGGTGCATAAAGAAAACAACAACAACAAACAGCTGATTTGCTTCTCCGACGTGGAGGAGATTATAAAAAGCATCTGTTGTGTCATAAATGATTGTGTGTTGTTCCACTTCAACAATCAGTCTCTCATCGTCCATGTTGAGACCCTTTGATCGATCTTTGATCACCTGGTGCCACCGGTCATGACGTAACGTTGATGTGAAGTTGTAAAAAGCTACATGAACTGCGTATTGTGTTTTATTTTGAAAAGGGGGCGGAAGTTTATTATATTGATTCTGTCTCTGTTGAAATTTACGAGGTTCAGCCGCGGCTCGTGGTAAAAATAGAAATGCTACGGAAAGCTCGGCCGTGGCGCGGTGAGCCGCTTCCGGGCCCGGTGTGAGTGCTCTCATTGACTAGACTGGCTTCTATTTGCTACGGTGACCGCGTCGGTGCTGTGCCGCTTCTTGTCCGGTGTGGGTTGGCCTTTATAAACACATTTAAACTCCACTGTCAGGAGTCTTTCCAGTTCACGAGAATGAAGCACAATAGTTTATTGTCCCCAGTGTGTGTGTGTGTGTGTGTGTCTGTGTCTGTGTGTGTGTGTGTGTGTGTGTGTGCACACGCACTCGAGGACGATCAGCGAATAGGAACTGGTCATTATTTCATACACGTAGATGATTGAATGCATTTTCGTGTTTTCAGAGAGTCCCATCGTTGATGTGATATGACACAGTGCTGTGTTATAGATTAGTCTCCATTGCACTTAGTAAAGACTAAACGCACACACACACATGCACGCACACACACACACACACTGAGTCCCTATGGTCCAGCTCATGCCTCTAATAGTTTCCAGGAGCTGTCACTAAAGCTGAGCCAAAGGAAATACAGGCTGAACCGAAGCACTTAGTTCCTCCGGCCCTCGGGCTAACTATCCAGCGAGTTTGACTCCCGCCCAGTGGAAACAGATCTCTGTGTCTTATTCTGGAAGTCTGTTGGCCTTTACATCGACTTCCTCTCAGTCTTTTTTAATCCCGCGGCTTTTTCATCGTCCGCCCTCTCACATTGTTCTATCATGTTTAAATGATAGTTTTATTTAACCTTTATTTCAGCAGGCTACACATTAAGAACGACAGCCTGGCAAGTAAAAAGTTTGAAAAGTTTTCCAGCTCTGACTCGTACTGGATCAGAAGGAAGCGGTTAAGAGTTTCTATGCACAGTGTGTGTTTGCAAACACAGTTTGAATTCTTGAACACAGCTTGTCCTGAATGCCGTACGTGTGTGTGTCTGTAGCTGTGTGCTGCACACGGGTCTCCGTGATTGTAATAATGAAGGAGTGACGGACACTTTGAGCTGCGTCCTTCATGCTTCACTCATGACTCTTTTCCTGTCTGGCAGCTGAGAGACGCTCGCAACAGAGGAAAGAACCATTTGATGGAAGAAAAGAGAAAGAAAAAACAAGAAGAAAAGACCAAGACGGACGTCGCTCAGAAAAAGGTGACACACACACACACACACACACACACACACACACACACACACACACACACACACACACACACACACACACACACAGTATTTTGCTGATTAAAGCTCGAAGCTTTGTCGCCGTCACATCTATCACTTCTGATTCATTTTAATAACGTTACGTGGCAGGGTGCGCTGTAACGTCATCATTGGTACGACAGTGGAGCAGTCAGGCCCGAGGCGCCTGCACAGACGTCACTGAAGTGTCAATAATACGTCAACGCACACCCTCGTGTACGTCCTTTACATTCCATGGAAATACGCGGGGCCTGACTAATACCTGGGAAACGATCTGTGACGTCTGTATGCAGTCCAAGCGTTAGTAACGACCTGCGACAGAGGCGATTTCTAGAGGGTCGTGGATGAAGACCACACACGTGTAGACACTGAACTGTCCTGTAGTGACAGATATAGAGTACAGATATTTAGATCTGCTGAAATAGATCATCGTCACGTGTGTTTGAGCTTCAGCTGATGGAAGATGTGATCCAAACATTTCTAATACCTCCACAGAGTTTAACAAAGATCAATGTCATCATATTTGTTTCATGTTTTCGGGATGTGACATTTGTAGAGATGTGGATAATATTTGTCTCATCGACCAATCAGAGCGCTCGCTCAGAGCTGTCTGTTGTATGATTGATGAACATCTCGCTCGCTGTTTCTGACTCCACCTCTCCCTCTTCTTTCTTCTCCTGCAGGCTGCTGATCAGAAACCCAAAGGTGAGTGTCGCCATCATCTCCTGAAGCTGCATTCAAACATCAGCTCTGATGAGCGCGCACACAGACACACAACACACAACACACACGTAGCATTTAGTGTTCTTGTACACAGATGGACACACAGTTTTGCACATGCATGCACAATTGTGCCATTTGACTGACACACACACACACACAGACATGCACACACTCACAGTGGCACA
>CM014080.1:1830369-1835369 GCA_004119915.2 Collichthys lucidus
GAGAGGGTGGGAGAGGCGTGGTATGGGAAGAGGTCACAGGAGGCACAGGGGGTCACGAGAGGCGAATAGAGGTACGTCTCTATAGCAACCATCCGTTATATGAAGGGTGAGGGGTGAGAAGTTTCCGAGCTCTTTTGATTCCGTGCGAGCGAGGCCAGCTCCGTTTCCCTCCGCTGATGCTGACAGATGGGAGCTCGTGGAGACACGCCCACCTTAACCTCCCCTGTGTGCATTAACACATGCACATACATTTTCCTCTGTCCGCTCCTGTAGCTTCACTTGTTTACCACGGCACAGATAATAAAAGAAGCGATGCCGCGTTCAATCAGAACCATTGATTTCTGTGTGATTGTCAGTTTTCTCTGCAGGATTTGCTGTGACCTTTAGTGGACTACAGACCCAGAGGTATTAAATAATGTAACGAGATGAGCGGCGTGTCGTAGATAAAGTCATGAAATGTTTCTAGTGTGTGCAGCTGGTAAACTCTGCCCGTCTGTGCTTCGGTTTGTTGTGCACGTCTCACTAAGACGCGAACGTGCTTCTTTTCTTTAGCTTGTTTTCATTCACACATTAAAAACCAGCGTGTATAAAATCCACTATACAACATGCTGTATTTCCCTCTGAGCTCTTATTGGATTAAGAAATGCACCATTGTGTGGGGCACACAGTGCGTTGTGTCCGTCCCTCCCCCTGCTGTAAACACGGCTGCATAATAACACGGCCTGCAGACAATAGACAGAAGGGATGTGGGAACCTGCGCTGCCTGGCACTCGGCTCAGCGAACCAATCACAGTTATTCTTTACAATAACAGACAGCCTACGCTCATGGGTTCCTAACCTACATCTGACTGTGTTACGTGTCTCCCTCGCTCTGCTCGTTTCTCTCGCTTGCTCTCATCGTGTGTAATTAACCATTTAGTGTGAAGAAGGGCTGTAATTAAAAGTTTAGTCCGAGGTTGCAGAGAGCGCCTCAGCTGGAGGGTTTAATGGAATTTACAGTGCTGCTTGATACAGACGCTTATTTTAATCGGCTCTCCCGTTTTTCAACTTCAATTAGAGGTGCTGAGGCTGCCGCCACACGAAAGTCACAGATCTGACTCGCACGGCTGTTTCTTAAATATTTCAGCTTTTCGCTCTGACAGCGATTATCTTGAGCAGGTTTGTCTCCCTGTGGCCTGTAAATCACAGATATGTGATGTGGTTGGACAGATAGAGCTCGTAGTGAGTGATCCTGATATTTATAAAATCCATTCGATATGAGAAGCTGTCAGTCAGCAGTCTGGACGTGGAGTCGTGTTAGTCGTCCAGTCGAGTTCAAATGCAATAATCCCGTAACCTCGCTAATTTACCGTGTGGATTTGTGAGAGTAACCGGCTTCACTTCGTCTGAGGGATTTCCCCACGTTTCTCCATTTATTTATTTCCTTCGCCTCCTTTTGTTGTCGTCTTCTCTAAAGCTCGCCCCCACCTCCTCCCCATCCATCATGGATTTAAAAAAAGACCTCTCTCTGTCTTCTCAGCAAATGTTTGTTTGCTTCTCAGATCTTCCAGCCACACAAACTCTTTCTCTCTCGGCAGAGATTCATTCATTTGATGGATGCAAACAGTGTTACAGCAGCATTTTCATGTCAGCGAGTGCTGAATAATGAAATTAAACAGGTCTGTGGCTTCAGATTCATCACGATCGGTTGAGAAATATGTCGCCGCTCGCACAGGAAGAACTGAGATGCGGTCATGTGCAACATAAGGGAGTTGCAGCCTGGATACACTCTCCTGTTACTACAACAACACAAACACAGGCTGTGTGAAGCAGGGTGTGTGTGTGAGGCATCAGAAATAAACAGTGAGCTAAGCGAGTAACACCCATGTGTGTGTCTGAGATCCCGAGAGGTCCGGAAGTTTCAGAGACAGAAACAGATTTCCTTTTTTGATCGAGCGACGTTTGCGAGAAAGATGTGCAGAGGTGGAGGAGATGCCAAACCGTGCGTGACCACGTCAAAACTATCAGTGAAACTTTCAGTTTCTGACTCAGGCAGGATGTGTTTCTGTGGGATCTGAATGAATTCTGCACACAAACTTTCACCAGACTTCACTTTGTGAGCTCTTTAAAAAAGGTTACTGGGTTTCTTACAAACTTCTGTCACTACAGCGAACAGCAGGGAGGAAAGAAATATGGGGGGCCCAAGAAATGTGCAGCAGGTAGAAAAATCTGTTGGAGTAGGAAGACATGAAAGAAAGCAGAGAGGGAGAGAGAGATGTCGGGTGGAGAGATTTGCAGTGGGGAGATGGAGGAGTGGAAACAGCGAAGGTAAAGAGACAGAAACACAAGAGATGAGGGATGAAGATGGATAAATGCCCAGAGGGAGAATAACACGGTGAGGGGAGAAGACAGGTAGCTAAAACAGCACAGGAGACAGAGCTGATGGAAAAACAGAGGTGGAGGAGGTGGAGGGGGTGGAGGGGGTGGAGGGGGTGGAGGGGGCTGATTGGAAACGGAGTGGGGAGGACCGACGGAGCAAAAAAGGGGGCAGGGCAGCGTGTATTCACCGTCCTGCCGTCTGATTGGTGGAGGCAGCATCAGGCGGGCTGAGCTGAATTTGATCAGAGACGTGCGTCACCGGCTGCAGCTCCAAGCCAGCAGCCAGCCAGATACTGCTGGAGGGGGGCGGCCTCTCCTCCTCCTCCCTCCTCCTCCTCCTCCTCCTCCTCCTCCTCCCTCCCTGCATGTGCGTTCGACTCAAACCTCATTGGTGTATGTGCGTGACGAAAGAAGAAAAGATTATGTTCTGCCTTCCTTGCACATATGTAGAGCTCTTGTATCTGTGATTTGTCCGCGTTCATGCAAATTCGAGTCTTCTTTGCGTGTCGCCGTGGTTTGTGTGTGTGTCAGCAGGTAGGCAGCCATCTGGATCAGCGCCGCGCTCGCTGAGAGGGCCTCTTGTTTTTTAGCCGAGCTCTCAGACAAGCTCTTGGCAGCCACAGCGAATACCTCTGCGCTCTGAATTCACTTTAACCTCCAGTGGTGGCAGCTTTTTTCCGCCTGTGTGTGCGTGTCACTGCAGCACAGTGTGTGTCGTCTGTTCCCACACACTCCGAGCGTCCATGTCAGTCTGTAGAAACAGAATCATCAACTCTATTCATCATGCAAGAAGCTGTCAGTTACAGCAGCTCCTCAGCTCTTGGCAGCCGGGACCAAAAAGCTATTTCTGTGAAGCGGGGAACTCTCACACCACGTCTTTTTTTTTTCTGCACACACTCACAGACTCACACCGGCACCTCAATAAGAAATATTCAGTGAGTGTGTGTGTGTGTGTGTCTGTGTGTGTGTGTGTGTGTGTGTGGGTCAGGCAGTTCGGTCTCGCAGCACCCTGGAGATGAAACTTTACCCGAGACAATCTGTTTGGTTGCTAGCTATCCAGGTCCTGCTAATAATAACACCTTTCAGGATAACGCTCAATTAGACGGCTGGCTGCTCACTGCAGCCACAGTGAGAGGGTCAGGCCGGGGCCAGACCAGCAGGGAAAGGTGTGTGTGTGTGTGTGTGTGTGTGTGTGTGTGTGTGTGTGTGTGTGTGTGTGTGTGTGTGTGTGTGTGTGTGTGTGTGTGTGTGTGTGTGTGTGTGTGTGTGTGTTCAGTCAACAGAAAGAAAATCTGACCTTTTCCCAGAGTGCATCTGGGCCTGGTAACATATGTTCAACAAACGGCTGCACGAGGCAGTTCATTTAAAGTCCACAGCAACGTACAGCGCAGACAAATCGAGTCGATTATTTAACACCTGCTCTACATACAACACACGAAAATAAATCTGCAGAGGCTGCAATAACATGTCGAACGTATCGAGGACACGAGATGAAAACAAGAAGAACAAAGCAGCACGTGTGACTTCATATCAGCTGACTGCACCCACAGACAAATCTGAACCGAGCTCCGCTCATACAGAGAACGTGAAGTTTCATGTAATGGCGCTTCTCCACTGGCTTGACTCGGTTCGACTCTACTCGACTCGACACGGTTTGGTTTGGGAGCTACCGTTCTCCACTACAAAATAGTTGAGGTACCAGTTGCTATGGTGACCGGAACACACACACAGGAAGTATCTGACTTTAACGCGCGCGCAGAGAGGAGAGCGCTAGATGTTTATATGTTTAAGAGAAAGATGGACGAAAGTATTATATTTCTGATTCTTGGCCTTTGGCTGTTTGCCACATTTCAACGGCAAGTGGCTTATCGAGCAAGGCTGAAAGCAGCAAGGCGGCGGACCGCAGAAAAAAGACGAAGAGTTTGGGAGGTCGTTTTATCGTGTGAGGGAGTGACTCGGAAGCGACACTTGGCAATAATGACTACGTCACCATTTAGTATCGGCTCAGCCCGTTTGGAACCTCGGCAAAGGTGGTACTAGAAATGGTACCGGGTACCAGGTACCAAGTTTTAGTAGTGGAAAAGCAAAAAAGCCGAGTAGAGTCGAACCGAGTCGAGCTGGTACCAGCCAGTGGAGAAGCGCCATTAGTCGACTGAATCACCTGAACTCCTGGTTGACTGGCACAGAGGGTGTGGTCACTTTATTTCTACCTGTGCAGGAGGGGACAGGTGTTACAATCCAAAGAAAACATCCACAGTCATGTAAACTAACGTATTTAAAGTAACGAACAAACTTAAATATGCACAACTAGACGAAACTCTACGATACGAAATGAGACGAGATCGTAAGAACAGAAAATGTTGGAGCCTCGTTTCCTGTTTCTAAACACAGCTAGTCTGTGAATATCTTGATCTGATGATTTACTGAGGATATGAAGCCGGAGATATTTATTCTGTTTACACGTTAAGAGCAGAGCAAAGCTTCAGTGACTGTAGGCCCGCGTTCACCGAATCATCTGCATGAGGTGGTTTCACTGTTGGGACGATGATGGATGATATTAGATTCTAAAAAGAGTTTGTGTTGGTGACTAGACCTGTCGTCCATGTTCCACCTGTCAGCACTGCCCAGCTGAATGTACTGTC
>CM014080.1:1840369-1870480 GCA_004119915.2 Collichthys lucidus
TGGCTCCTTTCCAGACTTTGATTAACTTATCATGTAACCTATTTTTACGCTCTTCGGGAAACTAAATGTGCAAATGAGACTGAGACAAAGAGAGAGAGAGAGGCAGGGGGAGCGTACGCCGGGTGGGTGAGGGGGTCGACCAAACAAAATTTTCCTGAGGCAGCAGCCTCTGAGCTTCTTGGCTACGATTCAGATCTGATAATACGGCGCTCCTCTCTGCTCGAGAAAAGCTCACGTTGACAGCAGAAAGGAAATAACATCAGTAGCTTTTAATGATGCCGTCATGTTTCTTTCTCTGCAGCGGTAACCGAAAAAGGCCGACCTGCTCGGGTTCATGCTTCACTCTTTTCTTTAGTGCTAGGCGGACATGCGCCAAATCAGAAAAAAAACCCAACTCCAACCGGCCTTTTGTGAAACACTTCACTCACACACAATTGTGGTCGAACTCGAACCTCATTCAGTGCCGCAGGCAGAAATATCTGATACCTAAACACCAAAACTTAACTAAGATAAATGCAGAAACAGGATATTGTTCTTTCACAGTAAGAGCGTGATCCTTCCATGTTAAACCACCAAAGAGAAACACATTTATCCAGTGAATACGGTCGCCCAGTTATTGTGACACCTCAAACATTCGCCACTGTCTCATATACTGAAGTCAAATTTCAGGTGCTTTTAATATCTTAACATTGCTCCTTAATGCAGCGTTGCGGTGGTCGACATCGGTCTTGACTTTTTAAAGACCTCTGCCTCGTCTCGGTCTCAGACAAAGAGGACTCTGGATTTTAGTACAAGACCTGTCAACCACACCGTTGACCGTCTGTGAGGAGACACCAGCCAAACCTTCTGGAATGAAATTTGGTTTCCTGAACTGCAAAGAGTTCATCTGCAAAACGGCGTCCAACAGAACACACGGCGGTTTGTGAATACTTCAAGTTGGCGCTTAATGAGGTGCCTGCCTCAGTTTGCCATGTCCTGTCTGATCTTGGACTGTAACATTGCCGTAGTGCTGTGTTAGCTCGCCGTCTCCACATGAGTTTCCACATGAGTGACTGTGGGTGTCCTCTCTGTTACCTTTGACATTTGTTACCCACACTGAGATTATGTCTCGGTTTGTTTCTAACTTTGAACAACTACGAACTTTCCTTAAAATGCGGCGCTGTTACAGCACTCGTGACGAATCACTTTTAGCCCCAGCAGTCGCTTTTTAAATTTTTTATTTCTGTGTGTGTGTGTGTGTGTGTGTGTGTGCGTGTGTGTGTGCGCCATCAGTGCGATAAGACTGCCTGGGGAGCAGAGATAAGTGTGCTGAAGCAAAAATTGCATTGGCAGTCACTCTGTGGCGCGTTGCTCAGTATATCTTAAAGCCACATATCTGCTTGTGTTTGTGCGTGTGTTTGTTTGTGTTTGTGTGTGTGTGTCCACACACTTCATACAAATGGACTTCTCCCTCATCTGCCTGGATGTTTTAACCACTGGGTCTTTATCTCATGATGGATAACTTATAGCTGTTATGGAAATCACTGCAACAATCTGATGGAAACTAATGGCAGAGTAATGGAAGGTACGGCAGCTTAATCACCAAACAGGGCAAATATTTTACAAACAGCCGGGGTCTTCTAATTAAAGGTTAGTGAGCCACGCTTGCTGCGCGTTGCTCAGGAGGTTAGACAGAAACGTGTTGTTGTCTGCTCGGCTTGTAATGCTCGTTGGAAAGGTTGGCATCATTTTTACGTTAAAAACTTGATATGTGAATGTTTAAAAACCCCAAATCAGATAAATATCTCACATTCATGCACACGTTTTGGACGTTTCATAGTGTACATTAATTTCTTTTTTCCATTTTCTCCTTTGAGAGTTCTTGGATTAATTTCTACCTTCATGCACTCTCATTCCCCGTGTGTGTGTTATTGGTTTTCAGCCCGTTACATGAGGCCGGCCTGGTGGTTAGGATGTTTGCATGCCGGATCGATAACCTCCCTGCTCTCACCCACTAGCATTAATAAGATCATTGATTAGCTGCCTCCCACTGATTGATTACCCCTTTACAGCATTGAATCAGTCTATTATTAGTTCCCCCTCTGATGGGATCCTTTTGTGCCTAATGAAATTGGCTGTGTGCAATGCCATGTTGATTAGAGAATCGTTGGCTCTTTTTTTTTAGCAGTGCGGTGCTGAATTTGTAGATCGTGCTTACAGACATGTAAGTAAAACACGCTCGCAGTGTTTTGGATGTACAGGTAGCGAGAAGTCAGCAGACACATGCAGATATTCACACACACACACTCGGAGGAAGTTTTTCGTGGTTTCTTAGTGCAGTGCATTCGGAGGAGGTGCAGGCCCGGTGGAGCGTAGGGAGTGATGGATGAGAAGCCATCCTGGTTTCATTCCAATAAATGAGCGGCGTTCCACTTGGGCTTCCCTTCACAGCCCCAGCCAGCGAAGCCGCGATGGAGACGGATGGGCCTCTCACCGCTGGGTGTTAGAGGAGAGCAGAGTGGCGAGAGGGAGAAATTAAAGGGTGAGGAAAGAGGTGGGGACAGAAAGTGTGAGAGGGGGGAGACAGAAACGGGGGAGGAGGGGGGAGTGTAATAGATGACGGCAACTAGAGTGCGAAGGAAGTAAAGGGGGGAGGAAATGACGGTGAGGTGAGAGGAAACAAGTTGGAAGGATGAATGGATAAAGGAAAGAGAGCGAGAGCTCCATCTCCCCGTTTCTGTTTGGCTGACTGCACCGCAGCCGTGGATATATGGATATGGCAGAGCTGATATGACATGTAACACGCTTGGCTGTGCATCCTGATTATGTGTTGGGTGGTGGAACGTGCAAAGTGTGTGCCCATCTCCTCCTGCCAAGTCTGATAGCGAGCATTAACCAACCAAGAAGTTAAAATGGGTCCAGAGGACTAACGGGGGGCATGTATTACACAATGTTCTTTAGTCTAACCACCCCACCGCTCCTTTGTCTCCTCCTTTGTCTCCTCCTGTTAATCCATCTCTTCTTTATTTCTGCATCTTCTGCCACTCAAATCCTCTTGTGTTATGTCCAGCTCTGTCCCCCTTTGTCCTTACAGCTAAACCTGTTAGACACCATGACATCAACACTGATTCACTATCTCTATTATCAAGGGTAATGAGAAACGTAGGGGTCATATGATTGATGACAGACTAACCTTCAGTAATCATGTTGTTGTTTCCCTTTTTTGTGGGTCACTTTGGATAAAAGTTAAATGTCAACTCGTCTCCTTCTCTCCTCAGACATATCCCTCCAGAGTGGCTCTGTCGCCCAGTATGAGACCTCTCATTGGGGAACCTCTTTGCCAGTCGACAGCCCCTCCAGTGCCAACAGCTGGGACAAAGTGATTATTGACAGAAGTGACACTGAAGCTTGGCCCTCCATCAGCCGCAGCAGTGACCCCAGCCACCCTGCAGCACCAGAATGCCCCTTGGGCTCAGCTAGCTCTAACCAAGACACCAGTGCCGTCACTACCACCAGTAGTAGTAGTTTTCTGAGTATGGCCACAGGTGCCGCAGGCCAGCCGGCCCACTACACTTCTCTCAAAGCTAACAATAACATGATGACGGGACCTGGGTCAGCCAACACATTAGCTGGAAATAGAGGCTGGGGCTCAGATGGGAAACAAGATGGTATGAACGGCGGCCGTATAGGAGCGCCCAATAACTGGGGCTCACCCAATTTTAATTTGAACCTCAATCCCAATGCCAACCCATCAGCCTGGCCTGTTCTGGGCCATGAGGGTGGTGGAGGTGGTGGTATTGGCCCCAATGGGGTGTCAAACTCCCCATCCCTCCCACCAGGTATTAACGGCAATGGAAACATGGGAAACGGGAGCCTGGGAGGTGCAGATAATGGTGGGGGAGGTTGGGTTGGCATGATAAGTGCTAACGAAAACGATAAACAGCACCCTTCAACCAACACAAGCTTGTCCTTCAACATGGAACCTGCTAACCTTAACACTGATAGACCAAACCACACTAAGAAACAGCAGCAAGCTCAGGAGCCTATGAGCCCCATCCACGGGTTAACTGGCTGGGGAGGCCAGTCACCCACTGAATCATCCCAGCTCAACGGGGACACAACAGGCAGCTCTGTATGGGGAAGTGGAGAAACCAAGGCAGCTGACTCTCCCAAGGACTCAGGCTGGGACTCGACTCCCTCTGGAGGCCTGTCTGCCTGGGGCCGCCAAGGCAGTGGTGGTGGGAGTAGTGGAAGTGGCGGCTGGGGCGACTGGGGAAAATCCTCTGGTGGCGGAGATGCATCTAAAGGCTGGGACTCAGTAGACGCTGGTAGTTCTGGTCCAGGTCAAGAGCAGCAACTTAGCTCATGGGGCCAGCAGTCTGGAACAGCCCCAGCAAGCGAAGGTAGCGGGGACAGCAGTGAAGGTCGATCCCACCACAGAGACAGGTCCTCCAGCATGGACTTTACCCCTATGCTACCGCGGCAGGACCTGGATCCCAGGGTGCTGAGCAACACGGGTTGGGGACAGACCCCCATCCGACAGCACACTGTATGGGAGATGGAAGAAGCCAATTCTGATGATGGAAAGAGCAGCAGCAGCTCCGACACCTTAGGAGGCTCCAGCACTAGTAGTGGATCTTCATCCACCAATGGTGGAACCATCAACCCCAACACTGGCCCGAGTCAGAGGCCTGGGTCTGGAGGGAAAAATGACAGTGAAGGATTATCATCCTCTGGCTGGGGAGCCCCTCCACCTCAGCCAATCCAGACTGGATCAGGATGGCGGGACCCCCCACAGTCACACAGCAAAGCCCAGAATGGCACTACCAGTGGCTGGGGAGACCCTATGCCTACCAGTGGTCCTAGAAATGGAGGCACACAATCCTGGGGTTCTGAGGACAAGGCACCCGGCTGGGATGATGGCATGACGAAAAGTCAGCCTACTAACTGGGGAGAGGGCCCCAAAAGCTCCCATGGTTGGGGCAACAATAATGGTGGCTCCAATGGCCCCAGCACAGGAGAGTGGGGAGAGGCAGAGGTCAAGAACAATGGATCCTCCAGCAGCATGTGGGAAGGAGAAGGAGGAAATGGAGGAAATGGTGGATGGAAGGAAAGTCCCAGAGGTGGAAATAGAGGAGGAAGCTGGAGTAAGCCTGCTCCTACCGTGAATAATAGCAGTTGGGGGGAGACCCCACATACCAACGGCCCAGCACAGGGAGGCTGGGGATCTTCCAAGCCCCAGGAAAGCAGCAGCAGCAGTAGCAGCGGCGGCAGCGGAGGAGGTGGTGGTAGCATTGGGTCATGGGGTGGTCCAGGTTCTGTGAAGCAGAACGCATCTAGCTGGGGCAATAACAACAGCAAACAGGACCAGGGCATGGAGCCCACAGGCTGGGAAGAGCCCTCCCCTCCCTCCATCCGCAGGAAGATGGAGATCGATGACGGAACGTCCACCTGGGGCGATCCCACCACCTATAACAAGACCGTCAACATGTGGGATCGCAACAATCCCAACGGTAACCCGGGCAACAGCGGCCCACCTCCCAGTAAGAACGGTGGAGTGATCATCCCCAACAATAACAACAACAATCACCCCGCCGGCCCTGGCAACAACAACAATCACCATCACGCTCACCACATGCACCACCATCCTCATCACAGCCAGCCCCCAGCTCACCTGCAACACCACGGAAACAACAATGGGTCACCCAACAATGGTGCCTCGCATCCAGGCGCAGGCCCCCAGGGTAGACCTCCCCACGCCAACCCAGGTAACACAGCAGGGCTGTGACGTTGTTTACAACCTCAAATGTTGAGTTTACTTAGAGGAATATTTGAATCTTTAAATGCACTGCGCATGTAAGTATGATGTTTGACCAGAGTCCGTCCTGATGAATTATGAAGACAGACGAAGCTTAAATTGCTGTTTTCAGTCTTCAACACATAAACTGACTAAATTACTAATAAAAAGCATCAATAGTTTTTCTTTTTAAAGATCATTCCTTCAAAGTATTCTTAGTTATTATGAAGCAGATCGTCTCAGAGACATTAACGACGTCTTATCGGCCACGCGTTCGTTATTAAGATTCTCCACAGCCAGCTGAAGTTGGCACTGCAGTCAGTTCAAACAAGTCTTTGTGAAGACAAAGGCCATGCACACAGACACGGCACCTCGTTAATTCCCAGCATTCACCTCCTCTTGATTGTGAATGAGACTCCTGCCCCCTGCTGTTTGACATTTGTACTGCACCTACCAAAGCATCATGACCGCCTCGAGACTGAGCACAGTTATACCCACTCCGTCTTTACTGAAGCCAGAGAAGAGATGGAGTGGAAGAGTTTGCGCCTGAGCAGCTGATTTCATCCATCTCCCCCTCCTACACACACACACACACACACACACACACACACACACACACACACACACACACACACACACACACACACACACACACACCAGCTGATGAGGCAGACTGAGCTGGTCAAGGGCCGGCTGCTGTCAGGCCTCTATATATAGACAGCATGGCACTATCTCAGCTGACGAGCTTACTGTTCAGCTCACGAGGGCCTGATAAGACGTCAGTGGTTTCAAGCAGTTACAGATCTGAATTGTGCATGAATACGATGCAGGTCCTTTAGATATATTATTGTTTAGTACTCAAACGATGTGTAACTATTAAAGTAACAATAAAAAAAACTAATTTAACATCTTGTTTTCCAGGATGGGGAGAGCTTCCCACCATTCAACCCAAGTCGGAGCCTGCTTGGGGAGAGCCGGCAGCTCCGACATCAGCCGTCGACAACGGCACCTCCGCCTGGGGAAAGCCCCCAGGAGGAGTGGGAGGATGGGGAGACGGTGGCCACGAGCCCTCTGGACCCTACGGCAGGGCCAGTGGACCCCCTGGGTCTGCCCCCTGCAAGCCAGGTAACACCCACAGAGGAATAATACTTGCAGTGATGAGATATGAGAGTGTTTAGTGAAGCAGCAAACTGACAGTCCACGCGGTGTGAGCAAAATATAAATGAACTGCTCTGCCTTAACCTGTCGGTGTAATTGTCACCTTGTCAGTTTGGTGGTTTTGGGTTGTTTCCCGTTGGTACCACTCCTGTACCACTCCACCACACTTCAGTTAAAGGAATAGAAACTGGAACGTTTTTTCAGATCTCTGTACCATTTAAGCCAATCCTAAAGGTTTGTGTTAGTGCTACTGGAGTGTTGCTGGGATTAAAGCAATTCCACGCCTCAGCAGGTCTCAGTTATTTGTGCTGCTGGTTTGAAATGCTGGAAATGGCAGCGGGAGGCGTCAGGAGAGGGACGTGAAGTCTGTGCAAATGGCAACAGTGGCACCAAGTGGTCAGAATGAGAATGACCCTGTGAAATGTTGTTGCATATGCATGATGTAACATTACTCCGTCTCTTTCTCAGGCCCCAAACCTATGCAAGATAGCTGGGGAAATGGAGGAGAGGACATGGGCATGTCCACAAGCCAATGGGACGCAGAGGATGGGGACATGTGGAACAGCCCCACCTCCCAGGAGAGCAGCTCCTCCTGCAACTCCTGGGGCAATGGACCCAAGAAGGGCCCAAGCAAGGTCAGAGAACACGCCTTCGACTCCTGTCGTAAATACACTAGCAGATATTAACAGAGGGGATCGTTGGAACAATATCTTTATGTCCTGTTTGTGTGTTTTCAGGGGAAGATTGGCAACAAGCCAGATGAAGCGTGGATCATGAACCGTCTCATCAAACAGCTCACTGACATGGGCTTTCCGGTACGTGAAGAGGAAAGACGTCCTCACACTGACACGCCTCCTTTTAGGCGGATCTGTTGCTATACGTTCTCATTAAACTTCGTCGCACAGCGTAGAGACACATGAAGTAGAAACGGTAGAAAAAACAAACTGTTACAAACACTCTGACTCTTCAGACCGAATTTATGTGATAACAAGTTTAATCTGTGAGACACAGAGTGCTTCACACCCTGAAATGCTTTGTCATCATTTCAAAACGAGGAAACATCCGGAGAACTCGAGATAAGAAAAGAGGATATCAGCTGGTAAAATGTAAATATACAGATAAATAAAGACTAGAAAATCTATTTGCTTTAAAAATATGATCCAATATTGTTGATAAAATGTTACAAATATTCTAAAAAAGAAATCTCCATGCAGACTGTCAAAACAAAGTGCAGTCAAAGCACAAACAGGCTCGTGTCCTTCATGTGTTACAGAGAGACCCTGCTGAGGAGGCTCTGAAGAGCAACAACATGAACCTTGACCAGGCCATGAGTGAGTTCACTGCGTCTCTTTAACAACACATTATCCGACTTTGTGTCACTCGTGAATTCATCTTTTATTTTTCCTCCCGTCTGCTCGCAGGCGCCCTGTTGGAGAAGAAGACGGACCTGGACAAGCGCGGCATGGGCATGTCCGATTACAGCAACGGCATGAACAAGCCCATGGTGTGTCGGCCCTCTGCACTCTCCAAAGACCCCTCTGACCGCAACACCTTTCTCGACAAGGTCAGACTCAATGTTCACACTAACTGTTGATGCTTGCTACAAAGAGAGGATCACAGATCACGAGCCTACCGTCGTTCATGTTGGTAATATGTGATTTTGCTCTGGCCCAGGATGGTGTTCTGTCGGATGATGCCCCCCCATCACCGTTTCTGCCTTCCCCCAGCCTGAAGCTCCCCCTGGCCAACAGTAGCCTTCCTGGGCAGGGTCTGGGACAGGGCAACCCGGGGCTGGCCATGCAAAACTTGAACAACAGACAGCAGGTGACACAACCGTGTGCACACACACACAGTCAGACTGCACGCGGTCTCATGCAGGATTTAAGTGTACATGACGTCGTGATGGCAACAACTGATTCATTTAATTTGTTTTACACACACACACACACACTCTCACAGTGAGCAACATAAAAGTGGAGGTTTGGGAGAGAGTGTGTGTGTGTGTGAGAGAGTGTGTGTGTGAGAGAGTGTGTGTGTGAGACCTTGCCTGAAGTGCCCATTGAAATCAGATAGTTAGGCTCTATCAAATATCACCCCCAGAGGCAGCCATGGCCCAGAAAACTGCAGCATGTCCTTGAAGCTCAAACAAAGGCGCTGTCAGTGGCCCTTTTTATACTTTTACTCTGAATAGACAGACCTCTTGAACGACATGAAATGTGCATGAAGCTGCCACGCACAGGCTAATTGTTTGATCAATCAAAAACAATTTCATAATCTAACAACTCGCCTCAGTGGATGAGTGTGCAGCCGAGGGAGACCTTGAGGGTTAAAGTGACGGCTGGGAATATTATCGACCCGCGCCAGGTTTCTGAGTGCACTTTAAGTTTGTTTGGCTTTTTTTTCATCTAATTCAAGTGCACTCATGTACTCGTGTCTCCTGCATGCTGAGGACACACACATTTCTTTTCAGACTCGGCTCTTCATTTAGAAAAAGGCGTCAAATGGCTTCGAGTCTCATTGAAACCTTTTCTCGCGCAGATACCCAGTGGAATGTTTGGCAGTAGTGGAGCAGCACAAACCCGGGCCATGCAGCAGCAGCAGCAGCAGCAGCAGCCTCCTCAGCCACCAGTGCCACCTCTCAGCTCCTCCCAGCCTAGTCTACGTGCTCAAGTGCCTCAGTTTCTCTCCCCTCAGGTACACATGCACACACAATGATGCACACCATGTTCATAACACACAGGGCCAGGTAAACGTTGGCCTCTAACCCCCATTTTTAAACTCTGAATTCTCTGTTAGTGCATTTTCTTGTCACCTGACGGGGCGCCCTGATAGCTCACCTGGTACCTTCAGTGCACAGAGTACGGCAGTGACCCAGGATTACAACCCGGAAGACTCAGCTGCATGCCGCCCCCTTTTTCTCATGTCAACCTGTTACTGTCTAATAAAAGCTAGAAAGCCCTAAAAAAATCTGTTTTATTTCAGCCTCTCATATGCTTTAAAAAATTTAAAATTTTAGAATTAAATTAGCAGAAATTTTCCTAGTTACTTTGCTCTTAGCATCGCGTTGGCAGACCCTTCTTCTCTTTTCTAATCTTATTCCCAGCAGCTGTTGTTGTGATTGTGACTCACTTGTTGTCTCTCATCTTTCCTCCTTTTTCTCCTCAGGTCCAAGCACAGCTCTTGCAGTTTGCAGCAAAAAACATTGGTCTGAATCCTGCACTTTTAACCTCACCAATAAACCCTCAACAAATGACTCTCTTGTACCAACTTCAGCAACTGCAAATGGTGAGTGAGAGTCTCTCTTTGCATTGTCATCTGTAGCACAGCACATACATCAGCTCAGATAACTCCCATGATATGATGTGTTTGTCTTGTGCTTCCTCCATTCAGGCGTACCAGCGTTTACAAATCCAGCAGCAGATGATGCAGGCGCAACGCAATGTTTCCGGCCCCATTAGACAACAAGAGCAGCAAGTGAGTCAACAGAGGACGCAACATTACACCCACAAAAAGCATGATCGTGAAGGTCATTCAATGCCGTAACTGTGACCCCATGTGAGCACTGACTCACTAACACAACCTCCGTTAGACAACAAATATTTGGATTCTCACATGTTGACAACAGCGTGTTACATCACGAGTTGGTCAACTTTTAAAGATGAGAGAGCAACAGTCTGTCTTTGTCCTGTTGTGAAAAGATGAGTTCTCCTTTTTCTCAGTGTTGGCTCATTTCTAAGACAATATCACTTTTGAAAGAGGGGATGCTTTTTTTCTCAACCTGTATTTTGCCATTTCTTTTCCTCCCCCCTCGTTGCCCAAAAAAATCTCTTTTTGTGACACATTGTTGCCGTTCTTCCGTCTCAGGTTGCACGTACAATCACCAACATGCAGCAGCAGATCCAGCAGCACCAGCGTCAGCTGTACCAGGCGCTGCTGATGAAGCAGCAGCAACTTCCCTCTCATTCCTCCTCCTCTTCCTCCTCTGCTGGTCTGCATCCTCCCAGTGGCCCCACCGGAGGCCCTGGCTCTGGCAAATCAACCCTGGACCCCTTCACAGGCCCACACCAGGCTCCGGGCCTCACCGACACACTGCACACCAAAGAGCCGCCGTCTTCGCCCAACGCCTACAGCACCTACCCTCTCTGTGAGTGCGGGATGGGGGACATGCATCTGCTATGTGAACCACAAGTGCCACTACCTCATTTGATATTCGTACATAAAACACTTCACATACATGCACAGAGAAAGAGATTAAATACTCATCCTTATATACACTTTAAAGACATCTGCACGTCTAAACTCAGCCACGTTTCAAACCTGACTGTCATTTTCATATTCAACTTTCTCACATCCTGTTAAAAAAGTAACTTTATACAAAACTGTTATTCACATCAGGAAGAGGAAAGAATGATGCTCACATTGGGGTTATAAATTCAATCCATTGAATCCAAATTCCAGACCGGTCTTTCAGTTTAGGTGATGCTGGATTTAGCCACTAGTCTCGTGAGTCCTTAAAAACTAAACATGTCCCAGATGAAGTCTCAGACTTCAGCAGTATCTGAGTCTTGACTGTGTTTAAGATTTTGTAAATACCATTTCAATATAAAACTCAGTTTGGCACAGTCTCTGAATATGTGGAACACACTGGTCAAATTTCAAGTTCAGTGTTTAAAACACTAAACTGCCATCACTGACTGTTTTGCACATTATTAATACAACATTTGTGTGTGTGTGTGTGTGTGTGTGTGTGTGCAGCTGGACTGAATCCAAACATGAATGTAAACTGCATGGAGGTTGGGGGTCTGTCCCTGAAGGAGCCCCCTCAGCCCCAATCCCGCCTGTCCCAGTGGACACACTCCAACTCCATGGACAGCCTCTCCGGCAACTCCTCAAACATGGAGAACAACCTCAGTAAGCACGGTACGTCTGGTACAAACATTCACACACAGATTCACCCTGATTGTTCGGTAAACTCGTAATACAGAATCTCAGCCACGCGCCCTCACACGTTTGTAAAGTTGAGAAACCTGACAGCTCGATATCACGAGCCGCTCCTCTGTGGATTTTGTTGTTTTTCACACATTGCGACTGCAAACTCATCCGCAGCTTGAAGCACAAGCGAGGTGTGTCAAAGAGCCTCCCATTCACAGTGACGCTTCTTTCTTTCAGTTCATCACTTCACTGCGCGGCCGCGTTCAGGCCAGAAAAAAAAAGAAAAGAAACTTCTCGGTGCCACAAACACAGACCGAGCCAAACACGACAGGAGAGTTTAGTCCATGAATCCACCTGGAGCGCGCTCAGTTTAACGTTACAGGCCGACTGTGGAGCTGTGTTTCTCTAAAAGTCGATTATGGCTCAACCTGTTTTACCACCAACGTGCACGAATAGTATTAGGCCACATTTGTGTTGTGTATTGTTTCGTGCTGAGAGGGACTGTAGCTAAATGACACAAACTTTCCATTCTGACACTTGAGATATGATCTGGCCTCACATGCTCTCATCTTCAAACACTTCTTATCTTAGAGTCTCTAGTTTCCTTCCATGAACTGTACAAAGATGCACCAACAGCCACTCACAAACTCAGACGTGACACACTCTTTGGTTTATCTTTGCGTCTCTTGTTAGGTGCCATATCTGCTGCCTCTTCCCTGGGCCCCCCCGGGAAGCCCCCTCAGCTGGAGGACTCATACAGCCCTTACAATCTAATGTCCAGCTCCGAGTCCCCCACCAGCCCCCTGGTGCCACCGGACAGCTGGGGCCAAGGCAAGAGCCCCAATGAGAAGATCTCCAATGGGACCAACATTAACTGGCCCCCAGGTGAGGACCAGCACCCTGAATGTGATCCACAGCTAACGCATCAGTATCTTGAGAGTTATCTGTTTTTAGGTCACCAGTTCAAGTTTAAAATAAAATGCTCACGTTACAACCACAGCATAAAAATGAGGAACTGATTTAGCAATTGAATATTTTCAGCTGAAGTCTCGTCAGTCTCAGAATAGAGTTCGAGAGCTGTGGTTTGGACGCTCGTCTGTCTTTAAACCATAAGGAAGCTGTGAGATTCTCAGGGTTCGATTTCTCTTTGAGCGCCTCGTGTCTCCCCTCAGAGTTCTGTCCCGGTGTGCCGTGGAAGGGCCTTCAGAACATCGACCCCGAGAATGACCCCAACATGACCCCTGGCAGCGTCCCCAGCGGTCCCACCATCAACACCAACATCCACGACGTCAATCGATACCTCCTGCGGGACAGGAACGGAGGTATGAACAGAGGCAAGGCCACCAAATTCATTTTCAAACCATCCGTAACCAGAAACCTGCACCACACGTGAACTTTGTGTTTTTCCTCTTTGTTTCTGCTCACAACACCGTCACCTCTCCGCCCACGTAGCCTCCTCCCCGCCTCCTCCACCTCAGAGTGGCTCTCTGCCTGCAGCCGGCAGTGACTGGCCAGTCTACTCTAACTCTTTCAGTCTGTCGTCCTCTGACGGAGACAGCTCAGGTACACGTCACACAGAGTATCTTCCCTCCATGTGTGGACCTGCTTAAACCTGAGCCCTGATACGACCCGACCCTTAAACTCACCCTCGCCTTCCCCCGACTCACCCGCGCTCGTGAACCGCACCTGAACTTGTCCTGAGAGCTTTACCAGCGCAGCAACCGCACCTAAACGTGACCTTCAAAACAACCCACAAAGAAAAACAGCTGGTCATAACATGTACACACCCTGTGTGTGTGTGTGTGTGTGTGTGTGTGTGTGTGTGTGTGTGTGTGTGTGTGTGTGTGTGTGTGTGTGTGTGTGTGTGTGTGTGTGTGTGTGTGTGTGTGTGTGTGTGCTTTAATGTGTACATGTTGTGTTAGTTTCTTGTCTGTTTTAACAAACTTTCCCAGCAGATTTCTGAAGATGATTAGATGATTTTTATGCAACGTTTCCTGCATGTCTGATGAATTTAATAAACAGGAACTTGAACGCCTCGTTGTTGAACGTCTTCCTGTGTTACCGTCCTGTCTCTACAGGTAAACTGTCTGACATGAAGTCCACCTGGTCCCCGGGGCCCATCTCCCAGAGCCAAGCCTCTCTGTCCCATGAGTTGTGGAAGGTCCCTCAGGGGCCGCGCAGCACCACGGCCCCATCCCGGCCCCCGCCGGGCCTCACCAACAACAAGCCCTCCTCCACCTGGGGCGGCAACTCGCTGGGCCTGGCCCAAGGTTGGAGCGGCTCGTACTCCTCTGGTGAGAACTCACACACGAGCTCTTTATGTCGCCAGGAAACACTCACAGCTTATTTACGATCAGAAGCCTCAAACTGAAGTGAGAGCGACATACGTCGAGCTCGATATATTTCACACCCAGCTACGCACAGACCTGATCAGAGACGCATAGGTGTGGCTGGTTCTGTGCTGGTGAAACACACCCTGCTAAACTGACATCTTGAGGTTTACCGGCTCCGAGAGAAGCCTCCTTTAAACTTCAAACACGTGACCTCGTTTTGACATGACACGTCTAAAATTCATGTGTTCAGACTGAAGGTGAAAGACGGCTTTTTTAGTCGTGTGTGTGTGTGTGTGTGTGTGTGTGTGTGTTTTCCTCTGTTGTTTAAAGAGTTCAACTCTCTGACCTTTAGCCTGGAGGTAACACAACCCCACAGTGGTTTGACAAAAAGGAAATCGCTTTCCTTCGTCTTAATGTTTGACTTCTTTGAATGAGTGTAAACTAAAACACCTAAAACTCGATTTCTCGTTTCAGAGGGAACCACCTGGAGTACTGACAGCTCCAGCAGGACCAGCAGCTGGCTGGTGCTGAGGAATCTAACCCCACAGGTACGTCCACTGTGCTGACAGACAGAGTTCACAGAGATCGATCTGATTATGGATCAGTGTCAGGCCCCAAAAACCATAAAACAACGTGTGATCTTTCTTTTTGTTTTCCAGATTGATGGTTCGACTCTGCGGACTCTGTGCATGCAGCACGGCCCCCTGATCACATTCCACCTTAACCTGACCCAGGGGAACGCTGTCGTGCGCTACAGCTCCAAGGACGAGGCCGCCAAGGCCCAGAAGTCTCTGCACATGTAAGCCTCGTCCAAAGGGGGCGTAGCAAACAATTAAAGAAATATTTACCCCAACTTCCTGTTTTATTTTCAAGAGAAGCTGTAAGAGAGAGAGAGAGATAAATCTGGGAAAACCCAGAGGTCTTAGTTTCATGTTTGGCTTTACTGGGAACAGTGGAGCTTCCTCTCAGCGCAGAGGAGGCTATTTCTGTATCTGTCACGAGGGAGAGGAGGCGGAGAGTCACGCAGCAGTCGGCTGTCTCTGTAACGTTACAGTGATAATCGAAGTGAAACAGCAGCGTAGACTCAGTCTGAGGGGCTCAGCGGCTCCGTCCCTAATTCTGTTTCCTCTAACGGTGCTGCAGCTGGTTGTCATGGAAACAAAATGCAAGCCGTCTGACCCAGTTTTCACGATCGGCAGCACGAAACACACACACACACACACACACATTATTACACGATGAAGGCGTGCTGTTTGTTTAAAATGTGTTTCTGCTTAAATCATCGTTCTAACAATGGCTTCCTCCTCTGTCCTCCCGAAGGTGTGTGCTCGGAAACACCACCATCCTGGCGGAGTTCGCCGGCGAGGAGGAGGTGAACCGCTTCTTTGCACAAGGCCAGTCGCTGGGGGCGAACACCACCAGCTGGCAGGCCAACCCGGGAACCAATCAAAACCGGATGGGGGCAGCGCAGTCCCACGCTATTGGCCAGTGGAGCAACAGCGGCGGAGGTGGAGGAGGCAAGGCCAGCGGAGGCGACCTGCTGTGGGGCGGCGTGCCTCAGTACTCCAGCCTGTGGGGGCCGCCGAGCGGAGAGGACGCCCGCGTGATCGGGAGCCCCACCCCCATCAACACCCTGCTGCCTGGAGATCTGCTGAGCGGGGAGTCCATGTAGGGCGACGATGCCACGATACACTAACCAACAACCAACCAACCCGCCGCCACCGTCATGTAAGCCATCGGTGGAAGGTGGGAGGGGAAATACAAAACAAACCAACATGAACAAAAACCCAAGCAAATCATGTGGCGATAATCAGTATCAATGAAACTGAACTGTGAAGTGTGAATCAGAAGCCGGAGTCCGAGCAGACTGCAGACTCCTCCTCCTGCTTCACGTCAGTCCTCTTCGTTTGTCGTTTACCTTCGGAAGAAAAAAAAAAAGTTGTGTTTTTTTCTCGTTTTTAAGTATTTTTGATGCATCGTATGAAAACAAACTCAACACAAAGAAACCTTTGAAGTGTTTTTTAGTTTTTCCATAAGTATACACGACATTCTGCGTGAAGTGTTTTTAGGAGAAGCAATCAAAGCTGCCATCTGAGACTTTCCTTTCCCTCCAAAAAAAAAAAAAACGAAGAAACAAATCATCCCAAAATGAGACTGAAACCATTCCCAGCATGTCCATGGCCAATGATGTGGTTCAAAGACCTTTTACTAGTTATGTTAACGTTTGTTTCTCAGCACTAATATTAGCCTTAAGTGCTCTCTGGCCCAGGTCCTTCCCAAGCCGCCTTTATTTCTTTATTCAGTTTGTTTTGTAAGTGAAGAAATAGCTGAAATCTTGCACAGTTTCACCCTCTGAGCCAGCAAAGTGGTTCCAGGACATGACTGGTGACCAGTGAGAAGGCCTGGCCACGTGACTGGCCCTACCAATCATCATCAGCTTAATTCTTTTCAATTAGTCTTCTCAAAGGGAGCGACACAGCTGTTCAATGTTCTTTCTTTGTTTGTAGGTCTTTTAATCTGTGTATCACAACATATAAGCTGAGAGAAGATTATCTGTCGACCTCGCCGCGTGTCTCCGTGAACGTCACGACGGCACCTAATCATTGACGTCTGCAAAGCCCGGATCCTTCTGGTCACCTCTCGCGTCGGGAGCCAGCCAGGAGCTCGCTGGTGCTTTGTCGAGTTTTTCTATTGTCCGGTTTGTTCTGAAGCCCGGCGGTCCGTACGCTCAGCCAGTTCTCGGAGGAAATACAAACACAATTTCACTTTCATTGTGCAATATACACACAGACCTTTCTTCTTCCGTTCACACTCTGTCCACCGGAGCTGGTTTCTCTTTATTTTTCTTGTTTTTGTTTTGTTTTTTTATTGTTGCCGTTGCAGCAAAAGAACTTTTGGAACTTCACAAACTTTACCGCCCCTTCTCAAAACTTGGATTCCCCCCCGGGCCGCCGATTCCCCGCTGAAACTGTTGGGGAAAAACTCTGCAAAGAGGAAGAAGCAGCTGTCGAACTGTGCATGCAGCAAACTGTACTGGATTGACACTGGGTACACAATAATGCACACTTCCTCTCTGCACGCCACAGCCACACCCAGCAGAGACTGAATCCACGGCGGGGGCTCGGGTCGGTCCTGGGCATCTGGCACAATACCAAATAAGAGGGGTTCCTCCTAATGCAGTAGACCTACGAGTGTTCCTTGCGTTTGGTACTGTACAAACAGAAAAAGGACTTTTATAAATTCAAAGGGTTTTATCATAGCACTTATGAAGAGCAAATCGCTTCAACTGCAATCCAATAAATCAGAAGAAGGAGCCGCGACGACACAAAGCGCCTGCTCTTTATGTACGATATCTATTCCTTGGAGACGCGTGGCGTCGCTCCTCTGGTAGCACCATGAAGGGAAACTAAACTGAAATGTTGAACTTGGACAGAAACCGGTTTTGGTTTTCTTTCTCTGAAAGTGAATATCACTGTTACTCCAAATGTTTCGCCTTGTTCCGTTCGGAGGGCGAGGAGGGAGGGCGAGCGAGCGTCCACCGAGTGCCTCTCTGCTGTGGTCCTCCGGCGTGAACCCCACAGCGCAGCACTTCCTCCTTGGGCTCCACTCGACCCTCCCCTCGAGTCCCCGCAAGAAAGAAAAAAAAAAAAGCAGCTCCTCCTCCTCCAAGTCCGGCCAATCACGGCTTTCTCTCTCTCTCTCTTTCCGCCACACGCGGCATCTCCAACAAGACGTGGAGGTGAGGCGGGTGAGGCTCTTCTCCACCTCTCCTCCACCTCTCAGTTCTTTGACACAAAGATCACTTTAGCTGGAAGATGTAATAGTCATATTTCTGGAATTTTATCGCCAGTGTACTTTTTATTTTTGTGTTCCGATGTTGTGTTTTTGTCGACGTGCAGTCGTCGTGCGGTCTACGAAATAACTGGCTGCTGAACTTTTAGCCCTTCACTGTTCATATGCAGAAACACTTTGGTCAGAGGTGCCTCTGTATGTTCATCCTGTGTATTGAATGCAAAACGAGGATCAATACTACAGAGCGTTATTGATTGTCTGTTTGTTTTGAGCTGATCATGACTTTGTGTTGACAGTATTCTGTAGTACTTCCAGGTTAGTATCTTTAGACGTGTAAAAAAAAACTAAAAAAACTCAAAAAAAAAAAAAACCTAGTGTCTCAGACGGGTGGGGGTTCGTGGGTGTTTGTCGCTCCAAGCTGCTCCACCTGCCCGCAGGCTGTCCCCCCCTCCGCCCTTTGCCTAGCTGCTAACGCTATGACCTCGTCGCCTCCTCCACCCGCCTCAACCAGACCCAGTAGCCCCCCTCCCCTCCTCTCCCTCCTCCTCCTCCAACAGGCCCTCCTATCTGTTTCTATGCAAAAGACTAGAGGCCGGGGCCCTTCACAGCACGCCAACCCGACCTGGGAACGAGCACTCCTCCCAGACTTTTGGCAACACTCGTCCCCCTTCCTCCCCCCCTCTCTCTCTCCCCCTCGCCGCCGTTTCTGTTAAGCCACTGTCGTCTACTAAAGTCCAAACACTTTATCAGAGGCGGGCCTTTCTCTCTGCGCTGAAGACACTTCTTTCTGTCCAGCTTGATCTCAGGGTTGGGGAGTTGATGATACCAAGTCCGAGCTGCAGCTCTCCGTGTCTGTCCTTTTACTGTGAGAGCGAAAGTCTTAAATTTAAAACCTCACGCCTGCAGCTTAATCCTAATCGGACGGAAAAAGAATCTTTTCGTCACCGGCCCTTTTGTTTCCCCGTGCATGTTAAGAGACGCCAACGTCATGTGCCAATATAAATTTGCCGTGTCATACTGTATCTTTATAGTGTGGAGGAGCTCTGATAACCTTTGCAGAGGGTCCAGCGGGGGGACAGGAAGGGATCGAACACACGGGCGGCAGCATCGCACCCTCAGACCGCTGAGTGTTTTTATGATTTGAATGCTTTTGTGGGGGACGCCCCGCTGTAAGGAGGAAATCTTTACTCAGTTTGGGGGGTTCCGGTTTGCTACAGTGCACAGTCGATGATGATGATGGGTAATCCCGGGTACATATTTTTTTAAAACCAAAAATGAAAAATCGCATTTTAACGTCATTTTTATGAAGTTTGACATAAAAATCTTAAAAAATGTTCAAAAAATCTAAATGAAAAAAAAAAAAAAAGATCTATAATATGTTAAAGCTCTGCACTTCTTAGCCGAAACGTCTCCACGGTCATCAGCCTCCACGTGCCCCACCATCTGACGGGGCGGACTGGTGGCCGGGGTGCCTTTTTTTTGGTGGATGCTGTATTTATGTCGTTTTTAATGTTTGTGTTTTCCCGCTCAAAGCGGGCCCACTGAACTGAACTGAACTGAACTGAACTGTACATTTCCACAGACCCAGATGGCTTGGGCCCACTGTATCAGCCTCACTTTTACCCCTCGGGTTCAGCCCGGGGGGGCGAGGAGGGGGCAACATTTCAAGAGGTACAAAGTCTTAAAAAAAAACAAAAAACGTTGCTTAAAAAAACTTAAAAATTACTAAAAAAAAACAACAAAAATAAAGAAGAAAACGGGAAAGGCTACCTTTCAGGACTCGTGCAGTCCTGCAGCACACAAGCAAAAATCACTATTGCCTGTTTCTGTAACTGCCTTTTGATCCAAGCTCAGACAGACCCAACAGCCGAGGACCTCCCAGCATCCTGTACGAACTGGAGAACCCTGACAGTGACGGGGTGTTCCCCATGCTGCACCAGCACCGAGAGGCTCTCCTCTCTACAGCTCTGTTCTAGATAACAGTATATATGTATACACTACATATATAAATATATACATATATATATACTGTGAGTATGGTGTGTGGTATCACCTCTTCAGACTTCTTGGATCGTAACCTCTGAAACTTTTTCGTTTTGATTTAATACGACTGAAAAATGAGCAATATGTATTTTCCCCGCAAATAAAGTGACGACGAAGGAACGAATTCGTGTCGGGCGGTAAAAAGTGATACTTGATCGATTTTAGAAAGCGGCGTTGTTGGAGTTGGAGATATGCACGTTCTGGTTTTCGACGACACGTTAACAGTACTTTGAAGTGCTTGTACTGCACACACACGCATAACGCGCACACGTGTGTGTGTGTGTGTGTGTTTTTGTATTTGTTAATTAGCCGTTAGTCTAAAAGCCCAACCCAACCAGAGAAATCACAAACATATCAAGACAAAAAAAAAAAAAACGAAATATTAAACTCAAATACTTGAATCATGGAGCGCCAATAACGTAATGTGAAGTCAGTACTTTTTGTTTTGTCGTTACACTTTTAGAGGATTATTAAAAATGTTTAAAATCTGAAATCTTTGGAGAAAAAATGCAAAAGTCATCATCGACGTGCGCTTGAACGTCGGATGTTTGGATGAATGTGTGAAACTGTGTGTTAGCGGGCACACGGCCGCCTGCTGTTTCTGTTCCACTCAGTATGTTCTGTGTTTTTATTTCGTCAGAAAGCGATTCTGATGACGGACGTTGTTATTTTCTTCTAACGTTGCACTGAGTGTCTTCGACCCCTCGCTCAGCTAATCGCAGATGAAACGAGTCTAAAGTACGGGAGGGGGAGATGGTGACAATTCACGTGTACATGTTTACTCAAGGACTTTTTTTGTTTCATTCTATCTGTACAAAGTTTATCTACCTTATAGTGGCTTTTATTGTGGAATAACCCCGTACGAGGGTTATCATTGAGTATTGCACCATTTTGTTCCGATTATACAAAAAAAATGAGGAAAAAAAACGACAAAAGAGAAAAAAAAATACAAAAAAATATATAAAATTTTTAAAAAATGGTTAAAAAAAATCTCCAAACTGTGGCCATAGCTAGCTGTAGAAGGACTAGTGATCCCGACGTTCATGAGAAATGGGGAAAGGGATGAAGTGGGAGGTGAGTTTGTTACAAGACTCATTTCAGAGGTGCCTCGATTTTCAGTTTTTTTTTTTTTTGCAAAAGCCGCCTGTCGTTTACAAGCATTTCATTTGTCTGACGTTCACAGAACTAGGATAGAAATTTATAAGAGAAACAAACGAAAAAGGACAAATTTCATCTTCCATCAAATTATGGACATGAAAAAAAAAACAAATCTTGCAAAATGAAGATTTATGCTACTTTAAGAACTCTGGGATTGATCAGTGTTGTGTCATATTTCAATTTTTAAGTTTCTCTTTCAGTGTCGACAGACGATCTCTGTTAACGTGTGATTTTATGTTTTTCTGTAAGCAACGCAGTTTGCTCACTATCTTGCACACTTCAAAAAAATAATAATAATTTTAAAAAATGAATAAAAAAGATGTGGATTTTGTCTCAGGAAGGTCAGGGTTCCAGATACCAACTCCATCATTTCTCGGTTTTAATGTTTGTGAGGGGGAAAACAAGAAGAGACAGACGAGAGAGAGAACAGCAACAAAACGTTCGTAGCAAAAGTTCTATCTTTACCAAATAAAGACTGAGAATCAACTTTGAGAAAAGTGGAGCGCTTTACATGAAATCCAAGTAGAAATAATTGCTTTACATTGTAAACAACGATCAACGGTTTGATTGTCAAAAAGACGGTGACAGAAAAATGCATTTGTATGTTTGTTCTTTGTTGTTTTGACGTTTCCATCCTGTGTTTTTTTTTGAATCGTCGCTCGTGTCCGTACACGGCTGAGAGGTTTCTTCACATGTGAACAGACGTTTGTTGACGTCGTGGAGGAACGAAGCTGGTTTTTAAAGGATCATGATCTATGCACAAAGTGGGAGGGAAGAGTCCGAACCCAGCTGCTGTCCGTACCGCGGGGCGTTTGTCGACTCGGACTCTGGGGTTCAGGGTTTGATGTGGGGTCGTTTCTTGTTTTTGTCAGATTTCCTCCTCCACCCTCCTTATTATCATCATCATCTAATGTTTTAGCAAAACTTTACATTGCGTCGCCATGCTGTGTAATCCTTAACCAATGAGCGCTTATCCTTCTGCTAAAGCACTGTGGGTTGTACTGAAAAAAAAAAAGCCCATGACTTTTCAAGGCTGTCTGTTTTTTTGTTTTTTTTAAAGGGTGGGTGTTTCTGGGTGGGTGGTGTCGGGGACGGGTGGGGGTACTTTGCCTTTTGCCTTTCTCTTTACTTTGAAAAAAAAACATTACGGAAAAATGTCTGTAACTGAAAAACAAAGTTGTGGCTTTTAATGTCGTTCTTTTTTTTGTTTGTTTTTTCTCCTCATAGAATGTGATTGTTAAGAACATGCACCGGAAAAAATGTTTCCATGACGACATGGAGCTTCTTTCGGACTATATTAATAAATTACAACATTTTCTTGGCTGTTACCGTTTGTGCGTCCTGTCGCTTTATTTAAGACTCAGAATCTTCAAGTCGTTTTTATTTTTTTAATGCATGAATATAAAACACAAAATGAATATATTTAACACGTCGCAAACAAAATGAAAGTTTATACACCAAAGTACTTTTTAAAGGAGTTTCAGACCACCTGTGATTTTTAAAGTTGCTGGTAACGTCAGAAAGTTTCATTTAAAAACAGAACTTTGATCCTTTTTTATGGATACGGAGGATTAGAGCCACACGTGAAAAATTACTTCTGAATTTTGACTTAACTGTGTAAATAAATGTAGAGTGTGTCTGACAGACGTTATCACTGACACTGCAGCAGCACAGAGACTCAACAAAGGCAGCTTGAGGTTGCCGAGCAACCAGGGTCAGCTGCAGGTCAGAGCAGTTAACTGCAGCTGTGCTCTGTCTGTGTGTGAGTGACTGCTGAGAGACACAGAAAATCTCTAAATGAAGCCCCTCCAACTAGTGGACGCTAATGCCAAACGGTAGGTGGTATCAAAAAGCCCAAATGAGCGTGAGCATCCTCATCTTGTCGACCATGTGGATGCTGAATTTCAGTGTGTGAAGTTACAAACTGTGACCTGGGCAGAGAGAGAAAGTACAGGTGCCCCGTGCTCCTCTGGGACATTTCTCCTCTCCAGTTTACATGGGAGTAGATGGGGCTGTCGGTGGGTGATCCTGGAGCATCAGTGCGTCTCCCGCCAAAACTATAAGTCTGACAGCTTCAGCAGTGATATCGCTGCGGAGCCCACGAATTTTCCTACGTTTCTATGTAGAAATTTGGAATTATTCAATTATCCAATTCTGACTTTTTTCTCTGAATTTTTTTTTTCTCAGAATTTGGACTTTTTTTTTAAAAATGTTGAATCAACATTTTAACCTTCAGGAAGGATTTCTCTCTCAGGACTGTTGTGTCAGACTTTTCACGTTTCATGAGGAAGGAAACACGTTCGACTGTTGAGTCACTCGAAATGTTCAAACTCCACAGAGCGACTTTTAAGAACCACGTTTCAAAAAAAAAAAGTTACGAAACCTAAAAAAATTGATGACGTGCAAAAGTCTTTGCAGTTTCAAGTTGAGAAAGATTTTTCTAAATCGTTGGTGAATCTGATTATGTGACACACCTGTCGACAGGTAACGTCGTTCAGCTGCACCACTCTTCTTTTTAATTTCAAACTGCCGTCAAATTCAAAATGTTCAAACCATTTCAAATTCTTCAAGTTTCAATGTTCTGTACACCGTGACAACTTTTTTTTTGTAAACAGGTTGTAGTCAGATTTCTTCATTAAGTGTAAAAAAAAAAGTACATCAGCATAGATCAACATATTATTATATAAATGTGACAAAGCTTCACTCCACAGGCGACATTTAAAATGCCAAAATTCAAACTCTCTGAAGCTGCAAACTTTTCTAAGTTGCTGAGCTGTGACTCGGTCTAACTCCGGGGCCACAGGGCCCCGCTCGGGCTTTCATAATGATTCTCAGGACACGGTTTCTTCACTCGGCAGTTTGTGTACTCGGAGCACTCGGTTTCCTCCAGAGGGTGGGGGGCCAGCTTCTGACTGGAGGCCTTCACCTTGGTCATGTCCTCGTAGATGGGGGCCTGAGGGTGCGACTGGACGCTGCGGCGTGATTTGCCCTGATATTAACCGAGACAGGAGGGAAACAAATCAGTGAGGGGAACAAACAGTTAACGTACTCTCGATTTCCTGTGTCAAAATCAGAGTTTTTCATTTTCATCCGGAGGCTGCGTCCTGAGCTCGAGCCCGACCGTCACTGTGAGGAGCTTTACTGCTGAAATAAAAAAAACTGCTTCAGCACGAAGACAAACATGTAAAAAAACAACTTAAATTAAAGATCTGTGTGTGTCACTGCCTTCAACGTCCAATTTTAAGAAAAACATGCTGACAACTGACAGCAACACGTTGTGAAACTCGCGGTTTTGTGGTTAGCTGCAGAGGAACTGTGTGACACGCTCCGAGCAGGCAGGTGCTGCTCGTGATATTACACCCCCCCCCCCCGTCTCTGCTGCTCACACTCACTTTATAAATCAGCAAACAGCCGAGGAGGAGGACGAGGACGGCCACGGCCGAGGACAGAGCGTACAGCAGGGTGGAGTAGCTGGAGCAGCCGCACTGACCTGAGGAGCAGAGACAAACGTTAAAAACAAGAATTCACAAACACCCCCCCCACAAACCGCTCGGGTCCCCGCTGCTCTGCACTCCGCCCCTGCACGCACAGAACACTTACAACAATAAAAGCATGGCGTGTTAGTGAGAGGTTAAAATAGAGTGACGTTCAGTGGAACTGCAGAAACCACCAAGCCGAACTTCCTTCCTAATTCTCGGTTAAAGTGAATATTTTCTGAAGGGGAACCAAAATGTAAAACGCAACATTGAATGAAGTGAGTCCACACAGAGTCGCATCATCAGGAGCTTTTTACAAACACGACACAGTGCTGGTTTGAAATAACCGACAATGTCGACCCGGATCATGAAACCAACCAGCGAATAACAAGGTTACTAAAAAAACTGTCAGTCAAAGCGTCCACGCTCTGAATCCTGCAAAACTATAAGACCAACACTGTAAACATGTTTGTTTCTGCTGTGAAACATGGGGACTTATAGAGACTGACTCACTTCTGGAGCCAGCCTCAACACGGAGGTTGCTGGTTGCAATAAATAAAAAAAAAGATCCATGTACGACTAAGAGTTTGATCATTCTTTAATAATTCTATTTGTTTTTTTAACTTTTGTAAAGTGTTATAAATGTATTTATTTATTTGTATTATCAGATTAAGAGGAGGAAATGATTTTATTTATTTATTTAATTATTCTTCTTATTTACACAATCAGCATATCCGGATCAAATTGTTACTTTTGGTCTTTTTTTAAATTTAAAGTTTCCTCGTCAGGTCTAATTATAAATTAATATCAACCATCATGTCTGACACCTCCACCACATGCCTGTGGGCTGTGTCATCAGATAAATATGACTCATGCTTCTTATTGTCAGAAAATATTCATTTCTTCCACCGTCGATCTATTTCAGTTATCAGCTGTGCAAACACCCACATGAGACGAAGATAAGAAGCAGCTTTCATTCCCGTGAACCAGACCCGAATTCAACGTGCTCTTTGAAAAGACTGAAACATTGCTGGAATGTTTCCTGAAAGTTTCTGCCGTTGTTTTATCGTATTGATATCATCAGTGGCGGTTTTGTTAGTAAGATACGAGAGCTCGACTGAAACAAGAGCACAGGACCAGCAGGACAGTTAGTATGAGCGAGGCCGGGTCCCGCTGCGACCCACCTTGCACTGAAACAAAGTACACCTGTCTCCCTAGACTAGCCGTGGAGTCGGGCCGGTCCTGCAGCAGCAGCTGGCAGCTGTAGAGGGCGCTGTCGTCCTGGCTGCAGCTGCAGCAGGGTGAGGT
Source organism: Collichthys lucidus (assembly GCA_004119915.2). NCBI lineage: Eukaryota > Metazoa > Chordata > Actinopteri > Sciaenidae > Collichthys > Collichthys lucidus. The sequence goes on from CM014080.1 coordinate 1,866,346, forward strand.
CATAGGTGATGCCGCCCGGGCCGGGCGCCAAGGACAGCTGGACCCTCTCAACGGGGAACTGGGTGGAGGATGGAGGGTTTCTGCTGCTGTGGTAGTGGGCGGTGAGTGGGTGGTGGTACAAGACCTCCACGGCGGCCTGGCCCATCCTCTTCCTCTTCAGGGTCACACCTTCCACCATCGACTTGTCCCTGTGTGGGGGGAGACAGGGGAGCACGACCGAGCCCCCGGCACACACCTCCACCAACCCTGGGGCGTCTCCAGAGGGGAGAGGGGGCGACACTGTGAATATGTTGACCTGACGGATGCACCTTTAACTCTCCATCTGCTCTGGGGTGGGTGGAGGGGTTAGAATTATTTACAGAGACTTCACAGTTCACACCACGAGCAAGGAGAACGTCCTTTAAGAGGCAGAACCCTCGAGCAGAACCCGGATCACCTGCAGAGAGCGACCTGTGTCTGTGACGTGAAACACAACCTGCAGTTCCTCTAACGTCCACCTGAGGCTGGCTCCAGAAGTGAGTCAGTCTCCATAAGTCCCCATGTTTCACAGCAGAAATAAACATGTTTACAGCCTGGTACAAAAAACAGTTTTGGTCTCTGTAGCTAATTTCCCCGTTCATGACAACTGTACTGAGGGTGAATTTATATACAACTCACCTGTTCACATTATATTCAGGCTTAAAGTTATGCAGGGATTAAGAGCGTGGACGCTTTGATTGACAGGTGGGCGTGGTCACCGATGATCCACGTCTGTTAGACTTCGACCCTGATGGGGCTGAACTGAACTTTTTAATTAATTAACCAATAATAATAATATTTATAATCAACATGAACAAATAAGATCAATCTTTTGCGTGTCTTTAAACTGAACCGCTCTCTGCAGATGATCCGGGTTCTGCTCATGGTGTAACATTAATAAGGGGAACCACCGGTGAATCTTTCATTCTAAAAGAAGTTTGACTTATCAGAGCACAGTGCACAAACATCAGCCCGCTGTGGGTGCATGCACGATGCTTTGACCTTTAATGTTGAGGAGTGGGTGGATGAAATGGAAAAAACAAAACAAACTCCAACTCACCAGAACCAGCAGAACCAGCAGAACCAGCAGGACTCACGAGGAGGAAGAACTCCTTGTTTCCGGGCACGCGTTCATCTTCAGATGAAGGTTTGTCCACCACAAACTCGCAGTAGTAGCGGTCGGTGTCGCTGGGCCTCAGCTGAGAGATGCTGACGTTCAGAGAGCGGCTGCTCGGGTCTCCACTGACGCTGGTTCGATTCCTGTCAGCGTCGACGTGCATGCTGAACTCCTTCCTGGTGTACATGAACAGAACCTCTCTGTGCTGCAGCCAGGTGCGCTTCAGGTACATGCCAAGAGGAGCCGGGCTCCTCTGATCCACCACGCAGGGCAGAACCACGGAGTCGCCCTCGTTCCGCTCCAAGAACTGGATGTCACTGCAGACTGCACAGAACCATCAGAACCATCAGAACACACTGGACTTTCAGAATAAAAGCATCTATTTGAGAAATATAATTATCAGCATGTCGAATGATTTTAGATCAATTCATGAAGATTGAAGCAAATAAAAATCTGATGTTGGAATCTTTTAAATGCAAGTGAGGTGGACAAAATAACAGGAACACCTCACGACACAGACGAGCCTGAAACATGAGCAAAGAAATGTCACAATATTCTTTAAATTCATGCGTCAAATTTAAAAAAAAAAGTTCCTCTTATTTTGTGCAAGAAAGTCCAAGAGTCAGAGTCCAGTTCAGACTCACCAGGTGCAGTCAGCGTGAGGGCCAGCGTCCACAGACAGGCCACGCTCTGCAGCACAGTCATCATCCTCCTCTTCTTCTTCGTAATCGTTGGTCTAATTAATTATAAGATCCTGGAGGAAGTCGGCGGCGGCCACCATGGCAGCACGGACGCAAACTTTCAGAGTGAGTGACAGAACGTTTGAGTAACTGTAAATGAAACCAAGAGGAACTCCACGAAGCTCCACCTTCTAACCTCAAGATGAACACAAGAGGAAGCAGCACCAACCCAGCACCACGTCGGATGGATCAGCTCCATCTACAGACGTCACATGAGGGGCCTCTGTACACCCCAACACCACCCACCAACACCACCCACCAACACCACCACCAACACCACCCACCCACCACGAGCCTGTGTTTGTCCTACAGAGAAGACAAAGACAGACAGCTGAAGACGCCCGGAGGTCAAACATGTTTTTGTCTTTTTCATGCATGAAGGAAACTTTCCACGGACAGAAGAACTGACAGAGGAAATGACTTTGTGAGCAGGAAGTGTCTGCTCATGATAATTTGCATGAGTGGACAGACTGTCAGCTCTGAGCAAAGAAGGCCGAGCGGCCCAACGTCTCCACTCTGAACGTTCTCAGCTCGGCCCGGCCGCGTACAGAACTTAATATTTTAGTTATAAACCCAGAAAGTTCTTCCTATTCGTCGATTCTACGGAAAAAGACGAGGGCCACGTGAAGTTTGAGTTCGACTTTTCCGAGAATTCAGACTAAATTCAGAACTAAATTTTTCTCATCCTCTTTTGTATTTCTCAGTGTGGATTTACAGCCACGTAGATACTGACATGTTAAAAAGTTAAAGCATCGCTTGTTTCGTTTGGGCTCAGCTGAAAAAAAAAAAGAAATCGAGCAGCAGTCAGGCTGAGGCGCATCAAAGTCTTAAAGTCAAACACAAAAGTTACAATATTAGTGTGAGGACAGAAAGCAGACGGTGGCTGATGAGACTTCAGAGATGAGCAGTGGAATCAGACTTTTCAAACTTTGGAGACTCTAAAAGTCTCGGACTCTGTCCTCGTCCTTGAAGAACGTTTGTTCTTCTTTTTTGTGACGGTTCCAAGAATCCGTCACACTTTAGTTCACGAGCTGAAGCTGCAGTTTAAAGTTATGAGAGGTCACGAGCTCATCAAAAGCTGAATCTGAATCTGTGAGACTTCTGTCTGTCTCGTTGTGTCGGGCCGTGCCTGACAGTTTTAATTTTGTGTGTCCAGGTTTGAGACTTTCTGTCTTTGACTGAAATGATTTAAAGTGCCGGGTCTGTCAGAGCTTCGTCTCTGACTGATGGGGAAGTTCCAGCTGGTCTAACCTCGTTCACACTCACAAACAACAAGTCAGTGTGCACAGTGTGAGCGTCGCCATGACAGCGAGAGGCTTCACCTCTGAACAGCCAGAGCAGCTCGACTCGTCTGAAACCAGCTCAGTTCATCTGAGGAGGCGGTTCAGCTCTGAGGTTCTTTATCTCGTGAAAGATCGACGCTGCACAGGAACCAGTGATGCATTGTTCCACTTGTCCAGCAGGAAACCACAGTTATTAAGTTTGTTTACTGCTGCAGCACCAGAGTCTGAAAGACTAACAGCTGAGGTTTGTGCAGCATGAAGCCTGTGTGTGTGTGTGTGTGTGTGTGTGTGTGTGTGTGTGTGTGTGTCTGAGGCTTTTGACCAAATTCTGGTTAAAAAACACGACGACTGATTCCTGGAAGAGGTCGCCATGTTTCTATGTTTTATATCTAATCATAATTTGATAAATGATTCAAACAGCAAATGTTACTGTGCTTCTGTTTTCACGCTGAAGCTCCCTGATGACTGAACATGAAACTTTAATCAAACCTCATCCTCTCACAGATTTTATTATTTGTTTGTTTCAGGCTCGTGTCAGTGTCACTGAGCACAGCAACATGTTGGAGACTCAAATTCAGTAATTAAGATAAAAAACAAAACAAGCAGCAGCAAAATTCTGAAAATATTTTATTGAGAAGAAAAACATGTTTGACACAGCTGAACTTTTATCACTGCAAAGTTCATGATCTGAATAATAAAACATGTCGTCGAGCTTTTAAAGAGTCAGTTCACCCAAATCTGAGAACAGAGTTTTAGTTTTCAGAGTTTGTTCGTGGAGGAAATCACCTCTCAATGATCACGAGGACGTGATGATCACTGAGGCGTCTGCTCCAGACATTAAACACAGTAATGAAAACACACTGTGGTGCACCATGGGAAGTGTAGGAAGTCCAGATATCTCAAAGTGACAGAGGGTGAGCTGAGCCTTTAACAGGCCGGACACTTACCATGTTAGTTTAACACCTGTCGTCACATAC
>CM014080.1:1870580-1896668 GCA_004119915.2 Collichthys lucidus
GGGGAAAATACATATTGCTCATTTTTCAGTCGTATTAAATCAAAACGAAAAAGTTTCAGAGGTTACGATCCAAGAAGTCTGAAGAGGTGATACCACACACCATACTCACAGTATATATATATGTATATATTTATATATGTAGTGTATACATATATACTGTTATCTAGAACAGAGCTGTAGAGAGGAGAGCCTCTCGGTGCTGGTGCAGCATGGGGAACACCCCGTCACTGTCAGGGTTCTCCAGTTCGTACAGGATGCTGGGAGGTCCTCGGCTGTTGGGTCTGTCTGAGCTTGGATCAAAAGGCAGTTACAGAAACAGGCAATAGTGATTTTTGCTTGTGTGCTGCAGGACTGCACGAGTCCTGAAAGGTAGCCTTTCCCGTTTTCTTCTTTATTTTTGTTGTTTTTTTTTTAGTAATTTTTAAGTTTTTTTTAAGCAACGTTTTTGTTTTTTTTTAAGACTTTGTACCTCTTGAAATGTGGCCCCCTCCTCGCCCCCCCGGGCTGAACCCGAGGGGTCAAAGTGAGGCTGATACAGTGGGCCCAAGCCATCTGGGTCTGTGGAAATGTACAGTTCAGTTCAGTTCAGTTCAGTTCAGTGGGCCCGCTTTGAGCGGGAAAACACAAACATTAAAAACGACATAAATACAGCATCCACCAAAAAAAAGGCACCCCGGCCACCAGTCCGCCCCGTCAGATGGTGGGGCACGTGGAGGCTGATGACCGTGGAGACGTTTCGGCTAAGAAGTGCAGAGCTTTAACATATTATAGTTCTTTTTTTTTTTTTTTTCATTTAGATTTTTTGAACATGTTTTTAAGATTTTTATGTCAAACTTCATAAAAATGACGTTAAAATGCGATTTTTCATTTTTGGTTTTAAAAAAATATGTACCCGGGATTACCCATCATCATCATCGACTGTGCACTGTAGCAAACCGGAACCCCCCAAACTGAGTAAGATTTCCTCCTTACAGCGGGGCGTCCCCCACAAAAGCATTCAAATCATAAAAACACTCAGCGGTCTGAGGGTGCGATGCTGCCGCCCGTGTGTTCGATCCCTTCCTGTCCCCCCGCTGGACCCTCTGCAAAGGTTATCAGAGCTCCTCCACACTATAAAGATACAGTATGACACGGCAAATTTATATTGGCACATGACGTTGGCGTCTCTTAACATGCACGGGGAAACAAAAGGGCCGGTGACGAAAAGATTCTTTTTCCGTCCGATTAGGATTAAGCTGCAGGCGTGAGGTTTTAAATTTAAGACTTTCGCTCTCACAGTAAAAGGACAGACACGGAGAGCTGCAGCTCGGACTTGGTATCATCAACTCCCCAACCCTGAGATCAAGCTGGACAGAAAGAAGTGTCTTCAGCGCAGAGAGAAAGGCCCGCCTCTGATAAAGTGTTTGGACTTTAGTAGACGACAGTGGCTTAACGGAAACGGCGGCGAGAGGGGGAGAGAGAGAGGGGGGGAGGAAGGGGGACGAGTGTTGCCAAAAGTCTGGGAGGAGTGCTCGTTCCCAGGTCGGGTTGGCGTGCTGTGAAGGGCCCCGGCCTCTAGTCTTTTGCATAGAAACAGATAGGAGGGCCTGTTGGAGGAGGAGGAGGGAGGGAGGGGAGGGGGGGGGCTACTGGGTCTGGTTGAGGCGGGTGGAGGAGGCGACGAGGTCATAGCGTTAGCAGCTAGGCAAAGGGCGGAGGGGGGGACAGCCTGCGGGCAGGTGGAGCAGCTTGGAGCGACAAACACCCACGAACCCCCACCCGTCTGAGACACTAGGTTTTTTTTTTTTTTTGAGTTTTTTTAGTTTTTTTACACGTCTAAAGATACTAACCTGGAAGTACTACAGAATACTGTCAACACAAAGTCATGATCAGCTCAAAACAAACAGACAATCAATAACGCTCTGTAGTATTGATCCTCGTTTTGCATTCAATACACAGGATGAACATACAGAGGCACCTCTGACCAAAGTGTTTCTGCATATGAACAGTGAAGGGCTAAAAGTTCAGCAGCCAGTTATTTCGTAGACCGCACGACGACTGCACGTCGACAAAAACACAACATCGGAACACAAAAATAAAAAGTACACTGGCGATAAAATTCCAGAAATATGACTATTACATCTTCCAGCTAAAGTGATCTTTGTGTCAAAGAACTGAGAGGTGGAGGCGAGGTGGAGGAGAGCCTCACCCGCCTCACCTCCACGTCTTGTTGGAGATGCCGCGTGTGGCGGAAAGAGAGAGAGAGAGAGAGCCGTGATTGGCCGGACTTGGAGGAGGAGGAGCTGCTTTTTTTTTTTCTTTCTTGCGGGGACTCGAGGGGAGGGTCGAGTGGAGCCCAAGGAGGAAGTGCTGCGCTGTGGGGTTCACGCCGGAGGACCACAGCAGAGAGGCACTCGGTGGACGCTCGCTCGCCCTCCCTCCTCGCCCTCCGAACGGAACAAGGCGAAACATTTGGAGTAACAGTGATATTCACTTTCAGAGAAAGAAAACCAAAACCGGTTTCTGTCCAAGTTCAACATTTCAGTTTAGTTTCCCTTCATGGTGCTACCAGAGGAGCGACGCCACGCGTCTCCAAGGAATAGATATCGTACATAAAGAGCAGGCGCTTTGTGTCGTCGCGGCTCCTTCTTCTGATTTATTGGATTGCAGTTGAAGCGATTTGCTCTTCATAAGTGCTATGATAAAACCCTTTGAATTTATAAAAGTCCTTTTTCTGTTTGTACAGTACCAAACGCAAGGAACACTCGTAGGTCTACTGCATTAGGAGGAACCCCTCTTATTTGGTATTGTGCCAGATGCCCAGGACCGACCCGAGCCCCCGCCGTGGATTCAGTCTCTGCTGGGTGTGGCTGTGGCGTGCAGAGAGGAAGTGTGCATTATTGTGTACCCAGTGTCAATCCAGTACAGTTTGCTGCATGCACAGTTCGACAGCTGCTTCTTCCTCTTTGCAGAGTTTTTCCCCAACAGTTTCAGCGGGGAATCGGCGGCCTGGGGGGAATCCAAGTTTTGAGAAGGGGCGGTAAAGTTTGTGAAGTTCCAAAAGTTCTTTTGCTGCAACGGCAACAATAAAAAAACAAAAAAAAAACAAGAAAAATAAAGAGAAACCAGCTCCGGTGGACAGAGTGTGAACGGAAGAAGAAAGGTCTGTGTGTATATTGCACAATGAAAGTGAAATTGTGTTTGTATTTCCTCCGAGAACTGGCTGAGCGTACGGACCGCCGGGCTTCAGAACAAACCGGACAATAGAAAAACTCGACAAAGCACCAGCGAGCTCCTGGCTGGCTCCCGACGCGAGAGGTGACCAGAAGGATCCGGGGCTTTGCAGACGTCAATGATTAGGTGCCGTCGTGACGTTCACGGAGACACGCAGCGAGGTGGACAGATAATCTTCTCTCAGCTTATATGTTGTGATACACAGATTAAAAGACCTACAAACAAAGAAAGAACATTGAACAGCTGTGTCGCTCCCTTTGAGAAGACTAATTGAAAAGAATTAAGCTGATGATGATTGGTAGGGCCAGTCACGTGGCCAGGCCTTCTCACTGGTCACCAGTCATGTCCTGGAACCACTTTGCTGGCTCAGAGGGTGAAACTGTGCAAGATTTCAGCTATTTCTTCACTTACAAAACAAACTGAATAAAGAAATAAAGGCGGCTTGGGAAGGACCTGGGCCAGAGAGCACTTAAGGCTAATATTAGTGCTGAGAAACAAACGTTAACATAACTAGTAAAAGGTCTTTGAACCACATCATTGGCCATGGACATGCTGGGAATGGTTTCAGTCTCATTTTGGGATGATTTGTTTCTTCGTTTTTTTTTTTTTTTGGAGGGAAAGGAAAGTCTCAGATGGCAGCTTTGATTGCTTCTCCTAAAAACACTTCACGCAGAATGTCGTGTATACTTATGGAAAAACTAAAAAACACTTCAAAGGTTTCTTTGTGTTGAGTTTGTTTTCATACGATGCATCAAAAATACTTAAAAACGAGAAAAAAACACAACTTTTTTTTTTTTCTTCCGAAGGTAAACGACAAACGAAGAGGACTGACGTGAAGCAGGAGGAGGAGTCTGCAGTCTGCTCGGACTCCGGCTTCTGATTCACACTTCACAGTTCAGTTTCATTGATACTGATTATCGCCACATGATTTGCTTGGGTTTTGTTCATGTTGGTTTGTTTTGTATTTCCCCTCCCACCTTCCACCGATGGCTTACATGACGGTGGCGGCGGGTTGGTTGGTTGTTGGTTAGTGTATCGTGGCATCGTCGCCCTACATGGACTCCCCGCTCAGCAGATCTCCAGGCAGCAGGGTGTTGATGGGGGTGGGGCTCCCGATCACGCGGGCGTCCTCTCCGCTCGGCGGCCCCCACAGGCTGGAGTACTGAGGCACGCCGCCCCACAGCAGGTCGCCTCCGCTGGCCTTGCCTCCTCCACCTCCGCCGCTGTTGCTCCACTGGCCGATAGCGTGGGACTGCGCTGCCCCCATCCGGTTTTGATTGGTTCCCGGGTTGGCCTGCCAGCTGGTGGTGTTCGCCCCAGCGACTGGCCTTGTGCAAAGAAGCGGTTCACCTCCTCCTCGCCGGCGAACTCCGCCAGGATGGTGGTGTTTCCGAGCACACACCTTCGGGAGGACAGAGGAGGAAGCCATTGTTAGAACGATGATTTAAGCAGAAACACATTTTAAACAAACAGCACGCCTTCATCGTGTAATAATGTGTGTGTGTGTGTGTGTGTGTGTGTGTGTGTGTGTGTTTCGTGCTGCCGATCGTGAAAACTGGGTCAGACGGCTTGCATTTTGTTTCCATGACAACCAGCTGCAGCACCGTTAGAGGAAACAGAATTAGGGACGGAGCCGCTGAGCCCCTCAGACTGAGTCTACGCTGCTGTTTCACTTCGATTATCACTGTATTACAGAGACAGCCGACTGCTGCGTGACTCTCCGCCTCCTCTCCCTCGTGACAGATACAGAAATAGCCTCCTCTGCGCTGAGAGGAAGCTCCACTGTTCCCAGTAAAGCCAAACATGAAACTAAGACCTCTGGGTTGTCCCAGATTTATCTCTCTCTCTCTTACAGCTTCTCTTGAAAATAAAACAGGAAGTTGAGGTAAATATTTCTTTAATTGTTTGCTGGAGCCGGGGCTTACATGTGCAGAGACTTCTGGGCCTTGGCGGCCTCGTCCTTGGAGCTGTAGCGCACGACAGCGTTCCCCTGGGTCAGGTTAAGGTGGAATGTGATCAGGGGGCCGTGCTGCATGCACAGAGTCCGCAGAGTCGAACCATCAATCTGGAAAACAAAAAGAAAGATCACACGTTGTCCTGACACCATGATCAGATCGATCTCTGAACTCTGTCTGTCAGCACAGTGGACGTACCTGTGGGGTTAGATTCCTCAGCACCAGCCAGCTGCTAGTCCTGTTGGAGCTGTCAGTACTCCAGGTGGTTCCCTCTGTAACGAGAAATCGAGTTTTAGGTGTTTTAGTTTACACTCATTTGAAGAAACATTAAGACGAAGGAAAGCGATTTCCTTTTTGTCAAACCACTGTGGGGTTGTGTTACCTCCAGGCTGAAGGTCAGAGAGTTGAACTCTTTAAACAACAGAGGAAAACACACACACACACACACACACACACACACACACACACACACACGACTAAAAAAGACGTCTTTCACCTTCAGTCTGAACACATGAATTTTAGACGTGTCATGTCAAAACGAGGTCACGTGTTTGAAGTTTAAAGGAGGCTTCTCTCGGAGCCGGTAAACCTCAAGATGTCAGTTTAGCAGGGTGTGTTTCACCAGCACAGAACCAGCCACACCTATGCGTCTCTGATCAGGTCTGTGCGTAGCTGGGTGTGAAATATATCGAGCTCGACGTATGTCGCTCTCACTTCAGTTTGAGGCTTCTGATCGTAAATAAGCTGTGAGTGTTTCCGGACGACATAAAGAGCTCGTGTGTGAGTTCTCACCAGAGGAGTACGAGCCGCTCCAACCTTGGGCCAGGCCCAGCGAGTTGCCGCCCCAGGTGGAGGAGGGCTTGTTGTTGGTGAGGCCCGGCGGGGGCCGGGATGGGGCCGTAGTGCTGCGCGGCCCCTGAGGGACCTTCCACAACTCGTGGGACAGAGAGGCTTGGCTCTGGGAGATGGGCCCCGGGGACCAGGTGGACTTCATGTCAGACAGTTTACCTGTAGAGAGAGGACGGTAACACAGGAAGACGTTCAACAACGAGGCGTTCAAGTTCCTGTTTATTCATCAGACATGCAGGAAACGTTGCATAAAAATCATCTAATCATCTACACACACACACACACACACACACACACACAACACACACACACACACACACACACACACACACACAGGGTGTGTACATGTTATGACCAGCTGTTTTTCTTTGTGGGTTTTTTTTGAAGGTCACGTTTAGGTGCGGTTGCTGCGCTGGTAAAGCTCTCAGGACAAGTTCAGGTGCGGTTCACGAGCGCGGGTGAGTCGGGGGAAGGCGAGGGTGAGTTTAAGGGTCGGGTCGTATCAGGGCTCAGGTTTAAGCAGGTCCACACAGGGAGGGAAGATACTCTGTGTGACGTGTACCTGAGCTGTCTCCGTCAGAGGACGACAGACTGAAAGAGTTAGAGTAGACTGGCCAGTCACTGCCGGCTGCAGGCAGAGAGCCACTCTGAGGTGGAGGAGGCGGGGAGGAGGCTACGTGGGCGTAGAGGTGACGGTGTTGTGAGCAGAAACAAAGAGGAAAAACACAAAGTTCATGTGTGGTGCAGGTGTCTGGTTACGGATGGTTTGAAAATGAATTTGGTGGCCTTGCCTCTGTTCATACCTCCGTTCCTGTCCCGCAGGAGGTATCGATTGACGTCGTGGATGTTGGTGTTGATGGTGGGACCGCTGGGGACGCTGCCAGGGGTCATGTTGGGGTCATTCTCGGGGTCGATGTTCTGAAGGCCCTTCCACGGCACACCAGGGCAGAACTCTGAGGGGAGACACGAGGCGCTCAAAGAGAAATCGAACCCTGAGAGTCTCACAGCTTCCTTATCGTTTAAAGACAGACGAGCGTCCAAACCACAGCTCTCGAACTCTATTCTGAGACTGACGAGACTTCGGCTGAAAATATTCAAATGCTAAATCAGTTCCTCATTTTTATGCTGTGGTTGTAACGTGAGCATTTTATTTTGAACTTGAACTGCTGACCTAAAAACAGATAACTCTCAAGATACTGATGCGTTAGCTGTGGATCACATTCAGGGTGCTGGTCCTCACCTGGGGGCCAGTTAATGTTGGTCCCATTGGAGATCTTCTCATTGGGGCTCTTGCCTTGGCCCCAGCTGTCCGGTGGCACCAGGGGGCTGGTGGGGGACTCGGAGCTGGACATTAGATTGTAAGGGCTGTATGAGTCCTCCAGCTGAGGGGGCTTCCCGGGGGGGCCCAGGGAAGAGGCAGCAGATATGGCACCTAACAAGAGACGCAAAGATAAACCAAAGAGTGTGTCACGTCTGAGTTTGTGAGTGGCTGTTGGTGCATCTTTGTACAGTTCATGGAAGGAAACTAGAGACTCTAAGATAAGAAGTGTTTGAAGATGAGAGCATGTGAGGCCAGATCATATCTCAAGTGTCAGAATGGAAAGTTTGTCATTTAGCTACAGTCCCTCTCAGCACGAAACAATACACAACACAAATGTGGCCTAATACTATTCGTGCACGTTGGTGGTAAAACAGTGATCAGGTTGAGCCATAATCGACTTTTAGAGAAACACAGCTCCACAGTCGGCCTGAAACGTTAAACTGAGCGCGCTCCAGGTGGATTCATGGACTAAACTCTCCTGTCGTGTTTGGCTCGGTCTGTGTTTGTGGCACCGAGAAGTTTCTTTTCTTTTTTTTTCTGGCCTGAACGCGGCCGCGCAGTGAAGTGACGAACTGAAAGAAAGAGAAGCGTCACTGTGAATGGGAGGCTCTTTGACACCTCGCTTGTGCTTCAAGCTGCGGATGAGTTTGCAGTCACAATGTGTGAAAAAACAACAAAATCCACAGAGGAGCGTCTCGTGATATCGAGCTGTCAGGTTTCTCAACTTTACAAACGTGTGAGGGCGCGTGGCTGAGATTCTGTGTTACGAGTTTACCGAACAATCAGGGTGAATCTGCGTGTGAATGTTTGTACCAGACGTACCGTGCTTACTGAGGTTGTTCTCCATGTTTGAGGAGTTGCCGGAGAGGCTGTCCATGGAGTTGGAGTGTGTCCACTGGGACAGGCGGGATTGGGGCTGAGGGGGCTCCTTCAGGGACAGACCCCCAACCTCCATGCAGTTTACATTCATGTTTGGATTCAGTCCAGCTACACACACACACACACACACACACACACACACACAAATGTTGTATTAATAATGTGCAAAACAGTCAGTGATGGCAGTTTAGTGTTTTAAACACTGAACTTGAAATTTGACCAGTGTGTTCCACATATTCAGAGACTGTGCCAAACTGAGTTTATATCGAAATGGTATTTACAAAATCTTAAACACAGTCAAGACTCAGAAACTGCTGAAGTCTGAGACTTCATCTGGGACATGTTTAGTTTTTAAGGACTCACGAGACTAGCGGCTAAATCCAGCATCACCTAAACTGAAAGACCGGTCTGGAATTTGGATTCAATGGATTGAATTTATAACCCCAATGTGAGCATCATTCTTTCCTCTTCCTGATGTGAATAACAGTTTTGTATAAAGTTACTTTTTTAACAGGATGTGAGAAAGTTAAATATGAAAATGACCGGCTGAGTTTAGACGTGCAGATGTCTTTAACGTGTATATAAGTATACGTGGATATATACGTCTGAAAGTAAAGACGGAACATCTTTCTTTCTTTCTATCTTTGTCTGTACGTGTATTAAAACAGGTACAGGTAGTGGCACTTGTGGTTCACATAGCAGATGCATGAACGTCCCCATCCCGCACTCACAGAGAGGGTAGGTGCTGTAGGCGTTGGGCGAAGACGGCGGCTCTTTGGTGTGCAGTGTGTCGGTGAGGCCCGGAGCCTGGTGTGGGCCTGTGAAGGGGTCCAGGGTTGATTTGCCAGAGCCAGGGCCTCCGGTGGGGCCACTGGGAGGATGCAGACCAGCAGAGGAGGAAGAGGAGGAGGAATGAGAGGGAAGTTGCTGCTGCTTCATCAGCAGCGCCTGGTACAGCTGACGCTGGTGCTGCTGGATCTGCTGCTGCATGTTGGTGATTGTACGTGCAACCTGAGACGGAAGAACGGCAACAATGTGTCACAAAAAGAGATTTTTTTTGGGCAACGAGGGGGGAGGAAAAGAAATGGCAAAATACAGGTTGAGAAAAAAAGCATCCCCTCTTTCAAAAGTGATATTGTCTTAGAAATGAGCCAACGCTGAGAAAAAGGAGAACTCGTTCATCTTTTCACAACAGGACAAAGACAGACTGTTCTCTGCTCTCTCATCTTTAAAAGTTGACCAACTCGTGATGTAACACGCTGTTGTCAACATGTGAGAATCCAAATATTTGTTGTCTAACGAAGGTTGTGTTAGTGAGTCAGTGCTCACATGGGGTCACAGTTACGGCATGAATGACCTTTACGATCATGCTTTTTGTGGGTGTAATGTTGCGTCCTCTGTTGACTCACTTGCTGCTCTTGTTGTCTAATGGGGCCGGAAACATTGCGTTGCGCCTGCATCATCTGCTGCTGGATTTGTAAACGCTGGTACGCCTGAATGGAGGAAGCACAAGACAAACACATCATATCATGGGAGTTATCTGAGCTGATGTATGTGCTGTGCTACAGATGACAATGCAAAGAGAGACTCTCACTCACCATTTGCAGTTGCTGAAGTTGGTACAAGAGAGTCATTTGTTGAGGGTTTATTGGTGAGGTTAAAAGTGCAGGATTCAGACCAATGTTTTTTGCTGCAAACTGCAAGAGCTGTGCTTGGACCTGAGGAGAAAAAGGAGGAAAGATGGGAGACAACAAGTGAGTCACAATCACAACAACAGCTGCTGGAAATAAGATTAGAAAAGAGAAGAAGGGTCTGCCAACGCGATGCTAAGAGCAAAGTAACCAGGAAAATTTCTGCTAATTTAATTCTAAAATTTTAAATTTTTTAAAGCATATGAGAAGCTGAAATAAAACAGATTTTTTAGGGCTTTCTAGCTTTTATTAGACAGTAACAGGTTGACATGAGAAAAAGGGGGCGGCATGCAGCTGAGTCTTCCGGGTTGTATTCCTGGGTCACTGCCGTACTCTGTGCACTGAAGGTACCAGGTGAGCTATCAGGGCGCCCTGTCAGGTGACAAGAAAATGCACTAACAGAGAATTCAGAGTTTAAAAATGGGGGTTAGAGGCCAACGTTTACCTGGCCCTGTGTGTCATGAACATGGTGTGCATCATTGTGTGTGCATGTGTACCTGAGGGGAGAGAAACTGAGGCACTTGAGCACGTAGACTAGGCTGGGAGGAGCTGAGAGGTGGCACTGGTGGCTGAGGAGGCTGCTGCTGCTGCTGCTGCTGCTGCTGCATGGCCCGGGTTTGTGCTGCTCCACTACTGCCAAACATTCCACTGGGTATCTGCGCGAGAAAAGGTTTCAATGAGACTCGAACGCTGGAGCCATTTCACGCCTTTTTCTAAATGAAGAGCTGAGTCTGAAAAGAAATGTGTGTGTCCTCAGCATGCAGGAGACACGAGTACATGAGTGCACTTGAATTAGATGAAAAAAAAAAGCCAAACAAACTTAAAGTGCACTCAGAAACCTGGCGCGGGTCGATAATATTCCCAGCCGTCACTTTAACCCTCAAGGTCTCCCTCGGCTGCACACTCATCCACTGAGGCGAGTTGTTAGATTATGAAATTGTTTTTGATTGATCAAACAATTAGCCTGTGCGTGGCAGCTTCATGCACATTTCATGTCGTTCAAGAGGTCTGTCTATTCAGAGTAAAAGTATAAAAAGGGCCACTGACAGCGCCTTTGTTTGAGCTTCAAGGACATGCTGCAGTTTTCTGGGCCATGGCTGCCTCTGGGGGTGATATTTGATAGAGCCTAACTATCTGATTTCAATGGGCACTTCAGGCAAGGTCTCACACACACACTCTCACACACACACTCTCTCCCAAACCTCCACTTTTATGTTGCTCACTGTGAGAGTGTGTGTGCGTGTGTGTAAAACAAATTAAATGAATCAGTTGTTGCCATCACGACGTCATGTACACTTAAATCCTGCGTGAGACCGCGTGCAGCCTGACTGTGTGTGTGTGCACACGGTTGTGTCACCTGCTGTCTGTTGTTCAAGTTTTGCATGGCCAGCCCCGGGTTGCCCTGTCCCAGACCCTGCCCAGGAAGGCTACTGTTGGCCAGGGGGAGCTTCAGGCTGGGGGAAGGCAGAAACGGTGATGGGGGGGCATCATCCGACAGAACACCATCCTGGGCCAGAGCAAAATCACATATTACCAACATGAACGACGGTAGGTTCGTGATCTGTGATCCTCTCTTTGTAGCAAGCATCAACAGTTAGCGTGAACATTGAGTCTGACCTTGTCGAGAAAGGTGTTGCGGTCAGAGGGGTCTTTGGAGAGTACAGAGGGCCGACACACCATGGGCTTGTTCATGCCGTTGCTGTAATCGGACATGCCCATGCCGCGCTTGTCCAGGTCCGTCTTCTTCTCCAACAGGGCGCCTGCGAGCAGACGGGAGGAAAAATAAAAGATGAATTCACGAGTGACACAAAGCCGGATGATGTGTTGTTAAAGAGACGCAGTGAACTCACTCATGGCCTGGTCAAGGTTCATGTTGTTGCTCTTCAGAGCCTCCTCAGCAGGGTCTCTCTGTAACACATGAAGGACACGAGCCTGTTTGTGCTTTGACTGCACTTTATTTTGACAGTCTGCATGGAGATTTCTTTTTTAGAATATTTGTAACATTTTATCAACAATATTGGATCATATTTATAAAGCAAACAGATTTTCTAGTCTTTATTTATCTGGATATTTACATTTTACCAGCTGATATCCTCTTTTCTTATCTCGAGTTCTCCGGATGTTTCCTCGTTTTGAAATGATGACAAAGCATTTCAGGGTGTGAAGCACTCTGTGTCTCACAGATTAAACTTGTTATCACATAAACTCGGTCTGGAGAGTCAGAGTGTTTGTAACAGTTTGTTTTTTCTACCGTTTCTACTTCATGTGTCTTTACGCTGTGCGACGAAGTTTAGAGAGTGTGTGTGTCTAAAGAACGTATAGCGACAGATCCGCCTAAAAGGAGGCGTGTCAGTGTGAGGACGTCTTTCCTCTCCACGTACCGGAAAGCCCATGTCAGTGAGCTGTTTGATGAGACGGTTCATGATCCACGCTTCATCTGGCTTGTTGCCAATCTTCCCCTGAAAACACACAAACAGGACATAAAGATATTGTTCCAACGATCCCCTCTGTTAATATCTGCTAGTGTATTTACGACATGAGTCGAAGGCGTGTGCTCTGACCTTGCTTGGGCCCTTCTTGGGTCCATTGCCCCAGGAGTTGCAGGAGGAGCTGCTCTCCTGGGAGGTGGGGCTGTTCCACATGTCCCCATCCTCTGCGTCCCATTGGCTTGTGGACATGCCCATGTCCTCTCCTCCATTTCCCCAGCTATCTTGCATAGGTTTGGGGCCTGAGAAAGAGACGGAGTAATGTTACATCATGCATATGCAACAACATTTCACAGGGTCATTCTCATTCGGACCACTTGGTGCCACTGTTGCCATTTGCACAGACTTCACTTCCCTCTCCTGACGCCTCCCGCTGCCATTTCCAGCATTTCAAACCAGCAGCACAAATAACTGAGACCTGCTGAGGCGTGGAATTGCTTTAATCCCAGCAACACTCCAGTAGCACTAACACAAACCTTTAGGATTGGCTTAAATGGTACAGAGATCTGAAAAAAACGTTCCAGTTTCTGTTCCTTTAACTGAAGTGTGGTGGTGCACACACACACACACACACACACACACACACACACACACACACACACACACACACACACACACACACACACACACACACACACACACACACACACCGGGAGTTAACGCTGTCTGTCAGAAGAGGAGTGGTACCAACGGGAAACAACCCAAAACCACCTAACTGACAAGGTGACAATTACACCGACAGGTTAAAGCAGAGCAGTTCATTTATATTTTGCTCACACCACGTGGACTGTCAGTTTGCTGCTACACTAAACACTCTCATATCTCATCACTGCAAGTATTATTCCTCTGTGGGTGTTACCTGGCTTGCAGGGGGCAGACCCAGGGGGTCCACTGGCCCTGCCGTAGGGTCCAGAGGGCTCGTGGCCACCGTCTCCCCATCCTCCCACTCCTCCTGGGGGCTTTCCCCAGGCGGAGGTGCCGTTGTCGACGGCTGATGTCGGAGCTGCCGGCTCACCCCAAGCAGGCTCCGACTTGGGTTGAATGGTGGGAAGCTCTCCCCATCCTGGAAAACAAGATGTTAAATTAGTTTTTTTTATTTTTACTTTAACAGTTACACATCATTTGAGTACTAAACAATAATATATCTAAAGGACCTGCATCGTATTCATGCACAATTCAGATCTGTAACTGCTTGAAACCACTGACGTCTTATCAGGCCCTCGTGAGCTGAACAGTAAGCTCGTCAGCTGAGATAGTGCCATGCTGTCTATATATAGAGGCCTGACAGCAGCCGGCCCTTGACCAGCTCAGTCTGCCTCATCAGCTGGTGTGTGTGTGTGTGTGTGTGTGTGTGTGTGTGTGTGTGTGTGTGTGTGTGTGTGTGTGTAGGAGGGGGAGATGGATGAAATCAGCTGCTCAGGCGCAAACTCTTCCACTCCATCTCTTCTCTGGCTTCAGTAAAGACGGAGTGGGTATAACTGTGCTCAGTCTCGAGGCGGTCATGATGCTTTGGTAGGTGCAGTACAAATGTCAAACAGCAGGGGGCAGGAGTCTCATTCACAATCAAGAGGAGGTGAATGCTGGGAATTAACGAGGTGCCGTGTCTGTGTGCATGGCCTTTGTCTTCACAAAGACTTGTTTGAACTGACTGCAGTGCCAACTTCAGCTGTCTGTGGAGAATCTTAATAACGAACGCGTGGCCGATAAGACGTCGTTAATGTCTCTGAGACGATCTGCTTCATAATAACTAAGAATACTTTGAAGGAATGATCTTTAAAAAGAAAAACTATTGATGCTTTTTATTAATGATTTAGTCAGTTTATGTGTTGAAGACTGAAAACAGCAATTTAGGCTTCGTCTGTCTTCATAATTTATCAGGACTGACTCTGGTCAAACATCTTCATACATGCGCAGTGCATTTAAAGATTCAAATATTCCTTTAAATAAACTCAACATTTGAGGTTGTAAACAACGTCACAGCCCTGCTGTGTTACCTGGGTTGGCGTGGGGAGGTCTACCCTGGGGGCCTGCGCCTGGATGCGAGGCACCATTGTTGGGTGACCCATTGTTGTTTCCGTGGTGTTGCAGGTGAGCTGGGGGCTGGCTGTGATGAGGATGGTGGTGCATGTGGTGAGCGTGATGGTGATTGTTGTTGTTGCCAGGGCCGGCGGGGTGATTGTTGTTATTGTTGGGGATGATCACTCCACCGTTCTTACTGGGAGGTGGGCCGCTGTTGCCCGGGTTACCGTTGGGATTGTTGCGATCCCACATGTTGACGGTCTTGTTATAGGTGGTGGGATCGCCCCAGGTGGACGTTCCGTCATCGATCTCCATCTTCCTGCGGATGGAGGGAGGGGAGGGCTCTTCCCAGCCTGTGGGCTCCATGCCCTGGTCCTGTTTGCTGTTGCTATTGCCCCAGCTAGATGCGTTCTGCTTCACAGAACCTGGACCACCCCATGACCCAATGCTACCACCACCTCCTCCGCTGCCGCCGCTGCTACTGCTACTGCTGCTTTCCTGGGGCTTGGAAGATCCCCAGCCTCCCTGTGCTGGGCCGTTGGTATGTGGGGTCTCCCCCCAACTGCTATTATTCACGGTAGGAGCAGGCTTACTCCAGCTTCCTCCTCTATTTCCACCTCTGGGACTTTCCTTCCATCCACCATTTCCTCCATTTCCTCCTTCTCCTTCCCACATGCTGCTGGAGGATCCATTGTTCTTGACCTCTGCCTCTCCCCACTCTCCTGTGCTGGGGCCATTGGATCCACCATTATTGTTGCCCCAACCATGGGAGCTTTTGGGGCCCTCTCCCCAGTTAGTAGGCTGACTTTTCGTCATGCCATCATCCCAGCCGGGTGCCTTGTCCTCAGAACCCCAGGATTGTGTGCCTCCATTTCTAGGACCACTGGTAGGCATAGGGTCTCCCCAGCCACTGGTAGTGCCATTCTGGGCTTTGCTGTGTGACTGTGGGGGGTCCCGCCATCCTGATCCAGTCTGGATTGGCTGAGGTGGAGGGGCTCCCCAGCCAGAGGATGATAATCCTTCACTGTCATTTTTCCCTCCAGACCCAGGCCTCTGACTCGGGCCAGTGTTGGGGTTGATGGTTCCACCATTGGTGGATGAAGATCCACTACTAGTGCTGGAGCCTCCTAAGGTGTCGGAGCTGCTGCTGCTCTTTCCATCATCAGAATTGGCTTCTTCCATCTCCCATACAGTGTGCTGTCGGATGGGGGTCTGTCCCCAACCCGTGTTGCTCAGCACCCTGGGATCCAGGTCCTGCCGCGGTAGCATAGGGGTAAAGTCCATGCTGGAGGACCTGTCTCTGTGGTGGGATCGACCTTCACTGCTGTCCCCGCTACCTTCGCTTGCTGGGGCTGTTCCAGACTGCTGGCCCCATGAGCTAAGTTGCTGCTCTTGACCTGGACCAGAACTACCAGCGTCTACTGAGTCCCAGCCTTTAGATGCATCTCCGCCACCAGAGGATTTTCCCCAGTCGCCCCAGCCGCCACTTCCACTACTCCCACCACCACTGCCTTGGCGGCCCCAGGCAGACAGGCCTCCAGAGGGAGTAGAGTCCCAGCCTGAGTCCTTGGGAGAGTCAGCTGCCTTGGTTTCTCCACTTCCCCATACAGAGCTGCCTGTTGTGTCCCCGTTGAGCTGGGATGATTCAGTGGGTGACTGGCCTCCCCAGCCAGTTAACCCGTGGATGGGGCTCATAGGCTCCTGAGCTTGCTGCTGTTTCTTAGTGTGGTTTGGTCTATCAGTGTTAAGGTTAGCAGGTTCCATGTTGAAGGACAAGCTTGTGTTGGTTGAAGGGTGCTGTTTATCGTTTTCGTTAGCACTTATCATGCCAACCCAACCTCCCCCACCATTATCTGCACCTCCCAGGCTCCCGTTTCCCATGTTTCCATTGCCGTTAATACCTGGTGGGAGGGATGGGGAGTTTGACACCCCATTGGGGCCAATACCACCACCTCCACCACCCTCATGGCCCAGAACAGGCCAGGCTGATGGGTTGGCATTGGGATTGAGGTTCAAATTAAAATTGGGAGAGCCCCAGTTATTGGGCGCTCCTATACGGCCGCCGTTCATACCATCTTGTTTCCCATCTGAGCCCCAGCCTCTATTTCCAGCTAATGTGTTGGCTGACCCAGGTCCCGTCATCATGTTATTGTTAGCTTTGAGAGAAGTGTAGTGGGCCGGCTGGCCTGCGGCACCTGTGGCCATACTCAGAAAACTACTACTACTGGTGGTAGTGACGGCACTGGTGTCTTGGTTAGAGCTAGCTGAGCCCAAGGGGCATTCTGGTGCTGCAGGGTGGCTGGGGTCACTGCTGCGGCTGATGGAGGGCCAAGCTTCAGTGTCACTTCTGTCAATAATCACTTTGTCCCAGCTGTTGGCACTGGAGGGGCTGTCGACTGGCAAAGAGGTTCCCCAATGAGAGGTCTCATACTGGGCGACAGAGCCACTCTGGAGGGATATGTCTGAGGAGAGAAGGAGACGAGTTGACATTTAACTTTTATCCAAAGTGACCCACAAAAAAGGGAAACAACAACATGATTACTGAAGGTTAGTCTGTCATCAATCATATGACCCCTACGTTTCTCATTACCCTTGATAATAGAGATAGTGAATCAGTGTTGATGTCATGGTGTCTAACAGGTTTAGCTGTAAGGACAAAGGGGGACAGAGCTGGACATAATCAGAGGATTTGAGTGGCAGAAGATGCAGAAATAAAGAAGAGATGGATTAACAGGAGGAGACAAAGGAGGAGACAAAGGAGCGGTGGGGTGGTTAGACTAAAGAACATTGTGTAATACATGCCCCCCGTTAGTCCTCTGGACCCATTTTAACTCCTTGGTTGGTTAATGCTCGCTATCAGACTTGGCAGGAGGAGATGGGCACACACTTTGCACGTTCCACCACCCAACACATAATCAGGATGCACAGCCAAGCGTGTTACATGTCATATCAGCTCTGCCATATCCATATATCCACGGCTGCGGTGCAGTCAGCCAAACAGAAACGGGGAGATGGAGCTCTCGCTCTCTTTCCTTTATCCATTCATCCTTCCAACTTGTTTCCTCTCACCTCACCGTCATTTCCTCCCCCCTTCACTTCCTTCTCACTCTAGTTGCCCTCATCTATTATACTCCCCCCTCCTCCCCCGTTTCTGTCTCCCCCCCCTCTCACACTTTCTGTCCCCACCTCTTTCCTCACCCTTTAATTTCTCCCTCTCGCCACTCTGCTCTCCTCTAACACCCAGCGGTGAGAGGCCCATCCGTCTCCATCGCGGCTTCGCTGGCTGGGGCTGTGAAGGGAAGCCCAAGTGGAACGCCGCTCATTTATTGGAATGAAACCAGGATGGCTTCTCATCCATCACTCCCTACGCTCCACCGGGCCTGCACCTCCTCCGAATGCACTGCACTAAGAAACCACGAAAAACTTCCTCCGAGTGTGTGTGTGTGAATATCTGCATGTGTCTGCTGACTTCTCGCTACCTGTACATCCAAAACACTGCGAGCGTGTTTTACTTACATGTCTGTAAGCACGATCTACAAATTCAGCACCGCACTGCTAAAAAAAAAGAGCCAACGATTCTCTAATCAACATGGCATTGCACACAGCCAATTTCATTAGGCACAAAAGGATCCCATCAGAGGGGGAACTAATAATAGACTGATTCAATGCTGTAAAGGGGTAATCAATCAGTGGGAGGCAGCTAATCAATGATCTTATTAATGCTAGTGGGTGAGAGCAGGGAGGTTATCGATCCGGCATGCAAACATCCTAACCACCAGGCCGGCCTCATGTAACGGGCTGAAAACCAATAACACACACACGGGGAATGAGAGTGCATGAAGGTAGAAATTAATCCAAGAACTCTCAAAGGAGAAAATGGAAAAAAGAAATTAATGTACACTATGAAACGTCCAAAACGTGCGCACGAATGTAATTTTAAACATTCACACATCAAGTTTTTAACATAAAAATGATGCCAACCTTTCCAACGAGCATTACAAGCCGAGCAGACAACAACACGTTTCTGTCTAACCTCCTGAGCAACGCGCAGCAAGCGTGGCTCACTAACCTTTAATTAGAAGACCCCGGCTGTTTGTAAAATATTTGCCCTGTTTGGTGATTAAGCTGCCGTACCTTCCATTACCCTGCCATTAGTTTCCATCAGATTGTTGCAGTGATTTCCATAACAGCTATAAGTTATCCATCATGAGATAAAGACCCAGTGGTTAAAACATCCAGGCAGATGAGGGAGAAGTCCATTTGTATGAAGTGTGTGGACACACACACACAAACACAAACAAACACAAACACAAGCAGATATGTGGCTTTAAGATATACTGAGCAATGCGCCACAGAGTGACTGCCAATTTTTGCTTCAGCACACTTATCTCTGCTCCCCAGGCAGTCTTATCGCACTGATGGCGCGCACACACACACACACACACACACACACACACACACACACACACACACACACATACACACACACACAGAAATAAAACATTTAAAAAGCGACTGAAACATCAGAGTAAAAGTGATTCGTCACGAGTGCTGTAACAGCGCAGCATTTTAAGGAAAGTTCGGAGTTGTTCAAAGTTAGAAACAAACTGAGACATAATCTCAGTGTGGGTAACAAATGTCAAAGGTAACAGAGAGGACACCCACAGTCACTCATGTGGAAACTCATGTGGAGACGGCGAGCTAACACAGCACTACGGCAATGTTACAGTCCAAGATCAGACAGGACATGGCAAACTGAGGCAGGCACCTCATTAAGCGCCAACTTGAAGTATTCACAAACCGCCGTGTGTTCTGTTGGACGCCGTTTTGCAGATGAACTCTTTGCAGTTCAGGAAACCAAATTTCATTCCAGAAGGTTTGGCTGGTGTCTCCTCACAGACGGTCAACGGTGTGGTTGACAGGTCTTGACTAAAATCCAGAGTCCTCTTTGTCTGAGACCGAGACGAGGCAGAGGTCTTTAAAAAGTCAAGACCGATGTCGACCACCGCAACGCTGCATTAAGGAGCAATGTTAGATATTAAAAGCACCTGAAATTTGACTTCAGTATATGAGACAGTGGCGAATGTTTGAGGTGTCACAATAACTGGGCGACCGTATTCACTGAATAAATGTGTTTCTCTTTGGTGGTTTAACATGGAAGGATCACGCTCTTACTGTGAAAGAACAATATCCTGTTTCTACATTTATCTTAGTTAAGTTTTGGTGTTTAGGTATCAGATATTTCTGCCTGCGGCACTGAATGAGGTTCGAGTTCGACCACAATTGTGTGTGAGTGAAGTGTTTCACAAAAGGCCGGTTGGAGTTGGGGTTTTTTTCTGATTTGGCGCATGTCCGCCTAGCACTAAAGAAAAGAGTGAAGCATGAACCCGAGCAGGTCGGCCTTTTTCGGTTACAGCTGCAGAGAAAGAAACATGACGGCATCATTAAAAGCTACTGATGTTATTTTCCTTTCTGCTGTCAACGTGAGCTTTTCTCGAGCAGAGAGGAGCGCCGTATTATCAGATCTGAATCGTAGCCAAGAAGCTCAGAGGCTGCTGCCTCAGGAAAATTTTGTTTGGTCGACCCCCTCACCCACCCGGCGTACGCTCCCCCTGCCTCTCTCTCTCTCTTTGTCTCAGTCTCATTTGCACATTTAGTTTCCCGAAGAGCGTAAAAATAGGTTACATGATAAGTTAATCAAAGTCTGGAAAGGAGCCATCTTTTTATCACACACACACACACACACACACACACACACACACACACACACAGATGAAACAAAAAAGGAAAGAATAAGGAGTGTTGCATTCGGTGGGGGAGAAAAAAAAGGGGGTCAGTCTGGGAGAGAGCGAGTGGAAAAATACCTGAGAGGTGCACCAACGCCGCTCTCAGAGCGCACACACACACACGCACGCAACGCACACACACACACACACACACCCTCTCAGTACGTCTGCAGCAGACCTACAGTGTGTGCAGGCATTTGTACGGGACTATTAGATTGTGTTAAACTGTAAAGCTGCTAATTCTATCGAGTCCAGCCTGTGGATACACACATGTGTCTGCGTGGACCTCCACGTGCACGCCTCCATCGCTCCCCCCTTCGGCTCCCTCCGCAGACATTCCAGCAGAAAGGTCTCGCTGAGTCTTGGCAAAGACGTGATTTTGGCAGCGGGGGAGACGAGAGCAAGCAGAACACGCAAACAAAGAAAAAGGGGACAATTATTTCCATCCACCGTTGGCAATCATGTGTCAGTAATGTGGCGCTTTCATTCTGGTTGCAATTAGGAGGGCAGTCTCTGATTAGGCTTTGTTAATAAAAACTCAGGGGCCCTCGATGGTTCCTCGCGCCTCCAGCAGGGAGCACGGCTGCCTTTTTGTGTGCAAGGCCAATACGTGAACGTTACATGCTGGAACCTGGACTACAGAGAAATAATAACAACAATTTCCTAATGATGAGCACCAACAGAGCTTGTGCTGAAAAGGAAAGTAACATTAAAACAACAGCGACAACAACGCGCTTGAAGCTGCGATGCCAGGCTGCCAGAGCCGAAGCAGAGATGAGCCTCTGATAATGAGACGAGCTGCCATCAGAGGAGCGGGCAGGTAGCCAAGCAATAAACGCCTCCCCTCCCCACTGAAGGAAATGAAAGGCAGGGTGACAGAAAGAGAGAGAGGGAGATGGAGGAGAAGTCTGAAGGGGGGATGGGATGAGGTTGGCATTCGCAATGTCGAAGGAAAAGAAAGGAAAGCAGATTCTTCAGCTCGACTGCGAGCAGGCTGCGTCTGGGTTTCCTCGGAAGCACCCTGCACGGTGACATAACACCAGAACCGGAGCAGAAGGGGGGACGTTTAGTCGTCCTTTGTCCCCCAAATAGACCCTCTCCATCTTTCTGTGACGCCCACTCGGATCAAAGATGCCGTGTACTTGTTTTTCCGGAAGTGCGGAGTGAAAAGAAAAGACGGAGGGAACGCGGTCACAGGAGGGTTTAAAAAAGCTCATCACTCATGTCTGTTTTCCTCTGCTGCGAGAAGAGAGCGAGACCATGGTGACTTCTCTGGTTTCCCTGACAGAGGCTGGATTAATGAAGCCACCAGGGGGTTCTCTCACTGTGTGTGTGTGTGTGTGTGTGTGTGTGTGTGTGTGTGTGTGTGTGTGTGTGTGTGTGTGTGTGTGTCAGAGCCTCCCTGGCTTCATTTGAGCCGAGCAGCCCTGTGATTATTTGATGATTTTAAAAAATACAAATTACCATGATCTACTGTAAGTGCTAGTTATTTCTACATCATAATGGTTCATGTTTGAACAACAGCACCTGCATTTGCATGAGTTGGTGCTTGAAGAAGCAGTTTAAATATTTAGTTTCTGCCTCACTCAGCTTATTCCTCCACGCTGAACCGGAGACGCACTCAAACACACACCCGCTTCACCTGCAAATCAAAAAAAGGGCCCGAATGAAAAGGCTAAGTGTTTTAACAGCACCCAGCAGAGTGCCTTCTGGCTACACGCTCTGTCTTGGTGACTAGCAAACAGCTGTTGGGCTGCAGTTCCCACAGTCTTAAGAGACCCCCACTCCAGCACCTGCTACTGGGGGAGCCTGTCTGGACGGCTGCTGGCTGCCTCGGACTACTTAATGGTCCCCAGTCAGCTGGAGAGACGGGGAGTGGTGGGTGGAGGGAGGGACGGAGAGGGGACTGGGGGGGGTCCTGTCTGGTCTTTGGGACAATTAAATCGGATTTTGGAGAGCGGAGGTTAGGTGGGAGTGCTGTGAATGCCCTTGAATCTAAAGAGGAGGGTGGGGGGTTGTCTTCAAGACTTAGTGGGTGGGGTGTGTGTGGTGTGTGTGTGTGTGTGTTGTGTGTGTGTGTGTGTGTGTGTGTGTGTTGTGTGTGTGTGTGTGGAAAGCTTGCTGGAATGTTAAACATCACACTCACTTAAATAATAATAATATATTTACTATGTTTATGACTGTGTGCACAGACTGACCGAAGAAATACAGAAATGTCAAAAGAAATGCATCGACCCAATCACAAACTAACGTGTGTGTGTGTGTGTGTGTGTGTGTGTGTGTGTGTGTGTGTGCGCGTGTGTGTGTGTGTGTGTGTGCGCACAGCCCCCTTCAAACACTGAGCCAGCTGCAAGGCAGACACAGATCTGAGAGGACACAACTAGGTCAGACGAGTGATGTTCTTACTGCTGCACAGCCACTACGTCTGTGTGCATGTGTTTGTTTTTGCATGTGCACAAGTTAAAAAAGTGTTTGTGTAGTGAAGGAACCGCGACATTGTTACATCCCCTGCGGGCCGAGGTGACCTCGGCGGAGAGGTCGTGAGCGTGTCCTCGAAGCGGAGTTCATGGGCGAGTCACATCCTTCATCTTGATACAAAACAAAACCGCTGCAGGAGACGGAGCCAGCGTGCCACGATTTACACTCATCTGTGCACTTTTCTACTCCAGGAGCAGTGGTGGTTATGCAAATAAAGCCGAGGCCTGGGCTTATATCTTCAAGTGCAGAGTACAATGTCCACTCTCTAAATTATGTATGCCAGCATCACTGCAACAACAGGGCCACTAGCTCGGGGCTATTAGACAGGAAACAACAGGCTGTGAAGGGGGGAAGCCCTCGGGACGAGAACAAAAGGGGAAGTGGGAAGAAACGAAGCCGATGGCTGTGTTGTACCGAGATGCCTCATGGGAAAACCAGGCGAGGTGAAGGCCGAACGGGACAACAAATGCCGGACTAGGACAATAATAAGGACATTATAGGTTAATACACTGAACCACGGGAGCTTAACTGGTCCGTAGCCCAAAGGAGAGAGAGATTACAGGTGTCGCTTCTCTTCACTGAGTTGAACCTGCAGCCAAATTTAGATATTATAAGCGTGCACTAAACAGCTGATCACACAGATATCAACATAGACATTTTCAGGATCAAAGAAATCTTCAGGTTTAAATATTGTTTGTGAGATGAAAACAACATTTTCATTAAAGTTTAACTGCACAGAACACAAACAGCTCCATAAACTGTGGAAGTATACGAGCTGCTAAACGAGGCAGCAAACACCGACAGGCTGTTTGACGCTGTGTCTGAGCGTGGAGGACCAGCTCTGTGTGGCAGAGGGGTGTCGTTTGCTGACTGGCTAGCCGTGCGCCACAGCTGCTGCAGATTTGTTTACCGAGCGCTCTGCGTTTCTCCCAGCAAATGTTGAGTCAGTAACGAAAGGCAGCACCGAAAGACGACACAAAAACAAAGCAGGCAGAGGAGGGGAACTCTACAGAGAAAACGTGGCTGGGCGTGCTGCAGAGACATCCTCACATCTCTGTCTTCAAAGTCACAGTGTGTTATGATCGAGGATGTGAGAGACGATCATCCAAAATATGAGTGTGCATATGAAAACAAGCACTGACGTCCTTTACAGCTGTAACGAGGACATAAATAACTCCCGTATCAACACACAAACACACAAGCCGCCGCACGATGAGCACCTACAGGCAGGTTCAGCATCAGCGATCGTACAGGCCACCGGTGAGTTCATTAAAAAGCTACCGCCAGCTACAGAGGCTTAAACAAGCGAACTGTGTTCTCCTAACTCAGACACAAAAACATCCAGGCAGGATTGTTCTGAGGCTCTGGGAGACCTTGGTGTTGAGAGCACAGACAGAAAGAGAGAGAGACCAGCTCAGACTCCAGTCTTAAATTTTAATTTGGTTTTAATCTGGTCAGCCTACCCACAGATTTCAGGAGCTGAGTCTCGTCATCGTTTCATACTGACAGGAAGTGAAGGTATGCTGTTAAACTACAATTATGACGGCTGTGATTTATCGAGCCTACGATGCCGTAAATCTGTCCGTGCTGCTTCTCATACCACTCACTGTGTCTGTGCCAAGGCAAACTGCAGAGAGTGATGGAGTCCTGTGAAACCCATTCATGTCTACATGTAACTTTCACCTCACAGACTTTAGGGAGAATCAAAGTGAGAATAATGGAGGACACAGCTAACATAAAATGAAAGACACAATCACAGTGAATAAAATGAGACGTTAAAAATCTGTCAGGGTTTGTTTGTTTGTTTTTGGTTGTTGACACCGACCTGTGTGGCGTTTGCCTGCAGTGGACGTGGCAGAGTTTGGAGTAGTGCTGCTGGTAGTCGTAGAAGAAGAATAAGATGATGAGGGCGGATAGGAGGAAGAGGAGGAGGAGGAGGAGGAGAGGGTGAGAGTGCTGAGGGCTCCTGCGGGCAGTGGCTGGCCTCTCTTCAGTAGCTGCTTGTGCTCCTGCTGGCGGAAGCGCGGGGGCACCTCTCTGGGTGGGTAGCGAGCACTGGCAGAGGACAACTGGCACTGCTGCTGCTGCTGCTGCTGGGGGGGAGTCTGAGTCGGGAGCTGGCTACTGGAGGAGGCGCGCTTGCCATTGCCAGAAGAAGAAGAAGGGGAGGAAGAGGAGGAGGAGGACAGGGGCAGCGTAGGGCTGGCGGGGTGGAGGTGGTGGGGCGGCGGGCCGAGACTGGGCTTAGTGGGAGCAGGCTCTGGCACTGGATGCACACACAGAAAGACACATGCAGGGAGCAAGGTATTAATGTCTGGGTTCACTCACTATTAGTCCTTCATGTAACAGACAGTACATTCAGCTGGGCAGTGCTGACAGGTGGAACATGGACGACAGGTCTAGTCACCAACACAAACTCTTTTTAGAATCTAATATCATCCATCATCGTCCCAACAGTGAAACCACCTCATGCAGATGATTCGGTGAACGCTGGCCTACAGTCACTGAAGCTTTGCTCTGCTCTTAACGTGTAAACAGAATAAATATCTCCGGCTTCATATCCTCAGTAAATCATCAGATCAAGATATTCACAGACTAGCTGTGTTTAGAAACAGGAAACGAGGCTCCAACATTTTCTGTTCTTACGATCTTGTCTCATTCCGTATCGTAGAGTTTCGTCTAGTTGTGCATGTTTAAGTTTGTTCGTTACTTTAAATACGTTAGTTTACATGACTGTGGATGTTTTCTTTGGATTGTAACACCTGTCCCCTCCTGCACAGGTAGAAATAAAGTGACCACACCCTCTGTGCCAGTCAACCAGGAGTTCAGGTGATCCAGTCGACTAATGGCGCTTCTCCACTGGCTGGTACCAGCTCGACTCGGTTCGACTCTACTCGGCTTTTTTGCTTTTCCACTACTAAAACTTGGTACCTGGTACCCGGTACCATTTCTAGTACCACCTTTGCCGAGGTTCCAAACGGGCTGAGCCGATACTAAATGGTGACGTAGTCATTATTGCCAAGTGTCGCTTCCGAGTCACTCCCTCACACGATAAAACGACCTCCCAAACTCTTCGTCTTTTTTCTGCGGTCCGCCGCCTTGCTGCTTTCAGCCTTGCTCGATAAGCCACTTGCCGTTGAAATGTGGCAAACAGCCAAAGGCCAAGATCAGAAATATAATACTTTCGTCCATCTTTCTCTTAAACATATAAACATCTAGTGCTCTCCTCTCTGCGCCGCGTTAAAGTCAGATACTTCCTGTGTGTGTGTTCCGGTCACCATAGCAACTGGTACCTCAACTATTTTGTAGTGGAGAACGGTAGCTCCCAAACCAAACCGTGTCGAGTCGAGTAGAGTCGAACCGAGTCAAGCTGACCAGCCAGTGGAGAAGCGCCATTACATGAAACTTCAC
>CM014080.1:1896768-1913404 GCA_004119915.2 Collichthys lucidus
TAACCTCCTCGCCGATAGCGTCCTCGTTATGAGCGTCTCCTCAGTCTGCTGGAGGTCTTTTGTAAATGTCTCCTGATCTCATTTTCTCATTAGAGGGGCCTCTCTTGCTCTTTCTCTCTCTCTTTTGTTGGATGGAGAAATGTTGCAGATTGTTTTTATGATCCATAGAAGCAGCAACTTATTTGAGCGCCGGAGTCCGACTGTGTGGAAAAATGTTCAGGAGCAAAACTGTGTTGCCATAGTGAGGAGAGGGAGGAACCCCGGAGCCAGGGTAGCATTGCAGAGAGGTGTGTGTGTGTGTGTGTGTGTGTGTGTGTGTGTGTGTGTGTGTGTGTGTGTGTGTGTGTGTGTGTGTGTGTGTGTGTGTGTGTGTGTGTGTGTGTGTGTGTGTGTCAGACAGAGGAAAAAGGAGAGAGGGAGGAAAGGTGAGAAGTGTCTCCTCATTGTTGCAAGAGACGATGTAGGAGAGGATTTATTAGCTTGCTCTCTCCTGCTGCTTTTTGCTTTCACACACTTGGATGTGCACACACACACACACACACACACACACGCACACATGTACACAAATATTAGTAAATACAGGGGAAAGACTCGGTATGGCCGAGGCAGGTGCTGAAATGAACAGTGCAAAGAGATTGAACTGGTGCACGAAGCAGCTGGGATGATACATACATCCTGTGTGTGTGTGTGTGTGTGTGCGTGTGCGTGTGCGTGTGCGTGTGTGTGTGTGTGTGTGTGTGTGGATGTCTTGGCCTAGATGCTCATTTCCAGCAGGGTCGGGAAAAGGAGGATAAATGATACACGATACATTTTCTGGACTGGAGCTTTGTCTTTATGAACTGATGCTGAATCAGAAGATCCTCGATCAGAGTCACGGCCGTCAGATCAAATCCCTCAAAACATCCTGGGACTCACCTGTGGGTGACTCCTACCGACAAAGAGACTTTTTTCTTTTCCTGTAACCACTTCACTGACATGACGCCGCCCTATGAAGCTGCGTTCATCTGAAGACGTTTGTGCTGTTCACCAGCCAGACTCACACCCTGCATGACGTCGGCGTGAGCAGCATGTCAGCAGCTTCAGTCCTCCGTCTGCGTCCTCACAGGATGCGTTCAGGCGTCAGCGCTGAGCGTAGGTGTGTCGGACTCTCTCTGTGTGCGTGAAAACAGCTGCAGCTTGACACTAAGTGGATGCACGCAGTGAGAGTGTGTTTGTAAAACCAAAACAATGAGCTGAAAGATGCTAAAATGCTTCATAGAGCATCCAGATTGCATGGTAATTAATTTCTGCACACGGTAATTATTCATTTAGAATTATTGATTGATGCAGATTTTAGTACCTCGACCTGCAAACAAACACATGATTGGTATTTTGTACTGCTGTACTGCTCAGTTGCGCTTTTTAAACGAGGGTTGCAAAGGGGTGGAAAGTTCCCGGTGTATTTCTGGAAACTTTCCACGATAAGTTAAGCTCGGGAATTTTGGAAATATATGTGAATTTATGGGAGATAACCTGGAATTATGGATGTTACTGAGGAATACCGGATATTCAAGTGTACCTGCAGGTAATCTGATCAAGATTTGTGAAGATTATGCTAAAATATATTTCCCCACAACTATATTTAAGTTCCCTGTTAAAGGGCCAACTCTCAATTTAGTAAATTCACGGTTTATTCCTGTTAATTCCCATTAATTCTCATGGAAAGTTTCCCAGAATTTTGCAACCTTGCTTATTAATCTCTTCAGACTCCCGCAGAGACACTTTATGTGAAAACTGTGCTGGCCCAGATTTTCTTTGCGGCTGCAGAAAATTAATCAATAATTTATTTTTCATATTTCACATGGAGAGATGTTTTTGTCCTCTGGGTTTCCAGCGGGTCACAGAACTGATCAGAACTCTGATCTGCTTCCTGTCTCGTTCTCTGTTCTCGTGGTTCTGTGTGCTCTCCGTCATTTCTCCGGGTTTTGTTTGTGTGTCACAGCTGCAGGCTCGAGGTTTGCAGGTCAGACGCGAGCACAAAAAAAAATCGATGTCACTTCATCTTGTCACCATCGTCTTTATTTTCATGCTCCGTGTTTCTCGCCCATCTTCTCGTTCAGATTTTATTTATCACCCATCATCCCCGTGCTGATTTGCCGGCACTCTCTCTCATTTCCTCTCCTCATGCTCGTCTACATTTTGATTTTTTCCACATTAGCACTTGAGATGAACCGTGAGGAGGAGATCGCTCTGCCAGCCTCTGCAGTCATTTCATGGCCTGATTTAAAGAACCGAGACAGAGAAAGAAAGCGAGAGCACGGAGGCGAGCATCCAGACGAGTGTCAGGAGAGAGAGATGAAACAAAAAGGAGAAGCAGTCGATGTGCAAAGGTCATGTTGGTTTACCATTGTTTGAAATCGTCCCTGTCACTGTCTGAAACATGAACTTCCTCATCAGCCTTTGAAAGCTTCTCTGAGCCGTGTCGGCTGTCTGTCTGTGAGTTAGCAGAAGTCAACACTCATGTTTTTGTTTCTCGTCTGTCGTTCCCTGTTGCTGGAACGTCCTACCAGTTCCTACAGATCAGGTTTGTCCCTCTCGACCTTCACAAACCTCCTGAAGACCTCCAGCTCCTCAGAGAGGACCTCCTCTTACTCCCAGATCTCTCCATATCTAGAAGACATGTAGTTTTTTAGTTTCCAGGAACTGGGGTGAACATGCTGGATGGACTACATCTCCCTGCAGGCATGTTTGGGATCCCCCTGACCACACCGATCAAGCAGCTTGATCACACATCTCATGTGCACAGTTTAAAGGTCCAGAGGTTCAGTGGTAGATGTATAGTGGGAATATTGATCTGCATGCATTGACCTTCATGGCAGATGGTGACAAAGAACGTCTGTGATTGGTGGAGGTTTCTCTGCATGTTTCGTGTTGCGTGTGACCGCCTGCAGACGTGTGATGCTCGAACACGGTGAACTTTTCCGACTGATACACCCACTGGCAGCCGTGGAAACCTTGGAGATACGCGGTGCCACGTTTGTGAACCATCTGGTGTGATGTGATGCGATGGCACATTATGACAGGCTGTCCTTTAGATTTTCCGTTTCCTCTCAGGGGTCAGAGCACGACGATGGCAGTGTGAGCCTTTTCTCTGACGTCTTGATAATGACCCGGACCTTTCTCAGCTGCTGGTTGTTGGTGGTTGGTGAATGTCATTTTTGAAATGTGTGACAGCAGCTGCCATCGTATGTCACAGTGGAAGAATGGAGACCTAAAGACTGCTGCATGCTTTCTATAGCAAACAGTGCACACCGTGTTTCCCAGCTTCAACCTTTAGCTTCATTTCTGTATTGACAGAATCAGATGGTTCTGTGTAACAAACCACAGACTACAGCTTATTCTCACATAGACTTTTTGTTTTGTGTTGTAGGCTAATGGTTACACACACACACACACACACACACACACACACACACACACACACACACACACACACACACACACACACACACACACACACGATGCAAAACACACCAGTTCAATTGTATTTGAAACCCGGGCAGAAAGTTAAAGCTGTTCTACTGCCACCAACTATAGCTGCTGTTAGCTCAGTTTGTCAGCTGCTGTTAGCTAATGTTAGCTTAGTCTGTTAGCCACTGTTAGCTTAATTTGTTAGCTGCTGTTAGCTAATGTTAGTTCAGTTTGTTAGCTGCTGTTAGCTAATGTTAGCTTAGTCTGTTAGCCGCTGTTAGCTTAATTTGTTAGCTGCTGTTAGCTAATGTTAGTTCAGTTTGTTAGCTGCTATTAGCTCATGTTAGCTTAGTCTGTTAGCCGCTGTTAGCTTAATTTGTTAGCTGCTGTTAGCTGTTGTTAGCTCAGTTTGTTAGCTGTTGTTATCTAACGTTAGCTCAGTTTGTTAGCTGCTGTTAGCTCAGTTTGTTAGCTGCTGTTACCTCAGTTTGTTAGCTGCTGTTAGCTCAGTTTGTTAGCTGCTGTTAGCTCATTTTGTTAGCCGCTGTTAGCTCAGTTTGTTACCAGCTGTTAGCTAATGTTAGCTCAGTTTGTTAGCTGCTGTTAGTTGATGTTAGCTCAGTTTGTTAGCTGCTGTTAGTTGATGTTAGCTCAGTTTGTTAGCTGCTGTTAGTTGATGTTAGCTCAGTTTGTTAGCTGCTGTTAGCTCAGTTTGTTAGCTGCTGTTAGCTCAGTTTGTTAGCTGCTGTTAGCTAATGTTAGCTTAGTCTGTTATCCGCTGTTAGCTTAATTTGTTAGCTGCTGTTAGCTAATGTTAGTTCAGTTTGTTAGCTGCTGTTAGCTCATGTTAGCTTAGTCTGTTAGCCGCTGTTAGCTTAATTTGTTAGCTGCTGTTAGCTGTTGTTAGCTCAGTTTGTTAGCTGATGTTATCTAATGTTAGCTCAGTTTGTTAGCTGCTGTTAGCTCAGTTTGTTAGCTGCTGTTACCTCAGTTTGTTAGCTGCTGTTAGCTCAGTTTGTTAGCTGCTGTTAGCTCATTTTGTTAGCCGCTGTTAGCTCAGTTTGTTACCAGCTGTTAGCTAATGTTAGCTCAGTTTGTTAGCTGCTGTTAGCTCATGTTAGCTCAGTTTGTTAGCTGCTGTTAGTTGATGTTAGCTCAGTTTGTTAGCTGCTGTTAGCTCAGTTTGTTAGCTGCTGTTAGTTGATGTTAGCTCAGTTTGTTAGCTGCTGTTAGTTGATGTTAGCTCAGTTTGTTAGCTGCTGTTAGTTGATGTTAGCTCAGTTTGTTAGCTGCTGTTAGCTCAGTTTGTTAGCTGCTGTTAGCTCAGTTTGTTAGCTGCTGTTAGTTGATGTTAGCTCAGTTTGTTAGCAGCTGTTAGCTCAGTTTGTTAGCAGCTGTTAGCTCAGTTTGTTAGCTGCTGTTAGTTGCTGTTATGAATATCTTGCTATCTGTGTTTACATATATTTGATATATTTATTCTTCAGTAGATGAATGATCAGTGTGTTGGAGCACAGCATGTGAAGTAACTCACACATTGCCTAAAGCAAACATTGTAATTCATTGTGTCCGTCTGTTTATTGACTTTGAGTTAAAGGAGGTTGTGGACGGCGAGCGTCCATGTGAATACGGACTGTGTTCACTGGTGTCTGAGGGAAAATGATGCGGCGGCGAAGACAGTAGAAAGGAAAAATGATGACGCAAGGAAAAACATGAAGGCAGAGGAACACAATGAAGTCAGAAGAGAGGAAACGGTGATAGAAGGAAAGATAAACGGGACGCAGAGTGTGAACGGATGGATGTGAAGGAATGAATGAGTCTGGAAAGATAAGAGCAGCAGACAAAGAGCGTGAAGAAGGAGACGGAGAAGACAAAGAAAAGATAAGAGGCGGACGGAGAGAAAGAACAGAGTCAGATAAACTGAGCTGCACCTTTATCTAATTTATTAATGGGCGAGCCGCTTGGCCTGTGGGTCACGAGTGACGGAGACTATTAAGGTGACACTTCGAAATCAGTCTGTGTCCAGACAGAAGCAGGAACCAATGACACACACAGAGACAGAAATATGAACACATTATTTCTGATCAAAAATATAATATCAGCGACTAGTCCAGCAGCAGCTGATATCAGCGACTAGTCCAGCAGCAGCTGATATCAGAGACTAGTCCAGCAGCGGCTGATATCAGAGACTAGTCCAGCAGCTGATATCAGAGACTAGTCCAGCAGCGGCTGATATCAGAGACTAGTCCAGCAGCTGATATCAGAGACTAGTCCAGCAGCTGATATCAGAGACTAGTCCAGCAGCAGCTGATATCAGCCACTAGTCCAGCAGCGGCTGATATCAGAGACTAGTCCAGCAGCTGATATCAGTGACTAGTCCAGCAGCAGCTGATATCAGAGACTAGTCCAGCGGCAGCTGATATCAGAGACTAGTCCAGCGGCAGCTGATATCAGAGACTAGTCCAGCAGCAGCTGATATCAGTGACTAGTCCAGCAGCAGCTGATATCAGAGACTAGTCCAGCAGCAGCTGATATCAGAGACTAGTCCAGCAGCAGCTGATATCAGAGACTAGTCCGGCAGCTGATATCAGTGACTAGTCCAGCAGCAGCTGATATCAGAGACTAGTCCAGCAGCAGCTGATATCAGAGACTAGTCCAGCAGCAGCTGATATCAGAGACTAGTCCAGCAGCAGCTGATATCAGAGACTAGTCCAGCGGCAGCTGATATCAGAGACTAGTCCAGCAGCAGCTGATATCAGAGACTAGTCCGGCAGCTGCTGATATCAGCGACTAGTCCGGCAGCGGCTGATATCAGCGACTAGTCCAGCAGCAGCTGATATCAGCCACTAGTCCAGCAGCGGCTGATATCAGAGACTAGTCCAGCAGCGGCTGATATCAGAGACTAGTCCGGCAGCTGCTGATATCAGCGACTAGTCCGGCAGCGGCTGATATCAGCGACTAGTCCGGCAGCGGCTGATATCAGCGACTAGTCCGGCAGCGGCTGATATCAGCGACTAGTCCGGCAGCGGCTGATATCAGCGACTAGTCCGGCAGCGGCTGATATCAGAGACTAGTCCGGCAGCGGCTGATATCAGAGACTAGTCCGGCAGCAGCTGATATCAGAGACTAGTCCGGCAGCGGCTGATATCAGAGACTAGTCCGGCAGCGGCTGATATCAGAGACTAGTCCGGCAGCGGCTGATATCAGTGACTAGTCCAGCAGCAGCTGATATCAGCGACTAGTCCAGCAGCAGCGGCTGATATCAGTGACTAGTCCAGCGATATCAGCGACTAGTCCGGCAGCAGCTGATATCAGCGACTAGTCCAGCAGCGGCTGATATCAGAGACTAGTCCAGCAGCAGCTGATATCAGAGACTAGTCCGGCAGCGGCTGATATCAGAGACTAGTCCAGCAGCAGCTGATATCAGAGACTAGTCCAGCAGCAGATATCAGAGACTAGTCCAGCAGCAGTCAGTCCAGCTCGGCGTCTGTCTCTCAGCCTTTTATTTCACCAAGCTCTCACCAACCACTAAAAGTCAGTCCCACATTTACTCTTGTCCGGCGGCTTCTTGCTCGCTCACTCTCTCCTTTTCTCTTCTTAGCTTCCTCCGTCAGCGTCCTCTTCACTCTCTGCTCCTCTGCCATCATGTCCATA
Source organism: Collichthys lucidus (assembly GCA_004119915.2). NCBI lineage: Eukaryota > Metazoa > Chordata > Actinopteri > Sciaenidae > Collichthys > Collichthys lucidus. The sequence continues at coordinate 1,903,870 of CM014080.1, forward strand.
GAAGCTGCTGAGCCTGGTTACCTCCTCTTCTTCTTTCTGGTAGTCCATAACGCCTGTTGGTACAAACACAGCCGTCGCTCTGAGCTCACCGCCAAGCCGACGAACTAAGCTAACAGCAGCTACAGCTGTCAGCAGTTTACTTCACTGTCCATCATAAACTCTGTAAATCAGAGAGAGTTAACATGTTAGCTAACATGAGCTAACAGCAGCTAACAAACTGAGTTAACAGCAGCTAACAGACTGAGCTAAGATGAGCTAACAGCAGCTAACAGACTGAGCTAACATGAGCTAACAGCAGCTAACAGACTGAGCTAACATGAGCTAACAGCAGCTACAGCTGTCAGCAGTTTACTTCACTGTCCATCATAAACTCTGTAAATCACAGAGAGTTGAGGCGGAGCAGCCGGAGGACATCAGAGGGAAAACCAGAAAACATTTCCTCCATAAAATATGATCCAGTTTCACCAGAATCAGTGAAACAGTTGCTGCTGTGTGACTTAGTGCCGTAAAGCGTTACGTACTGTGTGTGTGTGTGCGTGTGTGTGTGTGTGTGTGTGTGTGTGTGTGTGTGTGTGTGTGTGTGTGTCTGCACTCGTTTGTCTGCTGAAACAAAGAGTCTGTTTGTGTTTCCAGAATTTGGAAAGAACATAAAAACGTAACGCAGCAGCTGTGTGGAAAATATGTTCAGGTTTTCACTCATCGATCCCAGAGCTGCAGAAGTTTACAGAAACTCCCTCAGAGAAAAGCTCACACCGATACTGTGGATCTGCAAAATCACTCCAACGATGTTCAGGCAGCGAGCGATCAATCGATGGTGTCGATAAAGAAATGCAGCGAGGCGTCCATGCTGCATGAAGCTGCTGCTGTGCTCCCTGCTTCCTCCGTGCTCTAGCTCACATTGCCACTTACCAAAACAAAAACCCCATTAAAACACTGAATGCAGATTAATGCTCGTTGCTGTTGCTGCTGTCTCAGTCATGCTTCATATTCTGGCCCACTGGACGATGCACACACACAAACAGCAGGCTGATGGGAGAGGAAAGAGAGCTGCCTCACAGCTTTCTTGGCACCAGTGTGTTTGGCTTAGTTGGTTAATTAAAGTTTTGAAAGACTCTTGTACACACACACACACACACACACACACACACACACACACACAGAGTCTGGAATGGAGACAAGACCCTGCAGAGTCCCACCAATGATAGTCAAGGACACACCGCCACCAAGCAGACATGATTATCCTGTAACTATCCAGCTATAAGAGAGGACTGCTAATGAACAGAAACATCACTCGTCCTTCTCTCACCCTCTCTCTCTCTCCTCTCTCTCTCTCTCTCTCTCTCTCTCGCTCTTCTCTCTCGCTTCTCTTCACCCGCTCTCTCTCTCTCACCTCTCTCTCTCTCTCTCTCTCTCTCTCTCTCTCTCTCTCTCTCTCACATGCATCCTTTCTCCCATGATCTCACTCACTAGCAATGACTATAAATCTTATCCACAACTGGCTCTCACTGATTCCTGCTGCACCGTCCAAGTCCCCAGTTTAATGTTCATGTATATATATGTGCTGTGCATATATATACATACATACATATATATATTTAGCATTAATAACCTCACACTTATGATCTCTCATCATCTCCATAAACCAGATTGCAGAGCAGCGTTTCACACTGAGACACATGCGAGTGATTCTGTTTCATCTCTCTGATGAATTATGCTTTTGACTGGTGTTTGATTACCTCAGACAACCCCACCACATCCGTGTGTGTATGTGTGTGTGTGTGTGTGTGTGTGTGTGTGTCTGTGTGTGTGTGTGTGTGTGTGTGTCCCGCGGCTGTTTCTTTTCTGTTAATCCAAACAGTTGCAATATTTAACGAGTTACAAACTCCACTAACGCTGCTTGAAAATCTTTTTATAGCCGCGTTCATATCGCTGATGTGAGAATATTGCATTGCGTTAGATTCGGAGCTCGAGGCGGTCGCTCGTGTTGTGAGATGAATCTGCATTTGAATGTGAGAAAGAGGAAGCTGGAGCAGGTTTTATCTCTGCTGTTCCTCTTCAGCTGGTTAATCTGGAAGTTCACAGGACCTGATCCACCTGTCAGTGGACAGAGGTCACCTCCTGCCAGGCGCACCTGAGTGGCGATCATGAAACATGAGCGCGTTTGCTTTGGTACCTCGAGTGTTCGCTCGTACTTTTTTCTTTCTGGGCCTTTATGGGTTTTGATTCACTCATGCTGTGTCCAGGAAGTTTACATTTCTCCAGATGGAGAGAGGAAAGTAGCATAACTGCACCGCCTGAAAGCTGGAAGAAAAACACCTTGACAAACAGAGATCTATGCCTCAGATTGCAGACTGAGTTATCCTGTCCTGTCCGGGCGATTAAATGAACCTTTAACATAAATAACGAGGAAATGATGTGAGATGTGGACCCATAACAAAGTAAATATTTGCAGCTATATTCTGAATTCATTCATAATTACAAGACAGATGATGCAGTTTCAGTTTTTCCTTTAAATACACAGCCAGTATTTACTGTTGCATTTTACAGGCTGCTCACTGTTTAACTCGCTCCTGAAACTTGGCACAGCGCTCCAATGAGAGTTGAAAGCGTGAGTCAAGGAAGTCCTCAGCTCTCATCAACTGCAGCCAGAAACACAGCAACAGCTTCACTTTGTGCTTAATGTGGCTGCCAGAGTTTCCTGTCACCTGCACACTCACACTCAGAGTTTATGGCTTTAATGCTGATGCTGCTTCATTAACAGGACGGTAGATTCAGATTTTCCTCAAACCTGCAGACGATTCATTTATCTTCTCTGTTCTTTGCACGTTGTTGATGAGTGTCATTCACCTGTATGTATGCACATGAGATCGCATGGCCTGTTACTCCAAAGAAATCAGGAACAGCAGTGGACCGGATTGGACCGTTTAGTGGCCTGGTTTGGGCCGCACTCTGTATGTTTGTCACCAACCAGGAGTACTTTAGTCGATAAGTCGACATCGACTTCCCGGCGGTAAACTTTCATGATGTCTGTACGTCTACGTGACACCGTGACACTGATTTATTTTGTCACGGCTGTCGAAGGCAAAGACAAATGTCGTCCTGTCTTCAGGGACGTCAGATTCTGTCGTGTCCATCTCAGTGTGTGCGTGGGTGAGCTTCCTGTTCTGATGACACTCTGCTCTGCCGGCACTTTAACAACTTCCCTGTGTGCTGCACTCGTCGTTCTCTGTGAGACAGAACAGACGACATGTGAAGAAAGGAAGCGTGCAGATCATGTATGTTGTAAACGTGGATTTGACATGTTTCTTCATACAACATCAGCCTGTGCACTGAGACACACGAGTGTCATCAGCAACACTTCCACTTTCATCTAAACTCCACCGGGCACGGATCTGTGACATCGTGGCCTCATGCCGCCCCGGGAGCGTTTCAGTGTTTGAGCTCGCCGGCTCTGTGCTGTGTGACGCAGCATCCTTAAAGAAAAGAGCAGACACACGAAGTTCTGCAGAGTTCTTCTGAAACGTGCCGTGCTCCATCACAGCCGTGCCCAGTGAAGTTCAGGGTTTCACAGATTGTGTCTGTCACATGAAGCTGATTCAGTTTTTATCTTTTACTTGAGTGAACTCTTGTTTGTTTGTTTGTTTCTTGGCCTCGTAATGACTGCAGACAGGAAATTGCTCTGTGAAGGAAACATTCCTCCGGCTTGTGCCGTCCGTGCATCCTCAGTCTTATTAAATCAAATATCCAGCTGTCTTCTTCTTTCACTTTCTGTCCCGCTCTCCTCTCTTTCGTCTCCGTTATCTCCGCTGGCTGCTGCTGGAGGTCTGGGCTAAGCCCTGCTGTCCGTCTGTCTGTCTTGTTATCCATCCAGACTCTGTCTTCCTCTTTTCAAAGTGGATAAACTGAATTGCTTGCAACAGCACTGCTGCCCCCCTCAAACCTCTCTCTCTCTTTCTCATGTTGCTCGTGGCCATCTTGTGAGACTCGTCCCGTCCCTCTGTCTGTTCTTCCTTTACTTTCTCATGTTTGATTCTCCTGCTTGATGCAGTCATTGATTTTTCTTCAGATCTTCTCGTTCCTCTCTTTGATCCTCCTTTCCTCTTTTCTTTTCCTCGCTGGCTTTCTGATCAGTCCACACATCTTTTTTCTCTTTTTGTTTCCTCCAGCATCACTTCCTCTTTCTTCCTCCTCGTCTTTCCTCTCTGTCCCTCCCTCCCTCCCTCTCTTTCTGTTGGTTTAATTAGGTCGCTGATTGTCCTGTGATGTGTGGACTGAATAGAGAAACTGTCACAGGAACTCAGTTCTGGATCACCGCCTCCACCTTCTCCCCCTTTCTCTGTCTCTCTTTCATAAACAACAAAGCAGAGATATATACACACTCCCGCTCACGGTGTTCTGAGTTGGAGTTACGCTGCCGCATTCACCAAACTCACTGGAAGTTAGAATAGAATAGAATATCTTTATTTGTCATTGTCACTTGTACAATGAAATTAAAAGTGCCAACCAGTCAATGCAGATTTCACCAAGTGCAAAATTAACAAAGTGCAAAAAAATTACATAACCAACAACAACAACAACAACAACAACAACATCATCATGTGGAACAGTTTATGGTGTGAAGTTACCACGAACCTGAGCTACTGTAAAATGGAATATTGCCTAAATAAAATAAGATCAAATAAAACTTAATCCAACATCTCCATGTTTCACCTCCAGACGCCAAAGATTCACTGAGAACCGTCACTCAAATGAGCATTTACTAAATCAGCAAACAGCTCAAATTAAAAAATAAAAAATAAATTAACAATCACAAGCAGTTTTAATAAAAAAACATCTTTAATTTGACACCAGGTTTGTGGCCTTTGATTCCAAACTCTACCACAAAACTAAACAAATGGCACTAAAAGTGTAATTAATAGATATTTCCTTAATAAGAACAAACAACAGGACAGCTGTATAAGAACAACACAACCCGGTCAGTCCTCCCAGCCGACTCTTCAAACTGTCCCCCAGAAAACAGCCTCCGTCTCCAGCATAGATCAACGTGACGATGTATATTTCTGGTTCTGGTTCCAGTTATTGACGACAACTTAAACTCTGCAACACAAAGCTCTGGACTTTAACGTGTTCTGATACACGGGAAATGACAAATGTTCCCGTTAAGAACAGATGATGAAGTGACTTGAAGTCGTTTTGTTCTGAGATGAATCTGATGAACACACATGTCGCACGTTCATGAGGCAGTGTCACACATAAATGTTGCCTCAGGGTTACTGCACAGCCATAAAGGAAGTTTACGCTCAGACTGTTTCAACAGGTGTTTGAGCAGCGACACTCAGCGACCTCACAGCTGGCTCCAGTTCTCTTTTCCCACGTAAACGAAGAACCGTGAGTCAACGAGAGGAGTTATAAATCTTTAGTGTAGGCCAACTTCCTGTGTCAGCACCCAGGTGTCCTAAAACCACAACACTGCTGCAAAGTTCATCACATGTCCAACAGGTTTACTGCTGGGACAGCAGAACACCTGTCCTGCTCTGGATCCAGTTTCAACATCATCATTGTGTGAACTGAGGAAACAGACTGAAGCTTTGGAAATCCAGCTGTCTTAAATCCATCAGACGTCTGTTTATATGCTGATGATACATTTATTTACTGCAGTGCAGTGTGTCAAACCTAAAACTTGACTGTTAATGTTTTTATTCTCAAACTTGATGATCGACAGCTTACCATGCTTCCTCTAAGCCAAAACCCACTGGGCACATGTGCTTTTAAATATGGAATTATTCCATGTAGTTAAAGTGTTTCTCTTTTTGCACAGGGTGTTTTATTTTGAAGGTTTGTGTGTCTGACTTCTGGCCAGCTCAAGCTGCTCTGTGCAGATTGACGTGGGCGGCTCGTAGTATTCGACAAAAAGCAGAGACCTGCTTCTGGGATGCTAATAGAAAATATAATATATAATGTAAATTTAATGGACACTGTAATAGCTCCGGCAGCCACAGCCTACAGGGAGCATGTTGCATCCATGCTCGGTGGACTAGATCCATATTGAACTTAAAGCCTGAAGCAGAAAATGAGGACTGGCTCATCACAGTGTCGCATTGACTAATAAAAACACTTCATCAAGAACACGTGTGTGAAACTCAACAATTATAACAATTATATGAACTGACTCATCCATTGATTTATGTCTGATACGCCCAAGCCAGTTTGACATAACACTCAATGTTGTTGATATGCAGCCGAAGCTCTCGTCTTAGAGAACTCTGTTACCCATGAGCCTCGACTCCCCACTGTGAGCTTTACGGTCGAGATTTCCTCATGTCGGCCTCCTGCAGACACACACAGACATTTAAAGGCATTTCTTATATTTCTCTGAAGTCTGACGGACAATGACAGAAATCCATGTTGACCTGCAGACAGATTTGAACGCCTCGTCCACTGTGTGTGACTCTTGTGCACGTTCATCTCTTTGCAAAGTGCATTTATATTCCATGACCTTGGTCAATAACTCCGTTCATGGTTCAGTGTTTTTCCTCCTGTCTGTCAGGCTCATTAGCAGCCATTGTCTGGTTGCATTGTCTCGGTTCAGCTCACACAGACTGTCCTCCTGTATCCTGATCCGCTGTAACCTTTTAATAGAGGAAGAGAAGCTCTGCAGCACTTCTTCTTCTTCTTCTTCTTTCTCTGAGCTGCAAACACATCGGGGGTTTTTGATATAATGATTAGAGTTTTGTTTGAAATAATAAAGACAAGTCTGATTAAAAGCTGAGACGGCGACACCGTCACCGTCGCCGTCTCAGCTTTTAATCAGACTTGTCTTTATCTTCTCCCGGCCTCATTGATCCTCTGTCTCCTGCTGTCCTCTGGTCTGTCAGGGGTTTGATGGATGGATGGTCGGGTCGTGACGGGCTTTGATCTGCTGTCAGGAGATCCTGTGTGGACGTTTCTCTTCTCAGCCGTGATCTCTTTGTTTTTTGGTCTTTTTTTGTCAGAGTGAGAAGATACAGACGTCACACGACAAGACAGCAGAGATGATCTGACAGTGAAATGAGAGAAGCAGATCAGAAAGTTAAACACTCTGTCTCCTTTTCTCTTCTTAGCTTCCTCCGTCAGCGTCCTCTTCACTCTCTTCTCCTCTGCCATCATGTCCATAGAAGCTGCTGAGCCTGTAAACCTCTTCTTCTTCTTCTTCTTCTTCTTCTTCTTCTTCTTCTTCTTCTTCTTCTTCTTCTTCTTCCAAAATGCCTGTGGCACAAACACTAACCCTGTAGCCTGGCTAACAAACTGAGCTAACAGCAGCTAACCGACTGAGTTAACATGAGCTAACAGCAGCTAACGGACTGAGCTAACATTAGCTAACAGCAGTTAACAAACTGGGCTAACATGAGCTAACAGCAGCTAACAAACTGAGCTAACAGACTGAGCTAACATTAGCTAACAGCAGTTAACAAAATGAGCTAACATGAGCTAACAGCAGCTAACAAACTGAGCTAACAGCAGCTAACAGACTGAGCTAACAGCAGCTAACAAACTGAGTTAACAGCAGCTAACAAACTGAGCTAACATGAGCTAACAGCAGCTAACAGACTGAGCTAACATGAGCTAACAGCATCTAACAGACTGAGCTAACATGAGCTAACAGCAGCTAACAAACTGAGTTAACAGTAGCTAACAAACTGAGCTAACAGTAGCTAACAGCAGCTAACAGACTGAGCTAACATGAGCTAACAGCATCTAACAGACTGAGCTAACATGAGCTAACATGAGCTAACCGACTGAGCTAACATGAGCTAACAGCAGCTAACAGACTGAGCTAACATGAGCTAACAGCAGTTAACAGACTGAGCTAACAGCAGCTAACAGACTGAGCTAACATGAGCTAACAGCAGCTAACAGACTGAGCTAACATGAGCTAACAGCAGCTAACAGACTGAGCTAACATGAGCTAACATGAGCTAACCGACTGAGCTAACATGAGCTAACAGCAGCTAACAGACTGAGCTAACATGAGCTAATAGCAGCTGACAGACTGAGCTAACATGAGCTAACAGCAGCTACAGCTGTCAGCAGTTTACTTCACTGTCCATCATAAACTCTGTAAATCACAGAGAGTTGAGGCATCAGAGGGAAAACCAGAAAACATTTCCTCTGTGATGTGTGACAAAGTTTCACAGTGTGAAATGACAGAGACGGCGTTCAGCTGCAGGTCAGTGCAGATCAACAGGAGTTCAGTCTGTTATCTCAGGGTAGGAGCGTTACACAGTGTTGCTTTGAGAGTCACATTTTACTGAAGGTGTCTCTTTACAGGCAAACAGGATTTTTTTTCCTTGTGATTCTGAGAAAATCTGAAAATATTTGTTTCCACTGTGGCTCAGTTACACCGCCCTGTCCTCTGCAGCATCAGCTGCATAAAATATGACACTGACAGTGTGTGGGTGTGGATTTACATGCATACCGTCTTAAAATGCATATCATCCTCTGGTATCGTATACTGGATACTTGCCCATCATTCATAACATTGTGTCTATGCAGCCGCACCATACGTACAGAAATCAATAGCTGCACAGCTGCGTGTGTGTTTCCCCTGCAGGCAGCACTAACCCAGTAGCCTGGTTCCACTCGTATTACAGCAGTATGTGTCCTACTGTAGGACGTGCTGCTTCCTGAGCAGAGCTGGACTCCTTCCAGATATTCTCTTTTGTACCAGATAATATCTGTTGCAACAATGCAAGTCTATAAAATACTGCATGTGGCATACTGTCTGCACACACCGGCGTGCAGTGTGTCGCTGCACAGATGTCGGTGTTCTTACTTCACATTTGTGGTTTTATGAGCAGACGTTTGTTCCTGTTGTTGGTCATTTCTGTAGAGAAGCCTCAGAGGTCATTGTTCTCCTGCCATGAGCACACAACATCAGTGAAGATGAGGGAGCCAGCGTCTGGATACAGGCCCAGGCCACAACACCCCACCACAGCTCCTCTTGGTCTCCACACTCTGCCCTGATGCAGATTGATCTCATCTGTCTAAAAGACCTTTTCCCAGAACTCAGCGGGCTTCTCATCCTGCAGTCTAGCCTCTGTGTTTCAGTCCATGGAGCCTCCTGCAGAGTGTTTCTGATCTGTTGCAAAGGTGTACATGAGTCCTTTGCACAGCTCTCTCTCTTTCTTCCTAATAATGTTCCAAGTGGTTTAGATTTTGGTAAGCCCGAGCTTTGGCCTGTGTCTGTTTTCTTCTTGTTTCTAAGTGGTATAATGGTTTCTTTGACTTTCTACTGGCACAACTCTGCTACTCATGTTGACTAACAGCAAAAACAAACCATGGACCAAAAGCCAAGACTGCTGGGAGCTCTTTTATATATGCTCTAAAGAAACATTTAGAAATGAAAATAGAGGATGCTGTCATTTCTACATAACACCAAAATATCTGTGGATGCCTTCAGGCTTTTGTAGCCTGTTGTAAATATCTATTTGCATAGATGAACTGTATATGCATGTGGAGTTTGCATGTCCGTCCACAGTCCAAAGACATGCAGGTT
>CM014080.1:1913504-1931004 GCA_004119915.2 Collichthys lucidus
GAGATCGGCCCGGCGTGCAGAGCCATGAGTCATGAAATGCAGAGTACAATACTACAAACATGAGTGTTTATGCAGAATGTATGAGAGTGTGTAACGACAACATCGATTAAATTTAATGTTTTGGTGAGGAAACAGCCAGAGGGTGTTAGAATAAAAAAATAAAAACACACTGAAGCTATCATCCGTCTCTTTTTAGTGCAAGTAGCACAGAGACCGGAGGGGCTTAGTTAGCATGGCAGTGAGAGTGTGTGATTTATGTTTGCACAGCGTGAGGAACAGTCGCTCAAATGTAAGTAGGACAACAGCAACATGAGAGTCGGGGAAGTTCTCAGGTGACATTAAGAGAGAGAGAAAGTGGAACTGTATGATCTGTTCTTTATAATGCACGTGAACAAACACATGAACTGAAAGTCGTGGCTGCTCTGTTACATTGCCCGCTCGCCCGGCTCCGGTTCTGGCACAACACTGGCTCCACTGCTCGCCAGCATTCTCCTGGACCTGTAAACCTCTTCCTCTTCTTCTTCTTCTTCTTCTTCTTCTTATTTTTTTCTTCTTCTTCTTTTTCCAAAATTACTGTGACACAAACATTAACACTAACTCTGTAGCCTGGCTAACAGACTGAGCTAACATGAGCTAACAGCAGCTAACACACTGAGCTAACATGAGCTAACAGCAGCTAACAGACTGAGCTAACATGAGCTAACAGCATCTAACAAACTGAGCTAACATGAGCTAACAGCAGCTAACACACTGAGCTAACATGAGCTAACAGCAGCTAACACACTGAGCTAACATGAGCTAACAGCAGCTAACAGACTGAGCTAACATGAGCTAACAGCAGCTAACACACTGAGCTAACATGAGCTAACAGCAGCTAACAAATTGAGCTAACATGAGCTAACAGACTGAGCTAACATGAGCTAACAGCAGCTAACAGACTGAGCTAACATGAGCTAACAGCAGCTAACAGACTGAGCCAACATGAGCTAACAGCAGCTAACAGACTGAGCCAACATGAGCTAACAGCAGCTAACAGACTGAGCTAACATGAGCTAACAGCAGCTAACAGACTGAGCTAACATGAGCTAACAGACTGAGCTAACATGAGCTAACAGCGTCTAACAGCAGCTAACAGACTGAGCTAACATGAGCTAACAGACTGAGCTAACATGAGCTAACAGCAGCTAACAGACTGAGCTAACATGAGCTAACAGCAGCTACAGCTGTCAGCAGTTTACTTCACTGTCCATCATAAACTCTGTAAATCACAGAGAGTTGAGGCGGAGCAGCCGGAGGACATCAGAGGGAAAACCAGAAAACATTTCCTCCATAAAATATGATCCAGTTTCACCAGAATCAGTGAAATAGTTGCTGCTGTGTGACTTAGTGCCGTAAAGCGTTACGTACTTCTCCCGACCCGGAGCCCAAAGTTACATAGAGTGAGAACAGACGAATGACAGAGACACCGTTCACCTGATCACAGGTCAGTGGGTCACCTGATCACAGATCAGAGTGGGTCACCTGATCACAGGTCAGAGTGGGTCACCTGATCACAGGTCAGAGTGGTCACCTGATCACAGGTCAGAGTGGGTCACCTGATCACAGGTCAGAGTTACATAGACAGATACTGACATAATAAATAGATCAGTATAAGTGTTAGCAGAGCATGTGAGATTTAGCGTTGCTGCTGTTCGTCTTGTGTTTTATCCACTGCTCATGTTGCTCCATGCAGCAGCTGAAACCAGGTCAGCTCGTCGTCTCTGTGAAAAAACACAGATTCACTGGTAGTCATGCGTGCAGCCCTCCGTCTGCCATCTTATCACGGTAATGAGACGATCTTTAAAACAAGTTGATGGGAGTGGCACCACCACACAGTAACAACAGGCACGATAATCATCATTTTCTGAGCTCTAACAAGAAGCCGGGCTCTTCACTGAGGCTGATAAGAGAGTCTGCTCTGGCCTCTGTCACAGATAAAAGTGAAGAGTAACACATGGAGACGCAGCGTGGAGCTGAGATCAAATGGAAAAAAAACATTTAAAAACTTCTTCAAGCTTTATTTTTGAACCCTGGGCCACTTAAAAACTTCTTTTTATTTAATACATCATTTTAAGAATTGTTCTTTTAGTGCAGCACAAATGCAGAGGAGACCTGAACAGACAGTGGACAGGAGTTATTGTATCAACACAAAGCAGATAATCACAGATTATTTAAAGACTCACGGAGGAAGAAATGAGAAGCACACATCAGTGAGACTTTATTATCTAACAAACAGCATAACAAAAAATGTTTGGCTTATTGAAGATCCTTTCATCCATCCTGCACATCAAGTTACAGAAATTCAAGATTATGTTATTTGTCTTAGTTTCATTAATTTATATGAACCAGTAATTTTTTCTTATGAATACTTTTGTTGAATTAAATGCTGAAAACTTCTTAGTTTATGTTAGAGTGAAAGCTAAACAGTTCATAAAGAGACTGGACTACATTATAATATTATATTATTTACTCAGCTAATCTGTTAATCATGCATAAAATTAGATCCAGCTTTATTTTCAATGTGAAGTAGAGACAACAAAATGCAGAATCTAAAGAACAGAGATATGTCAGAAAATAATAAAAAACAATTTCCAAAAAATCATGAAAGCGTCTTTAAGTTTCCAGAATTATTCAGTTTATAAACAAAGAAGTGAAGGAAACCGACAAATGAAACTAGATTCATTCTCTTTTGATTAACTTGTGATGTCAAACATTAATCTGTGTTTTCTAAACTTTGACAGTTTTGTCGAGCTGCTCTGCTGCACCTCTCTTTCTGTGTTTGACCCTTCTTCAGTAAATCCGCTGCATCACTGAAGACAAACTGTTTCAGTCGCCTCCCTCCCCCTCTCTGCAGCCCACACAGGCACACAGACCTCTTCTCCTGCAGACAGACAGACAGACAGACAGACAGACAGACAGACAGACAGACAGACAGACAGACAGACAGACAGACAGACAGACAGACAGACAGACAGACAGACAGACAGACAGACAGACGGGCCGGGCTTCACATGCAAATATATCCTGAGTAGGCGGCAGCCGAGAGCAAAGAGTGTGTGCAGCAATGTTAGGACTTGCACAAGTCCCTCCCACTTGAAGCCAGTTGCTAGGCAACCGTCCGCAAAAGGACGGGTGGGAGGGGTGAGGGAGGACGGGCCATGAATTCAACAACTGTTGCCTGATCTGAGGTGGCACTGTGTGAACGGGAGTCAGCCGGCGAACCAGCAACAGCAAGAGAGAGAGAGAGAGAGAGAGTGTGTGTGTGTGTGAGTGTGTGAGAGGGTGTGAGGTCCAGAGTCTGTGCTTGTGTGTGTGTGATTGTGTGTCACACACACACACACAGAGAGAGAGAGAGGCAGCCGGTGCAGTGCTTTAAAGTGAACGATACATCCTGGATTATACCACTCACAGGGACTCACCCTTTGGACTATCCCGATGCTTCCTCCGTCTCTGAAGGGAACACCTGTGTGTGTGTGTGTGTGTGTGTGTGGCTGAGTGTGTGTTTGATTGTGTGTGAGCGAGCACAGACAAACGGACTGAGCCCTGGTGGACGGGGGCGAGTGGATGACTTCAGTGGATGTGGGTTTGGCTGGAGGAAAGAGGGGGACTGCTGCTGACCATGGACTCCCCTCACTAGTGAACGGGGTAAGCACGCCTCACAGCGGCACGGTGACTGACAGAATGGGAACAGACAGAGGAAGGACTCCGGCTCATGAGAGTTTTCAGGGACGGGGGGTGGGAGGCTGGGCAGAGAGGGTCCATTGTCTCCCAGTTTGTGTGTGTTCATGCGGCTGACCCTGCCTCACAGCGTCCCCGTCTGTCTGCCTCATCTGTCTGTGGGTGTCACCACGCCGCACTCTCCTGTCTCCTCTCATCCCTCCCTGCTCGTGTCTCCTCTCTCCCAGTCGCTGGTGGCTCTGTCGCGGTTCAGCATCTCTCTGATGGTAATGGGAATAATTGGAAAAATCAGGGGAGCTGCAGGAAAGGGAGGGAGGGAGGGAGGGAGGGAGGAGGTGTGCAGGGAGCAGGACAGATTCAGCCTGTGCAGGTATGAACACATGGAGACAGGAGGATGTTTGTGTTCTGCTTCGTTAGTATCAGCTGATTTATTGAGTGATTCCCTAATGACTGCATTGATTTTAATTAGGTGAGTCATTATGCTTCTTACCTTCTTCCAGTCCAGCTCATGGAAGTCAGAGCTCAGTGAGAAGGGAGAAGTTTATAGGACACCGATTACAAGTCGTAAAGATTAATGTTGCATGTGAGGAAATGTTGAGATATGTGAGGTCATCAGATCATCTCAGGTATTAATAAAACAAAACTCCCCGCTGTGTCTCGTCACCAACACAGAAAGGTGAGGTGAGTCTTATTTGTGGTGCAACAGGTGACGTCAGACCACGGCGTCCTTTTCGAATACTCCTGGACGTTACATAACGAGATGTACTCGTCTTCAGCCGCGCAGGAAACTCCCCCGTCGACCGTCTCCAAGATCTCCAGCTAAAAATAAACGTTGCATCTGTGCATGCAGCTCGTTTCTTATTGGAACTGTCATTTTTGTAGTTTTGTGTCTTTAAACGTGACATCCATGCCGAGTTCACCGTGTGTACTCCAGGACTAGAATAACTAGATTAGCATGCAGCTCTGAGCCGTGCTGGATGAATGGAGGCTAATCTGCAGTCGCTCCTCTCTGCTCCAGGCAAAACAGATAATTATGTGAACATGGATGCCGTCACATCTTCACCGCGCCGCAGGTTCAAAGCCAGATGTTGTGTGTGAACTTTCTGCAGTTTTTCTTTGTAGAAAATATTTAAATGAGTTCTTGCAAACAGCTGACAAGAGGCAGAGAGAGGGAGGGTGGGCGACCACCTGCTGAGGGTCTGCCACTGAAAACCCCCCATTCAACAGACAACAGCAAGACGGCTGACGAACAATGCACGCTGCTAAAGAAAGACGGCGACGTGCTTTTTCTTTTTCTTTTTCTTTTCACTGGACTTGAGTTTGAGGATGAAACAAACGAGCCAGACCAAACAGCCGGAGTCCCTTTGGACTCGTTAAGCGCTGATGGAGATTCAAGGGAAACATGAGTGAAGCGTCCCAGATTCTGAGTCAGCAGACTGTAAATCTGCAACTTTGTGTGTATGCATCAGCAAAAAGTTTGATCATTAGTTCATGCTTTAAAAAAATGTGACAGATTCTCAGGTTTGCTGCTTTTATCTGTTGGATTCAATATTCTCGGGTATCTGACGAAGACGTCTGCTGAAGCTTAAACTCTGGAAAGTTTTTAATCATGAGTGCGTGTCTGCCCGTTGTCGACACACTCACAATGACTGTGAGCTTTGACTCTGCGGTTTGCACGGACTTCCTTGTTTTGAGGTGAAGCAGTGTGTGTGTGTTGTTCAAACATTTAAAGTTCAGGACGGGTCGACTCACACCCTGAGGCCAGATTGACTTATACACACTTATACACACTTATGCACACCTATACACACTTATACACACTTGAACACACTTATACACACCTATAGACACTTGTACACACTTGAACACACTTGTACACAGTTGTACACACCTATAGACACTTGTACACAGTTGAACACACCTCCTACTTGCGTGACAGCTTCTCTTAATTACACTTGAATTTGACTGTGTGCCAAGCATTTGAACTTTTTACGACATGTCCTCACAAATCTTTAACTTTCTGTTCAGGGAAGAGAAAGCAGAACTGTTTTGTCTCGACCTCACACACTAACACACTGCATCCCTGCACACGCAGAGCATCGACGTGAGCGTTCTGCAGCGGCAGCAGTCAGCGGGACACAAAGAATCGCTCTGCGTGCAGCTTTTTACTGATCTCGAATCGATAGAGCTAAACTGTCTTGTACATGTACACGTGTAACAGGACGGTTAGATTGTGATGGAGGGATGAATTTCAAGTTCTCCTTGTCGGACGGGCCTGCGGTTTACACGCCCACGTGCACACGTTTAAACGTTTGGATTGAAACACTCGAGCTTCACGCTGAGTTTATTTCTGAACCACTAACTGTCACCATGATTACCTGCCTCTGAACATTCTGCACCTCAGGCGCGTTTTGTCTGCACAAGAACATTTTTTGTCATTTGTTTGGTGCAGAAATGCAAAACAGAAACACACACACACACACACACACACACACACACAACCACACACACACACACACACACACACACACACACACACACACACACACACACACACACACACGCACACACCTCTCGGGGTTTCCTGTCTTGTATCTGAGCTGGCTTTCACTGAGAATACCTCCACACAGGCACACAGTGTGCAGCTCCACTCCCCTACATTCAGTCCTTTGTCCAGCACAACATTCCTGGTAATCCAACCAGCTACCCTCGAAACTCAGGTGTGTGTGTGTGTGTGTGTGTGTGTGTGGTGTGTGTGTGTGTGTGTGTGGTGTGTGTGTGTGTGTGTGTGTGTGTGTGTGTGTGTGTCAGGGCCCACTGTTGATGTTATGCTCACCGTTTGACTGAAGATGAATGAGCAGCTCAGGTCTCAAGTCTCAGGTGTCTTTGTGCACTATTACTGTGTGTGTGTGTGTGTGTGTGTGTGTGTGTGTGTGTGTGTGTGTGGTGTGTGCGTGATCTGCCAAAGTTTCTCACAGTGTTGACTTAACAAAATGTTCGAGAAAAATATGAGTCATTACTTCCCTTTTGTGTTGTGTGTGTGTGAGTGTGTGCATCGTAGGAAGAGTCGTGTTTATCATACGAGCTGATTAATACGGACATGCAGGCACACACACACACACACACACACACACACACACACACACACACACACACACAGTAGTATTAGTCTTAGTATTTTCTCAGTGAATCGTTTGTTTGACAGTTTTCCAGAGTTGAAATGTGCAGAAAGGAAAGAATTGAACTGCGTAGCATCCGAATCCATCCGTAAAAACACGCTTCTGAAACACTCCTGCATGGAGGATAGACCAAAGAGCCATGCCCGGTGGGATTTAGCAGTGAGGTGTTATCTTACAACATTCACAAGCCCAAAATATTCATATTTAATATCATATATAACAGAGGAAAGCCTAAAGCAGCCGATGTTTGCCTGAACGATGACTCAAATCAAACGATCGACTCATCGTTTCATTTTTAGCTCGGATGCTTCTTGTTACCCGCTGATGAGACAGAAGAGCCAAAGACCGAGTATCAAAGCAGGAGCGAATCATTTTACCACATCGGTGAATATTACGGTGGAGGCGACTCGAGGAGCTGAGGGCCTGAAATGAACAAACAGAGAGAGAGAGAGACAGACAGAGAGAGAGAGGCTGCTCCTCTTCCTTTTCTCCACATTCCCTCCTTTTCACTTCATCCCTCACTCTTCTGCTCAGCCTTCCATCCTTTTTCCTGCTGACTCCAACACTAAGTCAAAGCTTCATCAGCGTGGATCGATGATGTCACTTCCTGTCCCTCCCCACGCTGCATGTCTCTTCTGTCTTTTGCACAACACTTGTTTTTACTCGGTTGTACAGCAACAGGATGGTTACTGTCAGACAACAGGAACACTTCCTCTGAAATCCCGTAAGCCGTTTAAATACTTTAATCTAGTTTTAAAAGACAAGCCACAAAAATGTCCCTCAGATCTTCTTGGAGGCGTCCTCAGTGCAGATCTTTGACTCTTAGACTGCTGCATGTCAAGAACAAGAAGAAAGCAACATGGAGATCTGTTCTTGTGTTTCAGTTTCACTGTCCATCAGGAAACATAAAATCATATTCTTTTTGTTTTACGGTCCAAAAGTTTCTTTAAATCTTTCCAGTGCAGATAAATGATCTAATGCAAGGATGCAGGAATTCCTTGATTGTTAATATTTATTATTATTCTGCATCCTGTGTTTGTTCATTTAGAAGTTTTTCATTAAAAATTGAAGATAAGCGACTGAACCTAACCCGGACAGACGTGGGACTGTCACTTCACTGGCAGGAAACAAGATGTTCTGGTTGCACCCGAGTCTCCGAGCCTTCTCCCACTTTTTACGTGGAGATCAATAAGTCCATAAAATGCATGGTCATCCACTTAATCCTCCTCTGTGCCGCGAGGGCAGATTAATGATTTGTTCAGCACTAAAATGTTATTGACTCTCAACACTCGGCGTGGACTAGAGGGGTGTGAGCAGAGCTGGACTCAGAGAGTCTGTCTTTTTAATGACAGCCCGGCTGCTGCTGTTGTTCAGCCTGATGAAGAGTTCAGCACCGAACACTAATCTCAAATTAAGTGGCCCTTCAGTCGGTAATTAGTTCACGTCACTCTGTGTTTTGTAGCCGTGCATGTAAGCTCTCAGTGCTGCGCTGCTGTGATCTGAACATTCAGGGTATTTATAGCACTTCTGCTTTTTGTGCTGAGACGTGTCAACATGACTCTGTGGGACCAGGTCCGTTTTTAAGTTCCCTGCGTTCTGAATAAGCTCTGTCATATTTCTGACATTTGCATCGAGTGTTCAGGCGGGTTCATGATTTGACTGCACGTCGCGTCGGAGGAAATAAACTTGCGAGTGTACATGGGCGGAGGAGTTTGTGATAAACTTTTTGAGTGTGTCTGCCTCCCACTCGCCCGATCAGTTTCCACATCTTCTTCTTACACAACGTTAAAAAAACGTTTGCCTCCCTGGTAACCGAAGCTCTGATTGCAATACCGTGACATCATTCGGATCTCACCGACATCTCCTGCAGGGTTGCACAACAACCTTTGTATGACAGATACTCAACGTTCTCAGCGCCGTGTGATTGGTAGTCGTCCTTCGTGTTACGTAAACTTCCCTCCATGCAGACTCAACGTTAATTACGAGGTCAAAGAATTTTCCGGTTCTTCAGATTTGGGACGTGATGTGCAGAACGAAGCGACGCTCGTCGTCTGAGCTGCCTCTGATCTTTTCTCTGCTCGAGCATCTGTCTCTCTTTTCTTATTCATTGATTCTCTTAACACGAGTGATCTCTCTCTCTCTCTCCTCAGCTTCCTGTGGGGTAGTAACAAGTGTCCTTGCTCTGTTTCCTTCTGTCTCTCCTCACGTCTTACATTTCTGTTGCAGTGGCTGTAAATAATATATTTTTACTGGAGAGTCTGTCTGTGTGAGTCGGGTCTTACTCCGTCTCACATCTCGGCTCAGGAGGCCTACAGGTGCGTCTCACCTGTATTTTTCCAGTGAGAGCTTACAGAGTACGCACGCTCGTTCACCTGCACGACATGTGATGAATTATGTGTAATGAATCCATCACATGCCAGTGAGTCAGTGATGATTGATGCCGTGCAGGAGCTCACCTGTGTCGGGTTTGGCTGACACACACAGCCGAGCTCTGCTCACTCAGCATCAATGATTCTCACGTCAGAGCCGGCAGCAGATCTTTTTTCTGTTTTGTTTAAAATGTGTTGCATCCGTCACGCGTGCAGAGTGCTGATGTGAAGCTCTACATCACCGTCCCTGAGTATGAATGTCGATCAAAGCACAGATTCTTGTTCAGTTGATTCAGTTCTGTTTTCATCTGGACTTTAATCATCCTGACATTGACTTAAACGCATCATAAGTTGGTGTTAGTTTGTGGTGCAACAACATTAACTGAAAGGCTTCGGACACTTTTATCACCTGATGAAAGCAGCTGATAAATCCAGGCAAACATTAAGGGTGATGTGAAGATGTGAAGTTCATGCCAGGCCGACTTTGACGTCCTCGGTTCAAAGCTGCCGGCAGGTTGGCAGCAGGGAACACGCTGCAGGCTCCATGTTCTGGCAGTTACAGCCCCGGGCGTGGACACAGAGCGGCACGCTGTGATCACGGCTTTAATGTTCTCATCAGTGACAAACGTCTTCTTCGCTCTCACTGCAGCACATTCCTGCTCAGCGTCTGAATCAGCAGCTGTCACAGAGGCTGATGTTGAACTCGGCAGCCTGGATGAAGCCACGTGTTGTTTGACTGACAGCTGAAGGTTTCTGACACGTTCACATGAACAGAGGAAGATACAGACAGGCTGCAAACTGCAAACTGACGCCGACAAACACAAGCAGAGAGACAGACAGAGACATAGAGGCTGCTCTTCTTCCTTTTCTCCACATTCCCTCCTTTTCACTTCATCCCTCACTCTTCTGCTCAGCCTTCCATCCTTTTTCCTACTGACTCCAACACTAAGTCAAAGCTTCATCAGCTGGATCGATGATGTCACTTCCTGTCCCTCCCCACGCTGCACGTCTCTTCTGTCTTTTGCACAACACTTGTTTTTACTCGGTTGTACAGCAACAGGATGGTTACTGTCAGACAACAGGAACACTTCCTCTGAAATCCCGTAAGCCGTTTAAATACTTTAATCTAGTTTTAAAAGACAAGCCACAAAAATGTCCCTCAGATCTTCTTGGAGGCGTCCTCAGTGCAGATCTTTGACTCTTATCAGACTGCTGCATGTCAAGAACAAGAAGAAAGCAACATGGAGATCTGTTCTTGTGATTCAGAGTGTAATCCCACTGATCAGCTGTACTCGAGTATTTGTTCTGATTACATTAATTATGATCAAAAACGTCTTCTTCGTCTTCTTCTTCTTCTTCTTCTTCTTCTTCTTCTTCTTCTTCTTCTTCTTCTTCTTCTTCTTCTTCTTCTTCTTCTTCTTCTTCTTCTTCTTCTTCTTCTTCTTCTTCTTCTTCTTCTCGGTGGTCCAAACCTCCTGTGGTACAAACACTAACACACTGAGCTCACAGTCCGGGCAGCCCGGCTAACAGACTGAGCTAACATGAGCTAACAGCAGCTACGGCTGGCAGCAGTTTATGTTGATTTAATGTTGTGACCTACTTTTAAATGAAAAACCTGCTCGTCTTCTTCTTCTTCTTTTTCTTTTCTCTTCCTCAAAACAAACACAGCAGGTGTCAAACTGGTGTCGGCTTGTTCAGGTGTTGTGGTGTAGTACAGAAGGTGGAGGTGGTGGTGGTGCGTTACTTTTATGCCTCACACAGGCCTGACGAATGCTAAACAGACCTTTATCCTTTGGTATGGATGTAAACAGATATGAATACATTATTCTAATATGCTCAGATAATCCACAGTGAACAGTTATTTGCATCTTATGCATGCAAAATGTCTGTGAGAGCTTTTTATGATTTCTGTTTATCGAATACTCACCAAAGCAGCTTCACTGATGTTTAATAGTTTTATGGGCCTGCATGTGCAGTCTTCAGTTTTTAATTGACGCAACACGATCCACTGAGCTCGTTCGTTTATTTTCTTTCTCGACCTCCTAATCACAGAAACAGCTTCTGGTTTTCGTAGAAACATCGTGTGTTACGCAGCTTTGACTTGCAGTTTCTCTACATACAGTTTATTCGTGTGTTCCATCTCTAGTGTGGGTGTGTCTGTGCTCCAGCCAGGATGAGGAAGGTCGTGTCTGTAATGTGATGTAACCTCGAGCTGCTTTGCCGTCTCTCCTCTCTCCTCTCCTCCGTCTGTCTTCACAGCTCTCACGCTCTTTATCTCATCTCACACACTGTAATTCCCTTCATTCCTTCCTGGCTTTGTTCCTCGTGCCTTTCTTATTCTCCTCCATCCGTGTTTACTCCTCCACCTTTCTATTACTCACTACCCGACAGGGATGGGAACTGATCAGATTTTTCCGATTCCATTATCGATTCTGCTGAACGATTCGATTCTTGATCGATTCTGCTTAACGATTCGATTCTTTATCGATTCTGCTTAACGATTCGATTCTTTATCGATTCTGCTTAACGATTCGATTCTTTATCGATTCTGCTTAACGATTCGATTCTTTATCGATTCTGCTTAACGATTCGATTCTTCATTGATTCTGCTTAACGATTCGATTCTTCATCGATTCTGCTTAACGATTCGATTCTTTATCGATTCTGCTTAACGATTCGATTCTTTATCGATTCTAATATGGAGAAAAAAAGGAGAACAAACAGTTTGATCAGCATCATCTAGAGGAGGCAGTGAACTGGAGCGAGTACTAGTACAGCTGCAGACTCTCTCTCTCGTCATGGTCATCTTCTAAATGTAATGCAGAAGGCATTGGTTTAATGTGAACTGTTACAGCATGTTTTACAAAGCAGCACATGGCGCTAACATGGTAGGCAGTGTGTTATTTACCTTCTGTAGTAACCACAGAGGTCAGAGGTCACACGTGGCTGCTGCTGCTGCTGCTAGGTTGAGATTAATCTCCAGTCCATGTTGTGTGTGTAAATGTTTCTGCATGTTCGTCGTGTTCGCTGTTATCTCCACTTTGCAGTGATTGCAAGTCGCCCTGTTTCCGTCTGTTTTGGTGAAATGCAGCCAAACTTTGGAGCGTTTGAACCGACTGGGTGACATTGTTACTACTGATCGCACTGCACGTGAGAAACTTGTGTAAAGTTGCGTGACATAATTAGTCGTGCTTACTGGAACCGAGCGTGCGTAACTTCAGGTGACGTGATTCGTGCTTCCTGGAATCGATTAGAGAATCGTTAGATTCCATGAAACACACGGAACCGGTTCTCAACAAGAACTCGATCCCCATCCCTACTACCCGACATATTACTCTGATTTCCTCTTGCTCCGTCGGTCATGCTGAGATAAGTCCTCCTTGTGAAACTGGACAGGGCAGGACTCTTTGACCTTTGACCTTTGACCGTTCACCTCCTCAGAGCCCCTCTGTGTTCCCACACTGAAGGAATTTACTGAATGGAAAATGTGTCACACTTGATTTCTGAGCTGCTCTGGTACAAACCTGTCATGTACACCTGATTATCTCCGGTAATATTGTTATTTAAAATGTCCTTCCTCTCTCTCTTTGCCTTTCTTCCCATCCTCCTGCAGGGTGGTGAGGAGGAGCCGGTTTGTCCGGTCACCATGTGCACGCGGGCCGATCCTGACCCCGTCCCCGAGTGCCAGCTGTTCCCGGGAGAGGTGGAAGAGCCAGAGGAAGAGGTGGCAGACGACGGCAGGGAGAGGGAGTCAGACAGAGACAGCGCTGTGGAAAGCACCCAAGGGTCGGACACCTCCGACGGCCTCATTAGTCGACCAGATCTGTTTTTCCCCGGAGAGAAGTGAGCATTATTTCTGCTTCCCTGTCTCTGACTTCAGTCCACGGTCGATTGTGTTTCTTGTTCTGGCGCTGCGTTCAGTAAAGACTTTAATTTATGGAGACAAATGTCTTGATGCTCCAAATCCTGTAGCCGCTGGCAGCTGTCCTGTCTTCACTACACTTTCACTTCAGTGTATCAGTCGAGTTTTATTTTTTAAAAAGTTTTCTCTAAACTCAAATAATCAGACACCGGTGGTTACTCTTTGTCTCGTCATGTGTCATCATTCATTTAGATCAGAATCTGAAACTTAAGACGCCGACCTCTCCGTCTTCTTCCTCAGGTGCGGTCAGACCAGCATCTCAGTGACTTCTGACCTATCGACGCGTTCTTCAGCTTCTCTGAACGAGGAGCAGTTTGAGGACTACGGAGAAGGGGAGGAACCGGACTACACTCCCAGCAGCCCCTGCCCGGACGACGAAACCCGAACCAACGGATACTCAGACCTCGGCTCATCTGTTCCCTCGAGGTAAGAGAGAGAAACGTGGCTCCAGCAACACACTGCACCACCATGCAATGCAAACTGGCCTAAATCACGATGTTTCCTCCACCGTACTTCCGGTTGGGACGATGGTTCCATGATGACGTGCAGTGGACCTTTCTACGCCTGATGTAATGCGTGCATGTTCAATCTTAGTTTCATCAGTCCATAAAACATTTTGCCAGCACCGCTGTGGAGTGTCAGTCTGCTCCATCGCAAACATCAGGCGTGCAGCAATGTTTAGTGAGCAGCGGCTTCCTTCATGCTTGTTCAATGTTTTACATACTGTAGCCTCATGGACACAGATGTGAGCCCGTTCCATTCATGAGTCTTCGTTATGCTCCTGGTGTCATTTGGACTGGGCGCCCATTTCTAGAGTAGCCACAGTCCTAATGTTGTGTCTCCATTTGTAGATTGTTTGAGGAAACATTTCTCGATCAAGCTCTTTTTGTCGAGGCGTGGCTCTCGTAAGCGTATTCTTCTTGTTTGAGGCAAACTCTGAAAGTTTGAGGTTTTTATCAGTCAAAGTAGCTGCTGCACACACACCTCCAAAATAACAAGACTTTGGGTAAAACCTGAGTCCACTTAGCTCGTTTGAGCTCATTAACTCACACACGTTTCTTAGATGAAGATCAGATTTTATGACAAATCTTTGCAGAAAAACATGAAATTCCAAAAGCTTCACAGACTTTTTCTCTCCACTGTAGATACAGTTGTTAGTCAGTGTTTTGTCCGGATGTTTCTCAAAGGTGAAGTCATGATGAAGACCAGCTTCTTAAATATTATGGACTCTGCCAGCTCCACAATCACAACCTGACTCATATTATTCAGTCTTGACTGTAGAAGTGTAGCTCAGGTTAGTTTTTGCCCTTAAGCCTGCATTAATATTCATCAAAGGAGCGTGTTTAATGGGATTAAGTCTCCGCGCTGATAGACCGGCAGTGCTGCTCCGTGCTGCTTCCCACGCATACCAAGCAGACGAAGCTCAGCGATGCAGAGTGGGCGTGCAGATTTAAACTCAGAGTGTGGCCCTGGAAAAAGAAGTTTGAAGAAGTACAGTACAAAGTGAGTTAAAGGTGCACTCGTCTTTAACATCTGTAATGTTTACGTACATGTGCAGCTAGGTGTGTGGTTCCCTGCTGGTGAGGCGTAGTCTAAAGGATCCTGATTGGAGCAGCATCTAATCCACAGGGCTAGATTACTAAAGTTTGTGGGAGCTGGGTCCCAGCTTGTTAATTCAGGAATGTTCATTATTGAAATAACTTGTTTAATAAGGTATTTGTAAGCTACCTTGTTACTGGGCCAGGTATCGTCCAAATTCTGATCACGCTGTTAAAAATCAGCTCGTTTAGTGATGCTGTCGTCATGTTTAGATGTTTATTCAGGTTTTTATTTCCATTCTTGGTTCCGTTTAGGAAGTTAGGACTCTTATTTTGAAAAGTACTCTTTTGGTTATATTTGTTTCTTTGGTCCACTCACCCTTTACCCCCTGTGTGTGTGTGTGTGTGTGTGTGTGTGTGTGTGTGTGTGTGTGTGTGTGTGTGTGTGTGTGTGTGTGTGTGTGTGTGTGTGTGTGTGTGTGTGTGTGTTTACAGTGCAGGCCAGACTCCTCGTAAGGTGCGTCAGCATTACCCCGGTGAACTGATGGATGTCTACTGTTCCCAGTGCAGCAAGAAGGTCAACCTGCTGAACGACCTGGAGGCTCGCCTGAAAAACCTCAAGCCCAACAGGTAGGACACACACACACACACACACACACACACACACACACACACACACACACACACACACACACACACACACACGGTGTGACACTAGATCTACACACACCACATGTCCGCTGTCTGTACCCGTCCATCGGTGTTTGTGTAGCTGATTCTTTTGGAGATGATAGTTGTGATGTTGTTCCTGACGTTTTGGGTTCATGTGCAGTTCGTGTGTGTGTGTGTGTGTGTGTGTGTGTGTGTGTGTGTGTGTGTGTGTGTGTGTGTGTGTGTGTGTATCACTTAATTCTTTGTTATTAATTATATATTATATTACATGACAGGGTTTATACTGTACACACACGCACGATGAAGCGGTCGACTCACACTGTACTTTGCTCTGTGGACTCTTTCCCAGCCCAGGAATCAGAATGATGTAATATTGTGACACACGCCCACACACACACACACACACACACACACACACACACACACACACACACACACACACACACACACACACTAATTGATTGTTATATAAGGCTGTCAGTCATGTGCTTTCCTCAGCCACCATTGTAACAGCGACTCTATTATTGGAAACATAATCCATGGTGACCATCACTGGCTCTATTGTCCATCAGCACACACACACACACACACACACACACACACACACACACACACACACACACACACACACACACACACACACACACACATACAGTTTTATGAGAAGCCGAAAGATGTTTTTGAATTTCATGTAAACTGTCGAGTCACTTCTTTTCCTTTGTTAGCTCGACTCTCCGATGACTCAGCAGGATTTCTCCCCCCTGCAGAGAGAAGTGGCTCCATAATCCAACATAGCTCCGCTAATTAGATCCTTACTTTCCTCCTCCGTATGAATAATGAAGTAGAGATGAGCACAACGAAAGAAAGAAAGAAAGAAAGAAAGAGTGGAAGGAGGTGTAATCGATTACTTTGAACGGAGTCGACTCACAGGAAGTGGACACAGGCTGAGTAGGATGGATTTTGATGAGGGTGGTGGATGAATATTAAGGTGCAGCTGCAGGTCATGGCCATGAATATGAAATGTCTTCGTTTAGATGAATCCATAGAGTAAACTGATTCAGAGGAAGGAGCTCCGTCCTCCAGCAGCAGAGATTATTCAAAGAACATGAAATCTGTGTGAAACTGTTTCTGTCTCTGCATGGTCGAGTCTGAACTTCGTCTGTAGATGCAGAGATGAACTGTGCTGATGTTCCTGAGCCCATGTCGTAATATCATTATACAGTCATGTTGGTTTTCAATGCAGCCTGGGCTGCCTGAGGGGTCGGAGGTCACGGACGCTCGGTGCTGGTTTCTCTGATTCTCTGAATCTTTGAATGAGATTCTGGATTGTAGACGGTGAAATCCAGAAACTCATTCAGACTGTGAGTCCACAGACGCTCAGATAACATGATCTGTTAGAAATTTAACTTCTTCACGTTCTCAGTGAAAGAACCTCACACCTTTCAGTTTTCCAGCTGTAGAGATAGGACCTGAAGAGCTAAACAATAAAGTTTATTAGTTTGAACATTAAAGATCTCTGTACTTGAATTGAATAAGGTCAGATGGGATTCATAAATCACTGCATTCTGTTTTTATTTGGCTGTTCTTGACGTTCTGTGTAAGAGAGCAAACATGTTGCTCAGTGATGAACGTGCGGATCAAAGTTCAGAGATCCTGCTGCACTCAGGCGTCTTCAGAGCGGACATGAGGTTCACGGAAACGTTTTGTCACTCAGGATCAAACTCTAAAGATTCTGACTTCATCTAAACGCTGAGCGGATCCTCGACGCCTCGCTCTGTTTCCCATAATCTCTGCCTGGACTGAACATGACGTGTCTGTTTTTGAGCTTCCTCACAGTTTGCAGAGCTGCGGTGTGAATTGTATTTATTTTTTGGGGATAGAAAGATGCACAAAGATGCATTCACACATAAATGTAGCTGTGGTTTGTTGGTTTGTGTGAGCGTGCAGCAGGTTTGCTCATTTTCGTTAATCCGATGTGAAACCCGGCGCACACAGACACGTCAGACTGACACAGTTGCTGAGCTGACAGAAACCGCGCTCACTGAACCACGAGTGAAATCGTGTTATCATTGACACGTCCTTCAGTTTGTCTTTCTCTCTTCT
>CM014080.1:1933504-1993504 GCA_004119915.2 Collichthys lucidus
GAGTGAAGAGCTGCTCTGCTGGATGAACAGCTTAGGTTGAAGATGCTGATGCAGACTCAGAACGAGCCTCATCAGGATTCCTCTTACGTCTGCAGATTCAAGGAGCAGGCTGATCGTTGTAAAGCCTCTAAAACCTGCAGAGTTGCTGTGAGGCAGCACAGGAAGTTGTTTAGTGACGTTATAAATCTCGTTTGATATTTCTTCATGTAAATTCAGTGAAACTCTCTGTGCTCTGATCAGGTGAGCTCGCTGGAGAAGAAGGTGGCAGAACTGGAGAACGAGATTCTGATCAACGGTGATCTCAAGTCCAGGCTGAAGCAGGAGAACACACAACTGGTGCACAGGTAGAGTCTGAACCAGAACCTGGAGCTGGCTCCCATTAAGACTATAGGAACCACAAGAACCCTGCATCCTGAGCGTGCAGGGTCCTGGTGTGATCTCTAACAGTGTGTGTTCTGTGTTCATCCTCTCAGGGTCAATGAACTGGAGGAGCAGCTGAAAGACCAGGAGACGCGAGCAGAACAAATTCTGCAGGACGAGCTGAGACGACACCGAGAGGCCTACAGCAAGATGGAGAGAGACAAGAACACGCAGATAGAGCTGCTGAGCAACCGGTGAGAGACACACAGGCATGATGTGATGCTGAGATAGATTTACTCTGTTTAATGTGAAGACGTGGACTCGACAGAGCTCTGAGGTTCCTCCTGGAGTCCGTCACGTGTCTCTCAGCTCCTGCAGACAGTGGCTTAGAGCCGTCTCTGCTTTTATACCAAAGTAAACTGATGAACCGGATTTTGTGTTTTCAGCGTTAAACAGCTGGAGGAGGAGAACGGCGACATCGTTGCCAACATGGGTCGACTCAAATCACAGACAGAGAAACTGGACGAGGTGAGCCGTGTTTACTTCAGGTCTGTTCACAGGCCTCTCCATGCTGCTGCATGTTCAGAGGAGCTCTGTGAAATCTGATCAGTTGTTTTAAGTTCATCTCAGCTGGCAGCTCAAAGCTACAATGCTCATTACTAACATAACCCAAATCTCCAGCTGAGCAGGCGATGCATTTTGTAAAAGAATGCATGAATGAAAACTGACAAAATCTCTGTTTTATAGAATAGAATATTTTTATTGCCATTATGCAGTGAAGAAAGTACAGAATATAAAACATAGAACTTGCAAAGCAGCTTTAAAAAACAGAGATAAAAGGGAAACAACATGGAAACATTCTGCTTGTGTCATTTTTTAATTGTCCTGCATGAGGGTAACTGTTCAAACAGGATGTGGCCGGGGTGGGACCGGTCCTTGATGATGTTCTGTGGAGGCAGCTGGATCTGTTAAAGCTAAATCAGAATCAGAACTACTCTTTAAACTCAACTCCTCGTCTCATACGGACAGAAATCCCAGCAGAGTTCATCACTGTCCATCGCTTCTGTCACCTCCATGTCCACACATGTCATTCGATAGTTAATAATGTTAAGGAACTTTAAATTAATTGATGAGGCGTTAGAAACTGTCTTCCTGTGTCGATCCACACCTCTGTTTAAAGACGGCACCGATGTCAACACCATAAAGCTGTGAGCAGCAGCTCAGGACAGGAAACAGAAGACACAACTCTGGATAAATGTTTGACTTCACATATATACAAAAGTGTCTGTCCGTGTAGTGAGCTCATCTGATGTCTGCCTGTGTGTGTGTCCATCTTCAGGAGAAACAAAGGATGACAGACAAGCTGGAGGACACGAGTTTGCGTCTGAAGGACGAGATGGACCTGTACAGGAAGATGATGGACAAACTGAGACAGAACAGACAGCAGTACCAGAAAGAGAAGGACGCCATGCAGGAGGTGTGCAGGACTGTTTTATGCATTCAGACTCTCTCTCTTTCCTCTGCCACCTACAGAACACTGCATTGGCATTACATAACATTCATCTGTCCTCTCTCTGCGTGTGCGTAGCTGATAGAGGACCTGCGGCGAGAGCTGGAGCATCTGCAGCTCTTCAAGCTGGAGACGGAGAGGCCCGGCCGCAGCCGCAGCTCCTCCTCCGGGCTGGCCGACTTCAACAGCAGGACCAGGGAGGTGGAGCTGGAGCACGAGGTCAAGAGGCTGAAGCAGGTACAGCTGAAAGATTCACTTCATGTGTCTGCTCAGTCAGTGTACTTTAAGATGCAGAGATAATCAGTCAACACTCTGACATTGATTTTAGAGAGCAGGGAGCAACATGGCGTGTGTTTGCACAACACAGGACTTCATCAGAGGGAGATCACAGTGAAGCTGCTGCTGCTGCAGATGATGATGAAGAGGAGTAGATGCAGAGAGACGCTGAGTCTTAAACAAGCTACTCAGTTATATGCTCACATGCTGAAATGAATCAGTTTGATGTCAGGTTTTTGCTCACGCTCAGTCTCAGGAATCTGCAACTTTGTAATCATCATAAAAAATGCAGAAGCGTCCAGTCCCTGCACGTACACACAACACCAGCTAAAGCTCCCGGACGCTCCTGCATGATGATTCAGATTTTATATTTATCCCTGCAGAACTCAGTGCACTTAACCGCGCTCTTCCAGGAAGTATTATCGCTTCCATTTAGCGTAAAATATCTTTTCATGTGCTGCCGGACGAACGCTCAGCGAGACGGTTACATAAATCAAACCCCACTTTTGTTATTTTGGTGGCTGCAGATGTGAGGTGGATCTATTATCAGACTTTATCAGTGGAGTTAACGATCACAGTCACATGGGCTCCTCTCGTTTGTCCTTTTGCACTGATAGACTCCAGTTTCTTGACAGTAGCTGCAGAGTGTTTCAGTTTTCCTGGACACGCTGACATTCACCTCCCACAGTCAGAGGCTCAGACCTGCTGCACAGTAAACCGCAGAGATAAGAGTGTTTTCAGATGTGCTCTCTGATTTGACGCTTGTAAAGGTCGACGTTAACACACACTCACATGTCATGCAACATCGGACACTTCCTCAGCCAACAGAATGCAGAAGTTATGAAAGCACCCAGCCTCAGAGTGAGTGTCTGATTTGCACAGTGAGTGTATCTGATCAGGGACGATGAGGTCCAGGTCACGCTGTGGAATGATAATGATGGTTTTACGCTGCAGATACTTCTCTTCTCTGTGTCTTCCTCTCCTGATCTACTTCCTGCAGCAGCAATTCAGTTTGATCAGTTGGTTGGATGTGTGTACGCAGCGAGTCGCTCACTATCTGATCCTGCCTGTGCACTTCTGTAAATGTCTGTCTGTGTGTGTGTGTGTGTGTCCAGCGATTTGCGTCCCAGGACTTTCTCCCCCCTGAATTCCAGCACCTGGTGTTATCCGGGGCTCGGCTCTGTCCCGGTCTGATGGTAAAATTGCTTCTGTGACCTTTGACCTCCCGATTAACCACTAATCACGATGGAGTAGAGTGAACTTGCCCGAGCTGAATTGGGGTCAGCGCTGCCGTTCCCCTCACTAACGGTTCAGGGTGAAACTGACCTCAGCACTCAAAGGCAACTTACTCACGGAGCTTTCATAACACAGCAGACGCAGCAGGGGAGCATCTGCTCTGTAACACGCATAACCCATGTCACGTCCTGTAGATGCTGTGTGTGCTGCTGGATGAGGCGCCGTGCCGTGTTTTTGTCGTTTGGCTTGAGTGCGGCTTGAGTAGAGGCCATTTTTTTAAAACGCATCATCACTCCTGACACACACTTCACTTTAGTCCAGATGCTTTGATCGGTTCTCATCCCACGTCCCACCCTGACTCTGTGCTTCAGGAGAACCAGAAGCTGAGGGAGCAGAACGACGAGCTCAACGGTCAGATCCTCAGCCTCAGCCTGTACGAAGCCAAGAACCTGTTCGCCACGCAGACCAAGGCCCAGTCTCTCGCTGCCGAGATAGACAACGCCTCCAGAGACCAGGTAAAAGTCACATGCAGCAGTTGGAGCATAACAACTGTGTTTCTAGGACACAGCAGTGTTCTGAATAGCACATCATTGTTGTAGATTTGAATCTAATATGCATAATATGGACGGTTATATCTGAAGCACAGAGACTGACCAGATACTGTGGAAATAAGTAACTAACACAGACTCTGCCGATATGTGGAGTTAGATTTAGAAAGGTTTATTGAAGGCGAAGCTGACGTACTGTAGGAGGGAGGCTGGACCAGTTTCAGCTGGTACCAGTAAGACAGGAGGGAGACAACACGGAAAAAAGAAGAAAGCATAATCTCAGTTTCATAACGACTCATGTACCTGATTATTGCAGGTGTGTTGCAGGATGTTTTCAGCTCTAACTAGTCCCAGAATAAAAAAAACTGCAGATGATCTTTAACCTGTTTTGATGAACTGCGTTTAAAACGTGTGTGAAACGTTCTCCGTCCACAGTTAATGGAAGCACTGAAGGAGCAGGAGGAAATCAACCTACGCCTGCGACAGTACATGGACAAAATCATCCTGTCCATCCTGGACCACAACCCGTCCATCCTGGAGATCAAGAACTAGCAGCGACTCAACTGGAATGAGAAACCCCGCCCTCCATGTGTGTGTGTGTGTGTGGGGAGAACGAGGATCATTCCAGTTGTTGTCAGAGCAGAGAGAGCTGGACTGGGACATTTTAAATAGACGCACATCGCCCTCTGCTGTTTGTGGCGAGGAAAGAAAAAGAACTTTTCTCTTGGTTGTTTTTTCAGTGACTGTAGGTCGACTCGATCGACCTTTGTCTGTTTTTATTCGCTGTGAACTGGAGCCGCCGTCACAACTTTTGAACTGGTGATTTCTTCCCTCGGAGGATCGATGTAGTACACTGGACACAGAAACTGGAACACTGGAACAGACCTGACGTGGCTTCTACTGTCTCCTGGTGATATCAGCTGTGTTATCCACAGACAGACAAACGGTGGCAGCCCGACTCTTTTAGAGGAATGAAGGCAGACCAGTCGCCTGATCCGTCTTCATCTCCTCTGTGTTCTCTGAAGAATGCATGTTAATGATGTATCAGGACAGGCACGTTTGAGAGAAGATAGAGGGAAGTGGTCAGAGATAGATGAGAACTCTCTGTAACTACGAGGGAGGCAGAAGGAAAGTGAAGCATCTCCACCCTGAAGAGGTGGAGTCAGACGATGGATGGAGGGTTTTAGTGAAGTCGTTGATGGCTTAATGAAGGTGAAGGTCTTTGTTTTTTTGTTGACAACATGTCTTCCAGCACTTGCAGTGTCAATCAGTCCAATAGTGAATATCTTTCACTGAGAAGTGGCCCTTAGTCGGTTCAGGTGAGTAGTCGAGCGTCACTTTATGGAGCAGAAGCTGCGACCGAGGAGTGTCTTTAAACTGGCTGCTCTTTGCCAGCAACATCGCATTGTTGCAAGCAATAGACCCCCAATGATGTTGCACAGAAATGTAAGGCTATGAATGTACAGGGTGTGCGCGCTGGAGTGACTGGTGGCCATCGTAACGTGGTTTCCTGAATCATCTCTCTATGCTCAGTGAAATCATCTCAGATAACGTACGTGAGCGTTTGGACAGACTGGATCGGCCTTTAGGAGGCGGATTGTTTCGCTCGCCCTCTGAAACTCTCTGATACTGTAAATATCATGAATGTACAACTGGATATTTCACTTTCCGTGTGACTTTAAATCGCTGTAATTTGGTTTAAAGGTTTGTTGTAATAATACACATGTACAGTATTCAGTACTGTAATGAAGAGGGCATTGTTTGGAGCCGGGATTACAATCTGCTGTATTATGTAATTATTCTAAACTTGAGTTTTGCTTCCTTGCACACAAAAAGAAAACAGTCTGTTTCCTTTTGCATGGTTCACCTTTTTCTTCTGTCTGTGCCTTTTTCAGGACATTTTTCGAGACGCGATAGACTTACACGGTTTTTGAAGTCTTTCGTCCACGTCTGACACATTTTCTCGACTTGTAAATGTTGTAATTATATAGTGATAATTTGTATTCATGTGCCACTCACCACTCTTTTTCAGATTGATACTATGAAAACTATTTTCTACGGTTTTATCGAGGAAGAACTCGCGGTTGCTTCGGTGTCTCTTAGAGCAGCGGTACACAGCACAATGTTTTGTACGGTACGCAGCGTTCTGGGAATGTTTTGTCTGTTTTTTAATGATGTTTTGTTGCATTTCTTTTTGTGCGTCTGTCTTGGTGAGTCTGTCGCTTTTCAATTGGCTTTTTCTATGGTTGCAAACTGTCTTCCTAACTTAAACTAAATGGTGAGCATTATGAGCAATATTAACTTATTTACCCGTACCGGCTGATTTGTGTCTCTTTTCACTCTAGAGCTGCTGGTTGCCATTTTTTTTTTTTTTAACTGAACAGTATATTTAAGCTGTAAAATGTGTCACACACTTCATTTCTTGTAGCTCTTACACTTTGACTTTTTAGGGCTATCCAATGCGATGTAGTCACTATGAATAGCAATAAAAATGGCTTTGGCAGTGGCGCTGTCTCCTGGAGTTTATCAATTATGTCTCTCATGTGTTAGCTGCTCTGTGTTTGGACATAACATGCTACAAATAAAAACATTTAACGTGGCTTTAAAACACATTACAATCACAGTTTAAGTGTGTGTGTATTCCTCTGTAATTCTCTCAGTAATGATATTCATGCTCATTTCATTGGCTTTGCATATAATAATATGCCAGATGCTGTTTTACTGTAAATTAAAGCCACTTAAAGGTTTTTTTAACTGAATGGTGGTATGATGTGCACGTACTGAAGATTTAAATTGAAAGCTGGTGGCATCTCTCTGCAGAGGTACTTTAAAAGTCATCGAAAGTTGTGTTTCTTTTTTATATCTGTGGTATTTGAAGAATATTTGGAAAGCAGAACAAAAAGTATGTGCACGCCTCAATATTACACCCATATGTGGTGGCTGAGATTTACTCCCACTCTGTCTAATTGGTATTAGATGGGGTAAGGCTCTATACACACCAGTTCAACCACACGAGGCTCAGAAAAACAATTTCTTTATGGACGATGCTTTGTGCACAGGTGGTAATGTCATACTGAAGTAGCACCGTATGGAGTGAGATTAAGATTTATGTTTGTTTTCTTACATTCATCTCATTGCAGTACATGGGGTTATACCAACCAGTTGTGCTCAGTCTAAAAAACATATTTAATATTTAGAAAAGTCTGCAGCATGAACCTTTGCTGAGGATGCATGTAATGTTAATCATCTTGGACAAGGACTCTGCTCTCAGTGCACATACACAAATATACACATGCAAACACGAACAAGGCAACAAGGTAAACATAAAAATACAGATTATAGAGCAGGTTACTTCATGTACATAAGGTAGTTTGATATACAGCATGCCCAGCATGCATAGATTGTGTATGAGTGATGAGATTTGCATGTTTTAAAGAACAAAACAGAATTTAAACAGTAAGAATAAATAATTTACAGGCTCAGTGGACAGTCTGAGACTCGGGGACAATTTGTGTCTGGTGTTAACTACTCGTTAGAGTGATGACCTGTGAATGAAATCATCTTATAGCCATGCATATCAACGATTGTCTTATATATGAGGGGGTCACTGTTGGAACAACTGCCTTAAATCTAAAACCAATAATCACGTCTCAAGTTTACCTGAGGTTAGTGTTCAATACTCAGAGAGGAGGGCAAAAATGAGTGATGTGTCGATCGTGAACGAGCCGGTTCAAAGAGCCAGCTCTTTTAAGTGAACGATGAGAGCCGGCTCCTGTCCGCGAGCCGTTAAGTGCTGTAAATACAAGAAAGAAGAAAAGAAGACAAGAAAACAATGGCTACAAAAAGTTATTGATATTAGAAAATGTATTTTTTACTTTTGAATAGTTCAGTACAAATGATGTATTGAACAACTGAAGTGATGTATGAGTACGCATACAAATCAAATAATGTCAAAACAGAGCTAAATTTGACTGAATTATTAAAGATCTAAGTGGTAAAATTAAGATCCGGCTCTTCTTGGTGAGCTGAGTCAAATGATCCGACTCCTTAAAAAGAACTTAACTTCCCATCACTGACGGTGTGTGTGTGTGGCGCCCCCTGTCGGTTAGTCTCTGTGGGGCCAGGGGGGTGTTACGGTTAAACGAGTGACCACGCTAACCTGTTACCCGTTAGCCTCTGTGGTTTTTGGTGGTGTCAAACAAACGAGACACCAAAGACGAATCAAGAGTTTATTTTATTTATTTATTTTGATATCGTAACATTAATGAAAATAAATAAATAACGTATCTCGTTGAAAACAACGGCTGTCGCGTGCGCAAGTTGACTCGGTCGCCCGTTGAACCGAAACACCGGTCGGTCGGTCGGTGTTTGTTCCTCGCGGGGCTGCCGTACAGGTGAGTACAGAAGTACCGTTAACTTTTTAACGGTATCTTATCTTTATATTGTTAATTAATTTATTTCAAACTAACGGTTTTAAAAGAGTCCCGCCGTTAGCGCTGAGCTGTCAATCAAAAATGCTATGCTAACTAAGCTAATGGTTAGCTGTTAGCTGTTAGCTGCTAGCTACAGGTAAAGCTAAAGCTGTTTTAAAGTGTTTGGTTATTTTTAACTCGACTTCCTGTAACTGTTAAATCCAAGAATCAAACAATTCAATCAAAGTTAGTAAAAAAAAAAACAACAACAAGAAAATCTAATTAATAAACCTTTTTATAAAATGTTTTACAAAGCTAAGAGAGTCACTTTAATTTTTAATTTGCTGGTATGTGAACACACCTGAGGACTCAGTACAAACATACAGACACAGGTAAGACTTGACAGGTAAATGTGACATAAACACCCACACTCTGTACAGAGGCTACAGTATGCTCAGGATGAATGTAGTGAAGATATTTACATGAATAATTCATAATTTACAGATTTTATTACACAGCTGATGTTCCTGACATTTTGTTCATCACAGAGAGAACAAACTGTTCCTGTGTCTGGATGTTTTGCCGTGCAGAGCTCTGTAGCAGGGTGTGATGGTCTCTGAGATGTTACCTGGACAGGTGCAGGTCCTGGATCATTTTCTCTGCAGACCTCATTGTCGGTTTCTGTCTGTTCTTGGATTAATGTAAAACTCGTATTAAGACCAACTGTCCTGGAGTTTCCTCTCCTGAGGTTAACGGGGGTCCCGTGTGGCCTTGAGGTCCCGTGTGGCCTTGAGGTCCTCAGCAGTGTTAGTTGTTTGTCTCTGGTTGGGAACAGTAGGTGCCAGTCTATCTCCACACTGTGGTGTCCAGGGTCACAGAGACCTGTTGCTGCCTTCATAGACATCATAGATAGCTTGTTGTTGTAAACAGACATGTGTGTCTCCAGACTAGAACATGCTGACAGTAACACCTCCATGGGTAAAGACATTCTCTGTGACTCATTCTGGGCGTGTAGTATTTGTGCTGTTATCTTGGGGTTTAAAGTCGATCCACCAGGATGAGTTGGGCAGAATGTGAGACCGACTCAGGCACTTCTGATTAACTCTGACAGTGTCTCTGATTCAATAAATAAAACAGCATCAGACATCAGAGGCTGCTGAACACTCTGAACTCCTGACTTTTGACTTTTGACTTCAGTCAGTTAAGACTACAATACCCATGAGCCTTAGCTGCGGTGAGTATGGTGAACAAGCTAAGACGTGACTCAAAGGTTGTTTCCACCTCTGCGTTTCAGGTGTGGTGATGCCTCAGAACGGTTTGACCTATGAGGGCAGAAGAAGAAGAAGAGCGCGTGGCGACACCTGTGACGCGAGCGGTCACCTCCCGGGCGCCGCTTTGGTTAACGGTGCTGTCGTTCACAATGGCTGCCCAGCAGCTGCCACCAGAAGCAGAGCGAGCGCACCAGCTGGTGCACCGACCGGTACCGAAGCACAGTGCATGGTTAATGGTTATATTAACAGTGGCTACAAGGGCAGGAGAAGGAAAGCGCCGCCGCCGCAGAGGACTCTGAGGAAACAGGGAAGCAGGATTTCAGCAGCTGGCAGGGTCAGCAGTACCTTTCCAGGTGGTATCTCAGTGAACGGGCCCACCAGTCCAGACACCACCACCACCACCACCGCTTCTGCTTGGCCCTGTAATTCTGACCAAACGGCACCAGAGCCCAGCCCGTCAGCACCAGCAAGGAACCAGAGAAGATGCAAGAGAATCAGACATAAGAGGTGTGCCTGCTACCTTCTGTCTGCTTAGAACAAATCGTTCCATCCAAAGTGTCATGACGTGTGATGAAATTTGTCGTATGCTGAAGTAAGTCTGAGACCTGTCCATCTGTTTTAGACCCGCCGGGACGCCGCCGCCGCCGATGATGCCACCACAGGAGGAGGACTGGGAAAGTGAGATCCAAGAGGTCACTCTGACTTCTGGGAGCGGACCCTACGGTACAGACAGAGCACATCACATGCATTTTGACTGAGTTTGAGTTTCACAGAGTGCGAGTATCTGACTGTGTCTGTCGCTCCTCCAGGTCCCGAGGACGTGATCCATTATTCTTTGCAGGATTTGACACTTGCTAAGCGAAGGGACACGCCCCCCGACCTGCCGGTGACAGTCGATTACAGGCCAGTCGTGCACCACCGAAGACCTCTACGCTGGTCCAGGTACAGCATCCCCACCGAGCCCGAGCAGTTCGCAGACGCTGACGAGTAAGCCAGACGTACGCCGTCACTGTCGCTGTGAACGATTTGGAGTTTGAGTTTTAGATTATTTGTTTTCTCATCTCGAGTGTGGAAAAAAAAAAATCAACTTAAAGCTTCAAAATCAAATAGGTTCACGTTGTCAGAGAGTGCAGGATGGAGTCTTTTTTTATCGTAGGTTTTATTTCGTAATTTATATTCAGGTTTTATATTTGTTTTACGTCGCGACAGATTCATTTGTTCGGCTTCTGTGATCTTAAGGAATGATTTTAGCTTTAACTCCTCATACGCACCTGTTACACCATATTTCATATCTTCATAATTTTACCTTCCAAGAACTGAAATAACAGTTTTTATCTGAGTTCACCTCTGTCATAATAAGTTTCATTGTTCACAACAAGGACACGGAGGGAGTGTTTTAATTTGGGGGCAGCCAGCCTTTATGGTTTGATTATGGAACAACAGCAACTCGTTATCTGCCTGTTTAGACCTTCGTTTTCATTTTCACAACCACAATAAATCAGTTTTTCTTCTGCCTTGTGGTCAAACTGTGCATGTTTCTCTCCACCTGTCGGCCTGAGCTCCACCTGTGTGGCAGGGTGGTGAAGGTCGAGCAGCTCCTCCGCTCACATGAACAGATTCGCAGATTCACTCTCTTGTTTTCATTTCTGGTGGATCCTTAAGACGCGATGGCAGCTTTTGGCCACCAGATGGGAGAGTTGCTGTCGGGTTTTGTTTTTCTCTGAGTTGCTCACACACCTATGGGAGTTCAATGGGTTCATTCCCAAGGAGAAGGAGACGGAGGCAGTTACGTGCTCGCTGCTCAAACCACATTTCAGCCCGATGCAGCTCAAGATGGAGGCAACTGATACGCAGCTGATTAATCTCATTCAACAATACTAAATCATTCACGTGCACAGACACCGTGTCAATAATAGATCGAGGTTTGAGTCTAATGGTAAATATGTAACATCGGCTCTATCGAGGCAGCTGTTGATGTGCTGCAGCCTTCTGTGTGAATTTCACTGTTGGTGTTGAGGAGGATGAGAATATAACAGAGGAGTGGTGATGATGAGGATGATCATCACGGACACATCAGATGAGGTTTGAACAGTAACTGAGCATCTTTGGTTTAAGTCCCATTTTAAGACAGTGTCAGAAATAAGACACGCATGATTTTCTGTGTTTTAACTGATATATAATCACCTTTTTAAACAAATCAGACATTTTTTATTTCACCTTTTATATTTATATATATATAGGTTAAAAGTGTTTTATTGTCATTTCAACCATATACACCAGGGGTCGCAAACTTTTTTTTCAGTGCAGGTCACATCAACTTGCCTTTCTGTGAAGGGGGGCCGTGGTCAGTCTGTAACCGGAAATGATTTCAGTCCCACCAGGATTTCACTGCCTTTTTTTGAAATAGTTGAAAATAAATAAATAGTTTGTAAATAAGGTATATTTAATTAGAATGATAACTATAATAGGAAAATGCAATTTTGAAAAATAGGCCATGTTTAGACGGATTGTTTGGGGGCCGTAGTTTGGAGACCTCTGATATACACAGTACATAAACAAGAGTGTTGTAGGACTGTGGTGCAGACAGGACTACATGATGTGTGTGTGTACATGGCTACATATGAACATGTACAGTATATTTGATTAAAAAGGTGTGACTATGACCTCTTTTGGTACTTGAAGGCCACCATAGATTCTCCTACACACACACACGCAATCTCACCACTAGATGGCACTAAATTTCTACACACTGTACCTTTAAATACTCCTTTAATGCTTCTTGAACGTGGAGAAGTGTCTCAGTTTGAATGTCCTTCAGTTCCTTTGTCTACACATGACGGCCTCTCGATCAGCCCATCTAACCACGAGCACGATGAGCGGTTCAGTCAGTCTTAATTTACTCGGCCGATGATCACGCTTTGCAAACTTGGCTCCAGAGTCGAACTAGCATGTGTTATTTGTTTGATCAGAGACGGTTCAATAAATACTCGTGGGCATGAATAACTATCATCTGAACGCATAAACCCAGAGTCGGATCGGTCACGTCATCGTAGCTGTTTTCTATGACAGGACGTGTCCCACCGACTGTTTTCTTTCCTTTCAAAGTAAACGCTTGTTTTCCTCATTTGAAGTCGCGCTCAGCTCGATCAGTCTGTTCCCCAGCAGATCCCATCTGTTACTCATTGTCGTCGGAGCGGCTTCACATTCTCACAGCTCTGCGAGCGGCTGCTTCGCATTCGCAGTTATTAACCGGCATCAAAACGTGTGTTTGCTTTGGATTTCCCCCTCGAACGCTGCAGTAGCTTGTAATAGTCATGCGTCATAATTCTGTGGGGGCGGTATCAGACTCACATTGTTTAGGAATAGCATGTCTCACGCATGTTGTAATCTCGGTGAGTGATTAATCCTTCTATATGTCTCAGTAGACCCTTTGTCCACATCCTGTGTTTGCGACCAGCCTCGCTCGCCCTCCAAACATCCACCCCCGAGTTACGGTATGTGTCCGCTGACCCGCCCGTGTTACATTATTATATTGATAGATGAGAGACACGGATAGACTCTGATTGTTTCATTTCCCAGTGCTGAGATGGCTTTGGGGAAATCAGCTCCAGGCCCTTTTTTAATGCCACATTTCTACGACGTGAATCACCACCCGTCATTTCATCCGTTTCCAGCGTGACCAGTCATTTAGCATTCAACGTCCTGATTGATCTGGTACCATAATGGTTTGTTAGCCTGGCACAGGAAGAGATCCAGGAGACGGGGGGGCAGGACAGGAAGGAGGACTGTGGTTAGTTTAACCAACCAAAGCAAACACGTCGTGGTCGGGGCAGATTTGTCATACGTCGTGAATCCTTCCTGTTGGGGAAGCCTTGGTCCGATGCCCGGCCTCGCTGTAGGTATGAGTGGTAAATACAGCAAACAGACCACCAGTGAAATGATTCTTAATCTTTATTTGTGGTTTTATTTTTAGGATTCACGACTTAAGTAGGAACCATTGGGTACGCTCATAAGTTTACATCCCACTGGCAGAATTTGTGAAATATTAGCCTTTTAAAAAATGATGAAAACCTTACTTTTTTTTAGGGACAGTGGTCAGATGAAGCCGTTTACTTTTTGAAAATATTATAATTATTACCAAAATTCAGCTTTGGCCTGTGAAGCCTGGAGATGGATCTCTGATGTTTTGGGGTGTGTGAGCTACAGCAGCACAGTTTTAGTTAACACTGATGTAAAGATGCTTGAATTCATCAGCCTGAAAGCTGTGCATGTTGATCCTAAACACGAGGCAGAGTCAACCCTCCAGTGGCTCCAGCAGAAGAAAGAGAAGGTCACAGTCTCCTGACCTCAGATCTGAAACGTGCCAGATGTCCAGGACCTGGAAAAACAGGCCTCGTCCACAACCATGAGAACAGACTGCAAGCTGTATAAAATTGCATAGTAAGATGTAAGTTACTGCGATGTTAAATGTTGTTAAATGCTATTCTGTGATGCCCTAAAGTTTAAATAAGCGTACGACTGTAGGTTAATGAAGTGAAGCTCTCCAAAGCAGAGATCAGATTGAGCTTGGACAGTCACGAGACGTAACGACGGACAGGTTTCAGATACTCTGCAAAGTTAAGACGCTGTGTGAGGTTTAACATTAATATTCTATTTAAGGCGGACGCTCACAAATAAACCTGCACCGCCTCTGGGAAACTGATACATATTTGGAAGAAGAGAAATCTATTATATGAGAGAAGCCTTTTTAACTTTAGCCAACCAGGAAACTGAACATGTGGTGTTTTATAACAATATGCATTAGCCCTCGTAACGCAGAGGCTTTTATTGATGCGGTGTGTAATTAGGTCAACGATTGGGAGGAATGACCACCACTGAAATTCTTCTAGACAAACAGTAAAGTAATAAACTGTCTTTACGTGACCTCGTGCAGTGCGTGATGAATCGTGCGCTCCCGGTAAAGACAGGAACTGAGCTGGAAGCTTTTCCTCCTCTGTGACTCACCTCCACGTCACGGCCTTGTTTTTCGTCTGGTCATTTTCTGCGCCTGCTCTCTTCATTGATCTTGTAACGGTATGTTGTTGGCAAGTACAGGACAGATGCCTGTGGTTAGGTAACCGCAGCCAGAGCTAACCAGAACACAAACATAAATAAATTGGCTGTTTTTTTTGTTGCAGGGATTCCGGTAAATTAGAACAATTACCTGCAGTCCACTAGTGAAATCGGTAAAAGATGGAAACTACACGGCCCCGTTTGGAAAGTTTGCCTCAGTCAGGCTCGATCCACGCCAGCGTTATTTGATTTCTTCAGAGAAATTTGGCAACGTTAAATTTAACAACTCCTTGGCATTTTAAATTCTCTCAACTTTCTGGAAATGGTGGATAGTTTTTTTAACGGCTTGTTTTAGGCTGAGGATGTGAAACATTGATTTCTCTGCGTCCCTCCCAGAGAAGAAGGTTCACGGCTTTCCTGTCATTGTGACTCGACCCAGTAGGACGCCAGCCAGCCAGCCGGGGTGTAGAGATCTGGGTGACAGACCATCAAGGGAAAAAAAAGAAACCACATGGCGTGTGGAAATAGCTGGCAGCAGTGATGGCAAAGGTTACAGTCGCCCGACGATCGATCACGCTGTTTCCAAACCGTGTGATGAAACAGAAAAAGTGCTGCAATGCTCCTGACGGTCGCAGACTGAAATGTGTCTGCGCCTTAACCCCGTGCTCCCGTTCTATATTTCAGATATTTCAGAATGAACTTTTAGCATATTCAGAGTTTTCTGGGGTCGATATATCGTTGCTACATCTGGTGAACAGAGGAAGAGCAGCAGATTTCGCTGAGTCAGTGTGATTGGAGTCAGGGGGCGTTCGCCTGAAGTGAAACCTTCACCATATGGTGAAACTGCAGCGTCGCACTGTTGCTCCGAGCCTGCGTCTGGTAAAATCCACTTCCCGAGTGTGACTGTAAAACTATTCTCGGACGTTCTTGTTGTAACACGATGGTTTTTATTAGGGTGCCGTTGAGGAAATACATGTGTTCTCACAGAGAATCCTCCTGACTTGAATTATAGCGACTTATTTCCGTCCCGGCTGAAAGGATCGTGCCATCTTTGTTTGTTTAGCTCCACATTAACACATTAAAGAGGAAAAAATGAAATGTGGCTCATTTACTGCATACATGTATTTAAATATAGCCGTATTCATATTTTACAAACATGGTCGGCTTCACTTTGTACAGCCTGAGACAATAATGTCATTTTAAATTGACTGCAGTGAGTTTTAAAAGCTGCCAGGAATCAATTCATTCTGCTATTTCTATTTAATAATGAATTAATCAGCTCAGAA
This sequence comes from Collichthys lucidus, assembly GCA_004119915.2. Classification (NCBI taxonomy): domain Eukaryota; kingdom Metazoa; phylum Chordata; class Actinopteri; family Sciaenidae; genus Collichthys; species Collichthys lucidus. Next base: position 1,949,456 of record CM014080.1, read on the forward strand.
ATGAAAAAACTAAACTTTATTTTAAAGATTTGAAATTAGTCTTGATTGTCTTTGTAGAACATTTTTCACATTTTAAGCCTGGTCTATAATAACGTTTATATTTACTTTATTCAACTTAAATTATTTATTTTTTCTGGGTTATTAACCTGCATGTGTTTACGATTTATGATTTAAAGTTATCTGCAGCCTCACATTCATCAGTATTATTTTGGTGAAGATTGTCAAATTATTATGACAAACATTGGCGGATCCCCTCGCAGTACCTCTGCGGACCCCTTAGAGGTCTTGGACCCGGGTTGCAGACCCCTGCCTTCACTAACTGTGGACAGTTCATGATTATTCTCACTCTAAATGAAGCTGGATTGTCTTGTCTAGTTTATTAATTATTTGGCCTGTAGTCAGTACATGGTCATACAGTGACATATTCGCTCATAGAAGACTAAAAAAAACAAATAAATTTTTATCGTGTTTTTTAGCAAAGAACAAACTGATGGTCCAAATTGTTGCAGATGAATTTTCAGTCTCTGTCCTGCAGCAGTCGGTGAGCTGAAGCTGTTGATCCATTTTGAACGTTCTGATATCGTTATGGTCTCATGCTTCAGGAGGAGGTAACGTCTTCGTCTGAACGCGCAGTCATTAAAGGGTTATCTGTCTCCATGCAGGCGTCCTTCAGTGGCTGCAGTGCCGTGCCAGGCCCAGACAGTGGCAGTGTTTATCAGCCGTACACGCACTGACCCTCTGGCCCGTTGGGATGCTGGGCTCGTAGCTCGCCGGCTGCTATACGTACCGGCCGTGACAACCTGCGTGTCTGGCTGCTCTGCCTACCTGTCTGCCTCCTGTATCTGTCTGCCTACCTGCCAGCCTCGCAGCGCTGCCTCTCTCACATCCACTTACATTTCCTCCAGCCTGTCAGTCTCTCTGCAGCAGCTGCCGGGCTGTCAGTCTCTCCTCCTTCTCTGGTCGTCTTTTTTTTTTTTTTTTTTTTACTGTCTGGCTTCCCAGCTGAGGGATGTCTGGATAGGTGCCGGATAACAAGGACCCCGCAGACCCACTATTCACATACAAGAAAGGAGACAGGGAAGGAGGGAGGAGGAGGAGGAGGAGGAGGAGGAGGAGGAGGAGGAGGAGGCTGTGACAGATGAAAAGAGATAAATAGAGAGGAAGAAGGAGGAGGAGGAGGAGGAGAGCGCATACAGTAAGAAGGGGTGTGGAGAGAGGAGGGTGAGAGGCAGGGGAGGAATGAACCCATGCAGACAGACGTGCATTAAGAGAGAGACGGCGATGGGGAGCAGATGGAGGGAAAGAAGAAGTGAGAGCAGAGAGACAAGACACACGGCTCATTAAGAGACTCACGTACACTGCCGGGTTTTTTATTATTGAATTAAAACACACACAGACGCACACACACACACACACACACACACACACACGCCGTCTCTATGACAGCTTCACGTGCACGGGCAGTCATTGTGATGAGATCTGCATCTGAGTTACAGATGAGGCCGTCGAGAGTAAAGTGCCGTTACAGATTTACAACTCATTTGTATAATACATAACTTTCATAAGGTAAACAGAGCCGACTCTGCTGCAACTCCATTTAAAGCAACATCATGTAGAGAAGAGAGTAATCCCACTGTGTGTAACTATGTCCAGCTGTACTCGAGTATTTCTTCTGATTACATTACAACAGCAGCAGCTGATATCAGTGACTAGTCCAGCAGCAGTCATGACACCCGCAGACTGTCTGAAATCTGGACGTAGTCTCCGTGACGTCCCCGCAGACTGTCTAAAACCTGGACGTAGTCTCTGTGACGTCCTCGCAGACTGTCTAAAACCTGGACGTAGTCTCCGTGACGTCCCCGCAGACTGTCTAAAACCTGGACGTAGTCTCCGTGACGTCCCCGCAGACTGTCTAAAACCTGGACGTAGTCTCCATGACGTCCCCGCAGACTGTCTAAAACCTGGAAGTAGTCTCCGTGACGTCCCCGCAGACTGTCTAAAACCTGGACGTAGTCTCCGTGATGTCCCCGCAGACTAGTCCAGCAGCAGTCAGCCCAGCTCGGCGTCTGTCTTTCAGCCTTTTATTTCACCAAGCTCTCACCAACCACTAAAAGTCAGTCCCACATTTACTCTTGTCCGGCGGCTTCTTGCTCGCTCACTCTCTCCTTTTCTCTTCTTAGCTTCCTCCGTCAGCGTCCTCTTCACTCTCTGCTCCTCTGCCATCATGTCCATAGAGGCTGCTGAGCCTGGTTACCTCCTCTTCTTCTTCCTGGTAGTCCATAACGCCTGTTGGTACAAACACAACAGGTACGGGTACCCGTCGCTCTGAGCTCACCGCCAAGCTGACGAACTGAGCTAACAGCAGCTACAGCTGTCAGCAGTTTACTTCACTGTCCGTCATAAACTCTGTAAATCACAGAGAGTTGGGCTCAAAGAACAGGAGTGTTTATGAGGGTGACGATATTATTTACAACTGAGAACATTCCTGACACTGATGGAGGAAATAATTATTTTTATTAGCCAGGTGAATTTAACAAAAACGGAAGAGTATCCAAAACAAGACGTGCACCGATCAGGAGAGAGTCCGAGCGGGGCGTTTCCAATACACGAGGACCTGTGGTCGAGCTTGTGCCCGAATTTCAATTTATCAGCTTGACCTCACCGCTCGATACAAACATATCTGTTTGAGATGTATTATTGCTGAGGGTACCGTGTTACACTGCACGTGGCAATGCGCTAAAGTAACAACGTTTTGTTATGATATATACGACATGATGGAAACGCTGATTCCATTAGATCAGGACTCTGTGTTTTAGGAAATGCAAACTTCAGAGTTCCAGGAAATTTATTTCCATATCTGTTACTGCTTCCACAAAATGCATCAAAGGCAAGTGATGACCTGTTTACCTTCAGAGACGATCACATCACCTTTTATTGAGTTTATCAGAACATTGCCCCTGTTGTAAACCTCAAACTGGTTCAATATAAATTGATAATAACGTCCAGGTTTAAAAAAACAAAAAACAAACAAACAAACAAAATATATATAGTTTTAATGTATTTTCTTTAATGCATTATCATTATTATTATTTATTAGTTTGTTCTGTTTATTTATATTTATACTTTTCCTGTTTTTGCATAACTGAAAACTTCAAAATAAAGTATTAAAACAAACAGAGTGTGACGATGGATTATTAAACAGATGAACGATGTGAAACGACGTTCGGGTCGAGCTCGGGTCGCGTGCAGGTGAAGTTTGAAACAGGTGGTGTTCTTCATCACTGAGACTGTCACTGCTCATAGCATCAGCCTACAGGCTGTTTGCTGAGCTTGTAACTGTGTGTGTGTGTGTGTGTGTGTGTGTGTGTGTGTGTGTGTGTGTGTGTGTGTGTGTGTGTGTGTGTGTGTGTGTGTGTGTGTGTGTGTGTGTTTTATGTGTGTCTTTGATCAGCAGGGCAGAACCCAGAATCCTCATTCTCCACATTGCTCTCTCTGTGGAGCGATAAGAGGAGTTGTAGCTTACACCTCCCACGCCCATTTCTGCAATACACACACACACACACACACACACACACACCCACACATACACACACTCTCTCTCTCTCTGCACACCATACATCACCCAGGAATCTGCCCTTTTAAAGATGAATTACATTCTCTTTCCTGTCTCTGTCTGCCTCTCCCCTTTGCACACACACACCACACACACACACACACACACACACACACACACACACACACACACACACCATCTACAAACAGGCTACATGACAGCGTCCAAGGTTTTTCAGCTCCTCTGCCATCCATTCAGAAAAATGTAACCTTTCTTTCCGCCCTCCCTCTCTCCCTCTCTCCGTCTCGGCTCGTGTCTTTCCATGCCTTTTGTAGCCGTGGTCAGCGGAGCCATCTTTGCAGCTGTATCCACAGTTAGACCGAGCTTTCCGCAGGGGAAGGTCCGTTGGACAGCACATAACAAAGGAATGTGACCTGCCTGTCACAGCTGATAGAGATATCTGCGGCCCCGTGTGTTCATTTGCACCTCGCGGTAGCCGGGCGGTTCAGCTGTTTCCTCCTTCAGTGCGGTATCTGGTGATTGTGATACGAGTCTGTATCTGCTCCTGAACTCCACAGTCACATTGTGTTTGAAAATAATACATTTTTAAAAACGTTCCTTTTTCATTGAGCAGTGACGTTGCAGTTTGGTTTTGGCCCTCTGCTGTGCTGACACGCTGCCAGGATTTTAGTGGTGACACTTTGTCCTGCAGTAAAGTTTTCATGTCGTTCACGTCAGCACCAACTCTGTTTGTTTACTGCAGTTTGGAGGAAGTCTGATATTTTAATTAAGGCTGAAACAACTAGTAGAATAATCAACTAGTGGACTGACAGAAAATAAATATAATATAATATGAAAGTTGTTTTTCCTTCAGATCTTCAAATGTGAACATGTTTTACTTCATCTTTTATTATAATTAGCTGAACAGCCGTTTGGCTTTGAACTGAGATTTCATACAAAACATTATTAATTATTTAATTATTGTTATTATTACTGGACTAAATTAATTAATGTTTTTCAACTTTGGCTTTTTCACTATTTTCTGATTAGAGCTGAAACAATAATTAATAAACTGACAGTGAAAATAACTGCTCTGTTTCTGAAGAACAATGATTATTAATCAGTTTTCAAAATAAAACAAATGTAACTACAAAGTCTTCTGACCGTGTTAGAATCATATAAACTGTGAAAACGTTTTTTATAAAAGTTATTTAAGTCTGAACGGACCAAAACATTAAAGGTGCTGGTTGGACGATAAATTTCCAGAAACTCTCCAGAAACTTTCCATAGAAAGTTAAGCTCTGGAATTTTGGAAAAAAAAATTCAGAATCAGAAACTTCATGGGAATTATCGAAATTTAGTGTAAATTGGTGGTAATTGAAACAAACTGTGTCATATCCAAACATTTAGTTTTGTCATAAGCAAACAAGCAAAATTAAAATTAAAAACATTTCAGCAGATTTATTTGTAAGTAGAACTTTATCAAGTTTGAATTATTTTATTGAACAATATTCTGTCGTCCACCAGCTCACATGTGACTTCAACAGTCTCTGTGTGCTCTGGGCTGTAAAGTGTGGTCCAGGTACAGAGATCACCTGTGCAGGTAGGGGGCGTGGCCTCAGCAGACCTGCAGTAAACAGTACACTGTGCGATATCGCATATTTTGGGATGATCCAATAAGTAAATACGGGCCAGTATCACAGATACCTTACAATAAATAAGCTGGATGCGTCATTGAATTGCTAAATCTCAATTAACTTTCATGACCTTAAATGTTTTTTTGTGTTTCTTTTTTTAATCATCAGATATTTAAAACCCAGGACAGAATTAGGACGACAAAGTTTAGAATTAAATAGAAAATGGTTTATTAAAAAATCGATATCAAATCTTTTCAGAAAAATCTTAAATAAAAAGCAAACCAGTAAACAAATTAAAACAAACAAGTACTGTTGAGAAACTATTAAACAGAAATTAAATAAAAATTCTCAACAACAAAAACAACAACTGGTGAAAATATAAATAATATAACTGAACATCCCTCAAAGCCTTTAGTCAGTCTGTTACAGCTTGTTGTTCAGAAACGGCATCAATCATCATTTTTTGGACTGACTGACTAACTGCCTTTGTTTGTTTGCTTTGTGCGTCTAAGTCACATGACCGTGCAACATCTAAACACAGAGCGGCGAGTCCGGGCGACCCGACTGTTTCCTCTTTGCGGTGCAGCTTTGCAATTAAGAGCAGAACTTAATGTAAAGAATCGATCTCACCAGGCTACTATCGAACTGATACCGACTTGGTATCGATACTATTGATATTTGGATCGATCCGCCCACTACTAAGCAGTGTGCTTTGTGCATGTGACTGAGGAACAGCAGATATTCAAGTGTACCTGCATGAAATCTGGTTGATTTAGTCAAAATATATTTTCCACAATTAAATTTAAATTCACCATTAAAGTGCGACCATCAGGTTTGTAAATTCCCTGTTTATTCCCATGGAAAGTTTGAAAATTCCCAGATTTTTGCAACCCTACTTTGGACAGAATCTTCATGTGCATTACACACAGAGATCCCCACATATGAATTAACCTGGGCATGTTTTGTCACGATCCCTGTCTCCTGGCCCCGGCTCCTCAGCGCTGTCTCCTGGCCCCGGCTCCTCAGCGCTGACTCCTGGCCCCGGCTCCTCAGCGCTGACTCCTGGCCCCGGCTCCTCAGCGCTGTCTCCTGGCCCCGGCGTGGGCAGGACGGATGGGCATCTGGTGGAACGGCACCTCTGTGCTCGTGGCGCTGTAACCTGGCACCGGCTGCAGAGAGATGGCAGCAGTGCAGCCAGACAAACACGGAGGGGGAGCGGGCACCGTATCCAGGACGAGCAAGGTCGCCGGCAGGTTGATGGAGTGCTTGTAGGAGTGGGTGACCTCCTTCGCTTCCCCTCAGTGGCAGGAGAGAGGAGGAGGACGACGGGGGGAGGATGGAGAGGAGAGGAGGGAGTTAAGAGCTGCTGTCTGTCCCACTTTCTCTCTCCCCTCTTTCTTTGTCTCTGTGGTCACACTCCTACACTCACATATGTACGTAGTACTTCCATAAACACTTATTCTACGTGTTGTTACGTGTACTGTGGTGTGCCTACATGCTGCATTCATACACCTTGGACCTTGACCACACTCATTTTCTACCATCACAGCCGCTCCCTGTGATCTCAGCCTCACGTCAGCTGTATCAGTGACTCCTCTCTTTGTCTCCGTCCCCTCGTTCATCGCAGCAGGCTGTATCATTGTGCATTAGCACAGCCACGGACGCCGCGCAGCATTGATCACACTTAATCACTGTGACAGACGAGCAGGTTGGTGAGTCAGCGGGCGTGCACGTCCACACACAGCTGAAATGTAACAGGCAGGCTTCGAACCTGCGCACGGCGTGCACGTGTGAGAGGCCCAGCAGGGCCGAGAGGAAGAGGACGAGGAAGGTGAGCATTTAAAGTTCAACAGACTTCAGCATCCAGGTTCTGTCCTCGATGATTTCTTGAGTCTTCACTGGCTGCAACCAAATGGCAACCTGAGAAATGAAGCCACTGCAGAAGCGCCACAACCTGCAGTTCCTCTAACGTCCACCTGAGGCTGGTTCCAGCAGTGAGTCAGTCTCCATAAGTCCCCATGTTTCACAGCAGAAATAAACATGTTTACAGCCTGGTACAAAAAACAGTTTTGGTCTCTGTAGCTAATTTCCCCGTTCATGACAACTGTACTGAGGGTGAATTTATATACAACTCACCTGTTCACATTATATTAAGACTTAAAGTTATGCAGGATTAAGAGCGTGGACGCTTTGATTGACAGGTAGGCGTGGCCGCAGGTGGCTTATTTGAGCAACCAGGCGTCATTACGTACTCCAGGACTAAAAGCTGATCAGTGATTCCATGTCGGACGCCTGGTCGAGCCGCACAGAGCAGATCATGCTGACAGGAAGTCAGACACAGAAACGGCATCCTGTCAAATTTCAAAATAAAACGGATAAAAAGGAAAACAATGAACAGCTGGAACTTGATTAGAATCATATCATCACTGACCAAACCTGAGTCTGACCTGTGAGGAGACAGAGCCAGGCTAGCTGTTTCCCCCTGTTTCCAGTCTTTATGCTAAGCTAAGCTAATCGTGGCTTCATTTTGCCTCGTGTCCAACTTCTCCTTTAACATCGTTGAAGGAGTTTTTTTTGCTCTGGATCTCTCTGATTCCTTCTGTCCTCATTCTTCAACCTTCACTCTGGTTACAGTCATCCGTCTGTCCTCTCTCTCTCTCTCTCTCTCTCTCTCTCTCTTTCTCTCTCTCTCTCTCTTTCTTTTTCTTTCTTTCTCTGGTCTCTTTACCTTCCGGCCTTGGAAGGAGCCTTTACACTCCCACACTCCTCGTTGGCCTCCATTGCTGCTGCTGCTGCCTCAGTTTGTTTTATCTCCTCATGCATAACCTCACCACGTCATTCATTTGCGGATGATCTCGTTGCGGAAGGCTCCCACCGTCTGCTGACTCTGAGGAGCGTGAACAGGAGAAGTTCATTTAAAATAATCACTCCTATAAACTCTGCAAAATGCTGCTGCTGCTCGAGCATCGTGCAGAAACTAAATCAAATCCAGAAAATGATTTCAGATGTGTCGACAATAGAAAGAGCTCGGTTTGTTTCATTTCCTCATGCGTAACCTCACCGCGTAATTCATTTGCAGATGATCGCTCCCACCGTCTGCTGAATTTGAGGAGCGTTCCTCTCCCCTTCTCCTCCTCCGTATCGCGTGGCCACTGACCCCTCACCTCCAGGCCTGGGTTTTTAGTGCTACGATAGTTTGCCTGGAATCTGGCCTGCCGGATGTTTCTAACAGGTGCCCTTAGACCCCCGCTGTATCCATGTCTGCTGAGATATGTGTGCGTGTGTGTGTGTGTGTGTGTGTGTGAGAGAGTTAGCATCCTCTGGTGGGTGGGGGTCATCAGGGCCGCTCACTGTAAACAGATCTTTGTGGGCATCAGCAGATCCAGCGACCCGGAGCACGTGCTCTATACCATTCTGTCATTTTCTCTTTCACACACTCTCTGCAGGCACATAAACACTGCCAGCCATGCATTCACACATATTCCTTATCTGTCGACCGTCTCCGTGCACTCTCTGACACGCAGTCCGTCTTCTGCCCCCTCTCCCCCTGACAGCGGGGCCTCCCGCTTGCTTTACCGTTTCCAGGAAGCGGGTAAAACCAGTCTTGAGTTTCCCTGCCCTCCATTCCAAGCTTTCAGGTGGAGAAAATAGACTCCGCTGTCACTCCGCTGTCCAAATCTGTCCCCACGTCGCAGTGGAAAACAAACAGTGGAGCTGCCTGACAGGTCCTGAGGGGGGGGGGGCATGAGAACCTGCAGACTGCTGAACAAATGAAGGGCTGTGCTCCAAAGCTGCTTCACTTCCTCCAAGCTGTGTCGCTCATTTTGTCATTTCTTCCACCTTCTACCCGTTGACAAACGAAGCAGCAGCTCACGCTGACAGTCATGATAGTCAATGCAAACTATATATATTATATATACTGCTATATTGAGGCGCGATGCTTCCTAGAATGGGAGCAATGTTCAGTTTCTTCTCAGAAGCCACCGTCGGTCACGTGACTGCATTGTCTCTCTTCCCAGTAGCGATCCCGCCGCTGTGGTCCGACCTCGATTCACGTCACGCCACAATGGAGCAGCAAGTCTGGAATGTTCCCAGGCAGCTCGTGCATCGCGTGTTTCAGTGACAAACGATGACATGAGCACAGAGTCCCCTAAAGGTGTGAAGTGTTCAGACAGGTGATCATTTAAGGCTGTCTCACACACACACACACACACACACACACACACACACCTATCACTATCATTAGAGAAGCGTTGCTTATTGTTTTCTGTATTGCCGTACTCTCCTCCGTCTCAGCTGCTTTGTTTATTTTCTAAAGATTGAATTGAAAGTTTTCTTGTCAGGCCGCCAGGCAAAGAAAACAACAGATTCTACGAAAGTCCTTGTAAACTTCTCCCAGCTTTTCTTCCATTTTGGCTGCTGCTCTCTGAGCGAGCAGCAGCGTTTTGGCAAGATCTCCCCTCCTGTGTGTGTGTGTGTGTGTGTGTGTGTGTGTGTGTGTGTGTGTGTGTGTGTGTGTGTGTGTGTGTGTGTGTGTGTGTGTGTGTGTGTGTGTGTGTGTGTGTGTGTGTGTGTGTGTGTGTGTGTGTGTGTGTGTGTGTGTGTGTGTGTGTGTGTGTGGTTTCAGGAAGGCTCACTTTGCCAGCAGGGCCTGAAACAATAGAGCACGCTTTTTTCTCTCTCCCTGCTTGTTGCTGCTCGGTGTCGGCCTTCGCCTGCAAGAGTGAGAGGGAAACCCCGGACCTGCCACCTCCTGCTTCTCCTCCTCCTCCTCCTTCCTCTTTTTCTACTCCTCCTCCTCCTCCTCCTCCTCCTCCTTCCCCTCGCATCATTGATGACTCAGAGAAATGTGCTTGGCTCGGCTCCCGCTGCCAAAGTGCCGAGGTCTGATGAAAACGGAGTGAAACTGACAGAAGATTCCTTTATGAGAATCTGGCCGGGTCGAGCTCTGTTTAAACTCTTTCAGATGTTTAATAAGTGCAAATAAATAAGAAAACCCAGCGGAGCGGCTTCATGTCTCTGAACTTATTCATGCATGTTTCTGTCGTGTTGCAGCCGGTTGCAGGCAGACGCTTGTTGCCAAGCACAAACACCGTCGGAGTGTTTCAAGGCTGCGAGTAAAGTGCTGATAAGACTGAGCGCTGATTTATGCGCTCTGTGTTTCATAAGACCGACTTATTGTAACGTCTTCCTGACACGGTGAAGTCCGTCAGAAGCTTTGACTGAGAAAAAAACGAATTCATGAGAGTTTTCTTTCTAATTTGTGACTGAACAGCTGCAGCGTTTAAGTGTTGCTCTGTTATGCTTAATTTTATATTTAATTTATTAATGTTAGTGCTACATTTCTGAAGGTAACAGAACAGAAGAAACTCGTTTAAAAATATTTAATTTAAAATTGTGCAGAAATCAAATTAAAATGTAATCAGCTCCAGAAAATGTGAAAATGATTTCAGATGGCTCGACAATAGAAGGAGCTCAGTTATAGCAGAGTGTTTAACACAGTGGAGCAACTTTTAAAATATTTCCTTCTCCTGTAAAACAATGTTTACTTTTATGAATTCAGCAAATTAGTCCTTCCAGCTAACCCTGGCATATTTTCAGAAATGTTATGAATGTGATCTGCCCTTGCCAAATAAAGAAAAGCAATGAATGAAAATAATAAATTAAACTAACGCTGCTTTTGAAATGGAAATGATTGCAGTCAAACAGAAACATTAAAATCCTAAAAAGAGGATTGTAAGACTTCAGAAACGGGTCAAGCCGGTCGCTTGGTATAAAAAGGATTAATGCTCATTTGTTTTTCTTTTTTTTTTAAACAGATTTAAATGTGTGAATTAGTTAAATCAGCTGTTTTTAATTTTTTAATGAATCATAACAGACAGAATCAGGGATTCTCTTAATAGTAGAAATAAGGGCTCCACTCCCACTCAGAAACTCATCACAGCTCAGGAAATGTTCTTTCTCTGTGGACAGATAGACAGACGCACGTTTATTCAGCCCTTTTGGAAACAATGACGATATGAGAGAATTTACTCGTGTTTGTTTTCTGTTAGAAGTTACATAAAGCTGCTTTTAAATGTGAAATTCATTGAGTTAAAACATATAATAAATAATATTTAAACAGATTAGATGGATTTATTCCGTGCCAGCTTGTTTTTTAAATCATTTTGCAGAGTGACTCATTTTTTTCTGGATGACTTTTCCTTCTCGTTGTTTCTTGTCTGACCACTTGGCTCTTTATTTCAGGTTTTATGTGTCATCATGTCGAATCTGAAGCTCCACAACTTTGAAACATATTTCTGTCTGCTCGGCTTTCCAACTGTTGGCTTTTCTTAGCAAAGTGTTTCCTCATCCATCAGTCTGTCTCTCTGGCTTTGTCTCGCTCTTTCACCGTCTCTCCCAACTGTTGCTCTTCTAAAAACTCCAGCACACACTCGATCTTGTTTTTCGGTGACGGATCTCGTGTGATCTCGCAGTCTTTGCTCTGTCGTGTGTGCCAGAGATCTCACACTACACTTCAACTCTGCGAGTAAGAGACTTGAACAAACCAAAGTCTAACAATAGAGCGGCGCTTCTTCACGCAGATGGTTAAACGTGTTGATGATAGCGCAGCAGATTTTCTTGGCGCTGCTTTATTTCTGTGTGTTTGGCTAAAAACAATAGCTGCTCTAAAGCTAGCACTGGAAGGAGGAAGAGGAGGAGGTGGAGGGAGGGTGGTGGTGGTGGTGGTGGTGGGGGTCCCTCAGGGCTCGTATGTTGGCCCTGCACAGCTTCTTCTCTGGAATAGCATCTGCTTTGTTCTCCACTCTGAAGTATCATCCTGCAGATCACATATCTGATGCACAACACCCACAGAGACCATCACAGAAGCTCAGTTGGTCACTGTCCTACAAAGGACACACACACACACACACACACACACACACACACACACACACACACACAGCCTTGTGCAACACTTGTGATAAATCTGTTTAAGGAAGTGGCCTCTTGGAAAGAAAAAAGCAGGATACCCCCGAGCCGAGTCCGTGAGGAGGAGAATAAACCTGCGTCTTTATCTACACGGCCTTAACTCTTTAGTGTGTGTATGAATACACACTGTTGTTCCATATGCATACGTAAAGTGTGTGTGTGTGTGTGTGTGTGTGTGTGTGTGTGTGTGTGTGTGTGTGTGGGGCCGTACTTTCCGAAGCTCTCGCGTTGTGTTTGTTCCACAGGAAATTAGTTGTGTGTGTTTACACTGAACCTGATTCGGCCTCTTTGTTGGCGCGCTGCGCAGCAAGTGCAGCAGCTGCCGCACACGCTGTGTTCATCCGTGTGCATGTGCCACTGCAGCGACGCAGCTGGCTCACAGGGGGTTTTATATGGACCGCCCGGTCGCTGGTGGAAGTTCCTGTGTGTGTGTGTTTGCACATGAGTGTGTGTGTGTGTGTGTGTGTGTTTGCACATGAATGTGTGTGGGTGTGTGCGCATGTGTGCATGTTTTAGACAGAAGCAGAGTGACGGTTTGTTTGAAGCCTGCCTGCATCAAACACCACCTCAACACACACACACACATACACACTGAGCTGCACGTCCTCGACACACCTCCGGCTCGCTCTTCCTCTCCTAATGCACTTCTTCTATTCTCATCTCCCGTCTCATATTCATATATAAAGGCAGAAACAGAATATCAGGTGTTTCACCATCTCCTCTCCTTCCATTCCAGGCAGTTAATCTGTCTTGTCCATCTGCCAGACAGACGAGAAAACAAACACAGGTTTGTCTTGTCAATCAAACGGCACATTGGTTTGTCAAGACTCGCATGTTGGTTCCATCTGATCTCCTCTCGGCTTAACGTAAGAGAAAAGATGCAAGACCTGCATCGTGTAACAGATTTTAAATAAACGGTGTCTCTGTCATTCGTACGTCTGTTCTCACTCTATGTAACTTTGGGCTCCGGGTCTGGAGAAGTACGTAACGCTTTACGGCACTAAGTCACACAGCAGCAACTATTTCACTGATTCTGGTGAAACTGGATCATATTTTATGGAGGAAATGTTTTCTGGTTTTCCCTCTGATGTCCTCCGGCTGCTCCGCCTCAACTCTCTGTGATTTACAGAGTTTATGATGGACAGTGAAGTAAACTGCTGACAGCTGTAGCTGCTGTTAGCTCATGTTAGCTCAGTCTGTTAGCTGCTGTTAGCTCATGTTAGCTCAGTCTGTTAGCTGCTGTTAGCTCATGTTAGCTCAGTTTGTTAGCTGCTGTTAGCTCATGTTAGCTCAGGTTTTAGACAGTCTGTGGGGACGTCACAGAGACTACGTCCAGGTTTTAGACAGTCTGCGGGGACATCTCGGAGACTACGTCCAGGTTTTAGACAGTCTGCAGGGACATCAAGGAGACTACGTCCAGGTTTTAGACAGTCTGCGGGGACGTCACAGAGACTACGTCCAGGTCAGTCTGCGGGGACGTCACAGAGACTACGTCCAGGTTTTAGACAGTCTGGGGGGACGTCACAGAGACTACGTCTAGGTTTTAGACAGTCTGGGGGGATGTCACAGAGACTACGTCCAGGTTTTAGACAGTCTGCGGGGACGTCACGGAGACTACGTTCAGGTTTTAGACAGTCTGCGGGGACGTCACTGAGACTACGTCCAGGTCAGTCTGCGGGGACGTCACAGAGACTACGTCCAGGTTTTAGACAGTCTGGGGGGACGTCACAGAGACTACATCCAGGTCAGTCTGCGGGGACGTCACAGAGACTACGTCCAGGTTTTAGACAGTCTGCGGGGACGTCACAGAGACTACGTCCAGGTTTTAGACAGTCTGCGGGGACGTCACAGAGACTACGTCCAGGTTTTAGACAGTCTGCGGGGACGTCACGGAGACTACGTCCAGGTTTGAATGACTTTTAGCTTGACTTGACCGAGCACACTGTTGCTTTAAATTATTTTTTGACATTTTCTCGATTTGAATAATAAATTATAATTATTTAATAATTATAATTATTTTAATAATTATAAATAATTGCTGGGCTGAAGCACCCGACTCATAATAACAAACAGATTTATGGGCTGCATATTTAGGTGATTGCTAATGTTGATTAAGGTGTGTCTGCAACATGACCTAGATTACTCGATGGCACACACACGTCTCCGATGGGAAGCTGAAAGTAAGAAAGACCGTCTTTGGTTAGAAATGTGTCAGGGAAATTCCTTTGTGACTCACACCCGGATGGTGCCGGCTTGTTCTGAATCTGGGTTGGTGTGGAGGTTTTGGTAAAGTCCACCACCCTCTGGCTATGGGTGGATGGGGGGGATGGGGAGTGGGTGTGTGGGGGAGACAGGTTTTCACCTCCCCCCTCCGCCCTTTATAGTGAGATCCAGTCTGGGGTGATGACACTGAGTCATGCTTTCTAAGCTCTCGTCTTTCTTATGAATATTCTCCATCATGGCTGCTGTTCTTACCACACCCTCTCCTGCCAGTATCACACACACACACACACACACACACACACACACACACACACTCAGTGTACAGCATGCAGGTCTACACAGTCCCCTACAGGCTTTTTTTTTTTCTAAATCTGGGTCAGGACCCAGTTGAGAGTTAAGGGAAGATTAAAATGTGCCTTGAATATTCAGAGAAAATTGTCATTTCTTTCTTTCCATCAGACACCTGAAGCGTCAGAATGAAACACAGTGCGGCTCGTGCATGTGTGTTTTTTTCACGCTAACGGAGAGAATTGCATCACTTGTACAGTACGACTATTCCAAATGATGCAACTCATGCTGCGGATAAGCAAACACAATAGTCTGAAAAATCTGTCTGGGTCCACGAGGACGAAAATATGTTGAAAATATGTACAGTCAACCACACAGGCTGTGTAAGTGTTGCCAGCTTTGCTCACACAGCACAGTGCTGCCATTATGCCGTGCATACATCTGTAGTCCAGCCTCCTCGACAACATGCTCTCTATTCACTCAGGCTCTGTGTTGTCTTGTAGGCCGTGCTGGCGGCGTGGCTGCAGGGATGGCACTGCTCGTGTCCAGATCCAAATATCTCCAAATGTTGTACGGTCATGAGACCAGCCGACGGTTTTAAAGAGCCTGTAGAGCCACCGCAAGGTTTAGATTAGTTGTTTGGAGTTGTTAGGGTGGTACGGACGAGTTAAAGTAACGCCGGTGACCCCCTGACCTTTCATCCAGCGCCCCTGGAGTCTTCATCCAGACGTCCTATCAGATACAGAGTGGTGCGATTCCCAACACAGCCGTAGTGTGTACAGTTGTCCCTCGCTATAACGTGGTTCACCTTTCGCGGTCTCGCTGTTTCGCGACTTTTTTGTGTAATTTTGCATGTTTTTTTTTTTCAGGGTTCCCACGGGTGCTTGAATTCCTTGAAAATGCTTGAATTTCAATTCAGTGTTTTCAAGGTTGTGAAAATGCTTGAATTTTTTGTGAAGTGCTTGAAAATGCTTGAAATGTGTGTGATGTCTATCTCAATAAACCAAGAGAAAACAAAAATGTTTCCTAAGCGGCTACGCGCTTGATCCGATGCCTTTACATGCAGAACTCAGTTATCATACTCGCTTGGTGTTCTGCAGAGAAATAACAGTAGACTACTATCCACACCTGTTGGTCACTGTTATTGAGCTATGGTAGTTACACAATACACCGCTCACAAGCTGAGAATACAAGCCAATTCACAATTAGTTAAAAATCAAAACAGTCAATCTACCACCATATGAAATAATGCTAATTAGACCCATATTATTATGTCATACAGTGGCACCGCTGCGCTTCCCATGACCATCATGGCAAACACAACTAGTAGGCTACCTATTTAAAGGTGCTGGAAAAATGGAAAAACTGGTGCTTGAAGGTGCTTGAAAAGTGCTTGAATTTGTTCATGAAAAAGGTGTGGGAACCCTGTTTTTTACAGCGTACTGTACAGTATGAACGTGCATTGTGTTCTGTGTCCTGATTGGCTAAGGGAGTACAGTCGTCCCTCGCTATAACATGGTACATTTTTCGCGGACTCGCTGTTTCGCTGATTTTTTCAGTGTAATTTTGCATGTTTTTTTTACAGCGTACTGTACAGTATGAACACGCATTGTGTTCTGCGTCCTGATTGGCTAAGGGAGTACTGTACAAAATGTGTGTAAAAGGTGTATAAAAGTGTGTGGTCAGGAGTTTTACGGCCTTAAAACATGGATAATAATTGTAAAACCGACTTCGCGGATTTCGTTTATTGGGGGTTATTTTTAGAACGTATCCCCCGCGATAAACGAGGGACTACTGTACTGTACAAAATGCAGCGCCAGGACAAAGAGGAACTGTGAAACACTGGTAATAATTTCCTCGTAGATTGATCATTAAAATTAAATTAGTTAAAAATGTTTGGGCTTGAAAACAGGCTTTGATCTTTGGTTTCATTTATTCATACAGTATTGTTCTTATTTATTTTTGTTAAATCTGCGAAACTTTGAGAGTTTAAATAAGAGAGATGTGAGAAAATGTTGATGCCTGTCTGAGAAAAGTGTATAACAGTGTGTGGTTAGGGGGTTTACAGCCTTAAAATTTTTATAATAATTAAAAATAAAGCTGATTACTTCTCAGATTTCGTCTGTTGCTGGTTATTTTTAGAACGTATCCCCCACGATAAACGACGGGACCACTGTAATGTTAAAGTTGTCTCAAAGCGCCGCTGTGTCTAAGTATAGCTCTGTAGACTCTTAAGCTCATTTGGCACATAAATGTAGCATGTAGTAACATCTGGACTGTGTTACATAAGAACACACACTCCTGGCTGGCACATACATTTCAACATGAGCAAGAAGCCAACGTTTTCTCCCGGGATAACGCAGGTTTCATTTTTCTAAGAACAGATCTGCAAACAGTAGAAGCTAGTCGCCCCAGGCAGGAAACATCACGAGGTGAGACGTATTGGCACGGTGTCCACATCCAGAACTTAACGCGATCGGACGGTCCTGCACACACTGGGCCAATGTAAATGTATGTTTGGCTGCGACGCTGAAATAATGCTGAGTCACAACTGTTTGTAAGAAATGTGAATCTGCAGCAGGTTTATCTACAACCAGGCAGATCTGCTATAGCCTGACACAAACTCACACCAAGAGAGCATGCACAGACGCTCCCCTGCTGGAATGGATGTAGGCGGTGGAAGCTGTGTGTGTTTGAATCATTGTCTAATATCTCACAGGGTAGTTAGAAGACAGTCACCCTCGGGGATCGCTCATCCTCGTAATGTCAAAGCGAACGTGCTGAATAATCTGCCGCCTGCTTTGTGCCTGGGCCGTCGACCCCCCCTGCATGCCCACAGAGCACGATCATGCACAGAGAGAAGTTTTTCCAAAATGAGCTCAGCTGAAGTGCAACAGGTTTTTCTGTCACTCGTCAGAACAAATAGTTTCAAACTGAGCAGCTAAAGATAGAAAGTTCCCATTACAAAATAACATTTTCGCCCACTCGCATCTCGCCAGAAAACGAAGGCAGCTTGCAAAAGTAAAGACAGACGATCATGAGATCAGGAGGCCACGGAGCTGCCAGCAAACTGTTTCTTTATGAACCCGTTAGCACGTCTATACACGGCACACACACTCGAGTGTGACTCAAACTCCGTGACCCGCACAGTGTGTAGACTGCTGCTGTGAACGCTGGCACCGCGCCTGCAGAAAACATGTTTTACACTGCTGTCGTGATGAGTTCAGGTGAACGTGGAATATTAATGCCTCACGCTACATTTATGAAACAGGCCGTAAACACTTAAACGAGCGGCGTGTTATATTATGACTCTGACATATTTTTTAATAATTGTAGTCAGTCATATTAATATATGTACAGACTGTCTGAAACCTGGACGTAGTCTCCGTGACGTCCCCGCAGACTGTCTAAAACCTGGACGTAGTCTCCGTGACGTCCCCGCAGACTGTCTAAAACCTGGACGTAGTCTCCGTGACGTCCCCGCAGACTGTCTAAAACCTGGACGTAGTCTCTGTGACGTCCCCACAGACTGTCTAAAACCTGGACGTAGTCTCCGTGACGTCCCCGCAGACTGTCTAAAACCTGGACGTAGTCTCCGTGACGTCCCCGCAGACTGTCTAAAACCTGGACGTAGTCTTTGGGACGTCCCCGCAGACTGTCTAAAACCTGGACGTAGTCTCTGTGACATCCCCGAAGACTGTCTAAAACCTGGACATAGTCTCTGTGACGTCCCTGCAGACTGTCTAAAACCTGGACATAGTCTCCGTGACGTCCCTGCAGACTGTCTAAAACCTGGACGTAGTCTCTGTGACGTCCCCGCAGACTGTCTAAAACCTGGACATAGTCTCTGTGACGTCCCTGCAGACTGTCTAAAACCTGGACGTAGTCTCCGTGACGTCCCCGCAGACTGTCTAAAACCTGGACGTAGTCTCCGTGACGTCCCCGCAGACTGTCTAAAACCTGGACGTAGTCTCCGTGACGTCCCCGCAGACTGTCTAAAACCTGAACGTAGTCTCCGTGACGTCCCTTCAGACTGTCTAAACCTGGACGTAGTCTCTGTGACGTCCCCGCAGACTGTCTAAAACCTGGACGTAGTCTCCGTGACGTCCCCGCAGACTGTCTAAAACCTGAACGTAGTCTCCGTGACGTCCCTTCAGACTGTCTAAAACCTGGACGTAGTCTCTGAGACGTCCCCGCAGACTGTCTAAAACCTGGACGTAGTCTCTGAGACGTCCCTTCAGACTGTCTAAAACCTGGACGTAGTCTCTGTGACGTCCCCGCAGACTGTCTAAAACCTGGACGTAGTCTCTGTGACGTCACACGCAGGTTTCTAAAGAGCCGTTGTGAAGCTCAGTGTGGTCGCTCTGGTTTCAGCTACCGGTTAGTCCAAAATATGGACACAGACTGAATGCAGCCTGGTCACTCAAACAAACCATCTGTAACCACACCCACCTGTCAATCAAAGCGTCCCCGCTCTTAACCCTGCATAACTTTAAGCCTTAATATAATGTGAACAGGTGAGTTGTATAGAAATTCACCCTCAGTACAGTTGTCATGAACGGGGAAATTAGCTACAGAGACCAAAACTGTTTTTTGTACCAGGCTGTAAACATGTTTATTTCTGCTGTGAAACATGGGGACTTATGGAGACTGACTCACTGCTGGAGCCAGCCTCAGGTGGACGTTAGAGGAACTGCAGTTTTCGACACTTCTGCGTTAAACTTTAGTTTTTGTTTTGAGTCAGTTTGAGATAATACACACACACTAAAAAATAATAAAACAAAAGTTTGAATTAAAGCAGCTCGACCCTGTTTCAGTTTTTCTGGCCTCTGGTGAGTTGCAGCGAGTCGTGGTGTGTCACGCCGGACCAAGAAGGCAACTGAGGCCTTGTTTGAGGAAGGAAGTCATAGTACTTGAAAATAAATTTGGTTTGCTCGTATGGTTTTTATCTTTTAATCCAGCTTTCTTTATTCAGCCTCTCACACACACACACACACACACACACACACACACACAGGCAGCAGGCCGTGTGATGTGGTGGGAAGACCTCGCGGAGGTTTTGGCTCCTGGTGGTTTCTGGGAGCAGCACCAACACGGTGACTTGATCCACGTTCGG
The DNA here is from genome assembly GCA_004119915.2 of Collichthys lucidus. Taxonomy (NCBI): domain Eukaryota; kingdom Metazoa; phylum Chordata; class Actinopteri; family Sciaenidae; genus Collichthys; species Collichthys lucidus. The sequence continues at coordinate 1,969,245 of CM014080.1, forward strand.
CAACTGGATTGGCTTGATCCGGTCTCATCGCAGCGGTAGCGATCTGGTTCTGCCTGGAGATTGAGAGGGCGTGGAGGAGGAGGAGGAGGAGGAGGAGGAGGTGAAGGAGGAGGAGGAGGAGGAGGAGGAGGTGAAGGAGGAGGAGGAGAAGGAGGAGGAGGAGGAGGAGGAGGAGGAGGAGGTGAAGGAGGAGGTGGGGGTTATACTGAAGAAGAGAAGGAGTTTTTATTAAGAGGCAGGCTGGCTAGAGTTGATCAGGAGTGTGTGTGTGTGTGTGTGTGTGTGTGTGTGTGTGTGTGTGTGTGTGTGTGTGTGTGTGTGTGTGTGTGTGTGTGTGTGTGTGTGTGTGTGTGTGTGTGTTTTGAATGGGGCTTTTTGTTCCAACGTGACTCACCGTGTTCGAGCCACGGTTGGTGCCTGAAGGGAGAGATGGAGGGAGGGTGGAGGGCGAGCAGCGCAGCAGAGAAAACGAGTTGATGTGGTTAAGTCATTAGGAGGCTGCATGTCGGGTTGCTATGTGGAGCCTCGGCCTGCTTCTCCGATGAATCAATACGGCAAAGAGACGCACGCAGAGAGGAAGATCAGATCCATCTTTCGCTTTGGTCCAAACTCCTCTGCACGCTGCGCACGCTTTCGATACGTTAGTCAAACCAGATGGTGCGTGTGATTGCTCACCATTCCCTTTAAATTTGTCAGCAAGATTTTATGGAGTTGACGTTTGTAATCCCTGTTCGTTATGGTTCTGATTACTTTGGGGAAACACGACTGAGTTGAACAAGAATGATTCCTTGGTTCCGTTTCTTAGAAACCCTCTTTGTTTGTTTGGATGTGTTGATGCTTTAACAGATAGAAGCCAGTCCGACCTTTGACCTTTGTCGAAACATCCATGTTTCGTTAAGAGGTGCGTCTCGCTCGATTACCTGCACTGTGACCGAGTTTAAGCATCTCCAGGTCTATGGAGCATGAGGTGGACCGGCGGATTGGTGCAGCATCAGCAGTAATGCGGATGTTGATGAGCCGCAGCTCAGCTGTGGTCATGAGCTTTGAATAATGACCGGGAGAAATGAGATTGTTGCAGATACAAGCAGCTAAAATGAGTTTCCACCTCGGGGTGTTTGAGCTCAGAGCAGAGCCGCTGCTCCTTTGCATCGAAAGGTGAAGTGGTTCTGGCGTCTGATCAGGATCCTGCCTGAGCATCTTTAGATCTGTTCTGGGGCAGGTCCAACTGACAAGAGAACCCGGGGTAGATGCAAGGACTATAAAACCCATCCAGCCTGAGGAGGAGCTGGGATGATGGGAAAGTCACATCAGAACTTACAGGTTCTGTTCCTGAAGTAAGAAAAGCTCAAAAATATAATTTGACTGGTTCCCCAATACAGCTGTTATATTAGTTACAAATGAATCAGAATATTATTATTATATTACTGAATATTTGGACCTGAACAAACAGTTAACTGAGTCATATTTTTATGTTTGTTTCCCAGCACACGGAACAAACTCATGAACCTTTGTTATTTCAGATCTTACAAAACCATCTCATTCTGCCACCACGCTGTTCTCAAATGTAACATTTGAATCCTCTGAAGTGCAAATGCAGAATAATCTGAAAATATTTAGCAGGAACTCTTCGGACACTCCTGACATTTGCATAAATTGGATCCACGACACGGCGTTTATTTAAAAACCTCCGTTATCTCGTGGTGAAGAACACCAGGAGCAAATTCCAGGAGTTTAGTTTTCATCCAGATAAAATGACGACCTGCGTGTTAACTGCACGCCAAATGAACCCGAGCAGCACACAAGGCCAGATCGCCTCCTAAGTTTCCATATGACCTGTTGCTGACGAGCAATGTAGCATTTAAAAGGGCTATTTTTAAAATGGAGCGCTCGCTGCACAGAACACGCCGCTCTATTTTACATCAGGAGAACGACGAGGGAAAAGTGAATGTTCTGAAAACACAAACACTGAATTTATCGACTTGTTCACAGTGCAGCATCATCAGGGAAGCCTGGACGCATCGCCAGTGAGTTTAACTCATCTAACTGCTAATTATCTGAGCAGAACCGGGCTCACCGCAGCCTCTGAGACCAACAGTGACTCAGCTCTGGGATGCTGGTTGCGTTCGGTCCTGGATCCGGCCGCGTTCACTGGGAGGCAGATATATATCAATATCTGCTGTCTGTTTCATGGGAACTTTAAGGAACAGCGTTTCCCATGAGCCCTTTTACTCATGAGCAGGTTAAACCGAGTCACGCCTCCATAAAAGTGGCACGCCACTGTCCACGATGAGTCAGGGGACTGAGATTAGCTCCGACTCGTCTGTAATATCAGCAGGATGTAAAAAGTTGTTGTTTAAATCACGGAAGCTTGAAGTTTGTCTGGATGCCGTGATGTGACGTCATGACTTCAGCTCTCCGTATCCATATGTTAAAGTGTTACGAGTCAGATGTCAGCCCACCTGTTGCATGCAAAACACACACACACACACACACACACACACACACATGCACACATCATCAGTTTTTCTTAGACCCCCTGCTTTTGTCCCCCTGCACTCATTGTCACCCAAACGTGAAAGAAACCTCCACTTGAGGCCCACCTATGACCACCTTTCTGGAGCTCTCCAAGGAGGTGGTCACACACTTGTCGGCCCCTCCACCCCTCCACTCCAGCACCGTTTGCCATGGATGTTTCAAAACCATCTGACCTGGCTGTGCTAACGGGCGGCTATTTTGGGAGAGGGATGGCAAAACCGTATGCTACTCGCGACGGCCATCGGAAAAAAAGAGGGATTGCTAAGAGGGAGTGCTCGCCAGAGCGAGCGAGCGAGCGAGCACTCGGCCGTCCTGTGTATGTGTACGTGTGCAAACGCGTGTGTGTGTGTGTGTGTGTATTCACAGCCAACCATACCAGTGACCAAGTGTGGTGTTGGGGGTCATGTGTCGCTGTAGGCCGCAGGGACTGCTATTGAAATCGGAGATTTCATACTCTTGCAAAAGTTCACTCCGTGGCAACTGCTTGTTGTCAGTTCAGCCTTTTACCCACATCGATATCAGCATCTTGGTTTAATAAAAGCAAAAATAAAAAAATAAAAAACAGGGTGTTTTGCTCGCTGCAGATCACTGCTCACTTTTTCTGACGAGTCAACGTGCACGATGATTTGCACAAATGTTGCGTGCGTAGTTTCTGCATGATTTACGCCGACGTTATGCCCGACCTATGGAATATATTCTTCTAAAAACTAAATTTATCCATTCAGCTCGGGGAAGTTGGCAGACGACCTGTGCTCGGTTGCCGCGACTGACAGAAACAGCCCTGTAGTGAAATAAGCATTCAGGCCCTTCGGGGAGAAAGAGCCTGATCAACAGGTTGAGCAATGGAACATGCCAGCGAGGGAGCCTGGCATCGCTCTCTATTTACATCTGAAACATCATCTGCCTCTGTGGGACCTGACTAATGCAAGCAAGAAAAACATTTGATGGTCAACGTGCATGAGTCATCACGCTCCACACTTTTTAGGTTGGAACACGAGGCGCGAGCTAAAAGTTCAGCGTGACATTTTGAGCTTAATTCATGTTCGGTGTTTGAAAAAGGATCTGACTCCACGCCTGTGTTAGTTCATCTTACATACTTTGCAGGCATGTTGCAATCCCTGCGACTTGCACTCTGCAGCGTGAGGACATTTTACATGAAACACTCGTGCACACACACACACACACACACACACACACACACACACACACACACACACACACACACAGGGGACTGGCCTGCAGAGTGAGTGGGCCTGTTCCTCCTACTATTTCTCTTAATGTGTCCCTTGTGCTGAAGGTGTGGAGCTGCCAGCATTGTTCACTAGCTACGCTGGACGCTAACAGCTGTGTGTATTTACCGACAATAAACACACAAGTTACTGCGGACATTTTAGCCCCCATAACCACGTTCAGTTATTGTAAGCAGGCGGCTGTTCCTGAACGTGAGGAGATGTATCTAAAGTTCGCGGGTTCATCTGGTTTCTTTGCCGTTTTATCTGCGAGCGTCTGTTCAGTGTCTGGCAGAAACGCTCGCTCAGATAAGGCGTGTCTGCGTGTTTGCAAATCCTCAGTCTCGTCCCGCTGGACTGTGTAAGCAGCTCCAGGGTGTGGATCGAGGCTCCTGATGGAGGCGCACAGGCGTTATGGGTATGCCTCGAGATGCAGCTCCGGGGTTGGGCTCACAAGTTTATATGAATGGGACCACATGATGCAGGCTCTTTGAGGTGGGGCCTCCCACAATGAAACCACTCAGGTCATTTATTAATATCAATTAAGTTTGATAGTTGGCAGATATTAACGATATTTTTGAATGTTCCCACAGCTCATGGCCTTTAATAACAAATCAGCCCATTGCGTTGATTTCAAACACTTCTCACACCACGAGATCCCGCTCGTGTCCGTCAGCTCTCAGCTTCATGTGACATTTCCAAGCAGCGTCATGCAATCAGCTTTTGTTCAGGGCAGTTAATAATTCGGTGGTGAAATTTGTTGCGGTTCACCAAACCCGCCTCGAAGAACTCACACAAACGCCGCAGATTCCTCCGACGTGAATAACACTGATAAACACACACACACACACCAGATAAGGCTCTGTACGCTGCGTCTGTTTCAAAATGACTCAAAGTTAAAAGTATTTCTGTCGTCCCTCTTTCTCTTTTTTAAAGTGAACGCTGGCAAACGGCAGCATGTAACATACCACGGAAACTCCCAACAGTGATGCAGCTTATCAAACATTTGTGTGAGAGAGCAGCAGTATTTTATATGCATGGAATGTCTGACTCATTAGCCTTGTGTATATATGTGTGTGTGTGTGTGTGTGTGTGTGTGTGTGTGTGTGTGTGTGTGTGTGTGTGTGTGTGTGTGTGTGTGTGTGTGACCGTCATATCAGCAGACAGGCCGAGCTGAAACAAGTTGAGTTGGATCATTTGCGCGTTTCTTTCCCTCCTCTGACTTCACAGAGTCTCTTCAGTGTCACTTTGCATAGAGCATGGAGGAGAGCTGCTTTGTTTTACATGGCTGCAGCTGCAGCTGAAGCTGATAACGCCTGTTTTTCAGGAGCTGGGTAAAAAGTTCCTGCCTCGACCTCAAACGTGCACTGTTGCACTGTTCGTTAAGCTCGATGTTTCTAAGCTGCAGGTGAAGAAAATGAATGAGTGTGATTATTAAGAGCACGGTGCCTGACCACAGAGATATATAATGCATGAGACATTTAATATTTTTATTATCGCCAACAAATCCCATGAAAAGAACAAAACAAACACATTGACCTTATTAAGTCCTGTGTGTGTAGCCAGAGCCTGATATAGTTTATTCCTCTGTGCCACAGAGCTGCATTGTTGTCCAACAACTATTAAAAATGCATCAGAGCCACATTGTCGACACGTTCCTTCATTAGCATGAACTCCGGGCACCGAGTCGATCCCACGTTACATCGTCCTGCTGACAAGAGCCAGAAATCTTCAACAGGAGCCAAAAACACAAGAAACAACGACACGGTGGAGCTTCGTTTAAACCAAATCTTTATTCAACAATATTAAAAAAACATTTTACAAACCTTATTTTGCTCAAGTATCACTCCGAGGGACGGTGCCTCTGCCGTCACATCCATCCTTTGGTTCTTCGATTATCTGCACACTTAGCCACGGTCGCACACATAAGCCTCCGATTCAGGGTTTTCTAAAACTAGATTTTCACGTAGCCGTCAGCAGAGCAGCAGACAATCGCTGCTTTTCATATCTCAAACACAGGATGAACCCAAGAAGCAGTAAATTAAAGTGCCCTAAGTGGACTGTGCTGCCCGGGGGCGTCGACTCTCAATGATGCTACCTCGTCATGGGACAACCAGCCACACACACACACACACACACACACACACACACACACACACACACACACACACACACTCTTTCTGCTCAATTTGATTTTACACTTTTGGTTTCACACTTTGCCTGTTCCAGGACCCTCGTCTCTTCTCGCTGGTTTCTAAAAAAGATACCTCGCCCTGGTTGTGCAGAAAGTTGCTTTATTACCCGTTTTAAGCATTTTACATTAAAATATATATCACGCTCGCGAGTTACTCCCCGTCACTGATGCTGATTTTTGGCAAAGTATGACTTGCAACGATGAGGAGACTGACAGGAAATGATCTCTGTGAGATACGAGACGCACGACTCATCACTCCAGCATACAGCAGATGTTATCGGCAAAGTGATACAAGCTCTTGAAGCGATTAAAGGTGATGGGTGAATGAGATAAAGCAGACACAGCTCCTGTCACTGGAATATGCAACAGCAGGGGGCAAAAGCTTCATGGTTAGATACAAACCGATCCGTCACACGGGAGACGTCGTCCTCTACGTGAGACATTTCTAAGAAAACTCCGAGGCATCGTTCTTTGAAAAGCTTAAGCAGAAATGTTTTGCGCTTCCTTCCTCCCCCCTCCCGCGTTCACGCAGCTCTCCTCAGGCTACGCAGCTGATTTATTGACGAGATGCCGCCAACATTTTATCGTCTTTGAACCACGAGACACGGCGTGGCGAACGGGATGAAGACCTCATGACTGCTGCCGAGAGGCGGGGAGGCCCAGCCCCCCCACTCATCTGCCCTCTACTGTGGGACGCTTTTGTCCGATAAGAGGTCATGCACCACACCCGATTTAAAGTCATGTGCTCCTCATTGCTTGACGAGCCACAGGAGACAACAGGGATGTGTTCGGCCGTGTATGTGTGTTTGTTTGTGGACATCTGTCGCCGTGGGTACATTTTGTGCTGGTCTCTATCTGAGAATCGTGTTTGCGGGTCGGTTCACATCCTTCCTCGTGTTTGTCGTGTTCTTTGCCGCATAGCCGAGCTGTGAAAGCATTTGCTGGGCTGCAGGAGCGCTGCTGGTTTCCTGTGAGTGGGTGCAGGGTCTGGGTCAAGGCTTTTTAGTACTTTAAGACCTTAACTCTGCTCTGGGGTACTCTTACTCCACGCCCACGCCTTGTTCTATTAAACTCTGGACCGCATCAACATTCCTGGGAATAATGTAGACACAAGCTCTATAACTACTCATGCACACGCAGTATATTACCGCTGTGAGGTGCGTCCGTGCTGCCAGCGGAAAGCGGTTTGTCAGCCCCTGTGTGAGAGCTAAATATGATTATGTCCAGCTCTGCTGCAGATGATAAACACACTCCATCATGGAGGCAGGTGAGAGGCTGTCTGTCCTTTAAAGGTGTCTGAGATTTAGGCCGCTGTGTTTGCAGTTTATGAAGAAAATACACATTTAACATCGAGGGGAACCCTTTAACCCGCACTGGGTTGGTTCCTTGATCTTGCGGACAGTGCAGACTTGTGACATGCTACATAAGTGCCCGTCCTGCCTTCCTGTCCTTTCCTTTATTTGACCTGAACTTGTTACCGACCGTACTTTCTGTATCATTTGCTCTGGGTCGACTCACCGGCTCTGATACTTTCTGTGACTGTCGGTTCACCGGCGTGCCACCACAGCAACTAAACTAAACTCGATGATTTCTTCAACAATATACAGCAAAATGAAATAATATTCAGAAGTCCAGGGGCTTGAATAAGTGTTGATTTTGTTATTTAGTTGTCTTACAACCTGAAATTAAAATTCATTTCTGTCTGCATAAACAGAACAGCACAAACTGGTGAAGCCAAAAGTCAAAATACTTTGCAGTGTCACCTTCAGCCGTGATTACAGCTGCGAGTCTCGGGATTGGTTTCGGATCTTTTCTGACTTCACAGCGACAGATTTGTTTCATTTTCAGACTTGTAATCCAAACTCAGAAGGCTGCAGCCTCCTGAAACACCTGTGAACACTCTCTGACATGTCCAGGTGTTTTTGGTCGTGTAGTTTATTTACCGTGACTCCGCTCGCCTTGAGAAGGAGCTTTTAGTTACATCATTAACCCGTACATCGACTGTGCTACAGCCGCCGCTCGTGGATGTTGGAATAATTCATCGGTTGAAAAAACGTTACAGTGAACGATCAAAGACCCCGAGGTCCCGTCACAGATTTCAGCCACGTTGTTAACGACGCCGGCCGGGCCCTCGGGGAGGTTTGTTGACACATGGCTGGGTGACCTTTGTCCGCGTGGTCACTTCCCTCATACGAGCCGTGCCCCGCGGTCACATACAGCACGCACAATACAACCCATTCTGCTCATGAATGCAGCCACACAAACGTCGTACATGTGAGCCTTCGACGCCGCTGTCACTAATTCATTTCAAACATTCGATTAGTCTGCGAGGGCGTGGAACCTCTTCCAGCTCATTGGAGAACACGTAAACATGTACCTGCAGTACAGCGTAACCATGGAGATCACATGCACATTTCATTAAAAACAGACGGCTGAGCGAGGAGCTCGCGGGATCGATTCCCGTCATGTGACGACGGGCTGTAGATGATCCCGCCCGAGCCATGATGAGAAAAGATAAATTTAGAAGCACGTACTGACGCACGATGCAGCTGATGTATCCTCTACACGTTATAAAGCCACATATCGACGCCGTGCCTCCCTCACACACACACACACACACACACACACACACACACACCTGCTAAGCCCCTAATCGGCAGCATCCTCATTTTCACTTCACTTGTTTACCCACACAGATCAATCGAGCTGATCCAGCAGCTGCCGGACCTTGACCTCACACTAACCCTGACAGATAGAGACGTGCTTACGTTACAGCAGCATGCTTTGTGCACACGCCTGTTCCGTGTGCATGCATGTACCGCACGTGTGTTCGAGAGGTCGCGATCTTAAACGCAAACGTGTAAACGGGTCCAGCTGGGCTCACGGTGCACACATACACTCAGTATGTGCTCCACGTAAGCGTGCATGCCTACATGCTGTCCATGTTTAAAGCTATCTGCATGTGTGTGTGTGTGTGTGTTGGCATGCGTGTGTCAGGAGCGCTGGGCTGTAACTCACTCTGACTGCGAGGCCCCTGCCAGGGAGAGCTGTGGGCCTGGCAGGTCTCAGCAGGGCTCTAAAGCAGCTCTGCAGCTCCGCCGGTGGCTGCGGGCCCGGCTCCATGTCACACTGAAGAGAAGTATTCGAGAGAACTCCTTACTGGGAGGCCTCCAGCACGAAAACAGGGCAATGTCATCATGTCTTATTGTTGGCAGCCGCGTTAGCTCCACAATAGGTTCTGAGGCAGCGAGCTGAAAGGAAGCACGGACATTTATGCCAGTTGATTTGCGCAGTGTTTGCCATTTTCCCATGATGAATGAAAGGTGGCAGGGGCTCTGTGAGAGCTGCCAGCTCTGCCTCAGAGAGCAGGCATCAGTGTGTCACCTCTTAAATCTTAAATCAAACTATCACTGGCTCTTTAATGGTTTCCCAGCAGCGATACGTCGCATTTTATGATTCAGCAGACCTCCATCGGTTCCTCGTTTTAACGTGTTTCCTGTAGCACTGGCAGATACGGACGGGCTGATTGGCATTTACATCAGCCAATAGCAAGTGTGAGCGGAGGCGTGTGCTTCCAGTCTGTGCACTATAGATGAAACTACAGCTCATTACTTCACTTTCCTGTCTCCGTCTCCACGTGTTAATCATAATAATAGAAGTACCTGGATCTGAAGTCCAGTGTAAAGTGCTGCAGCTGTGCCCGCTTTAAACCTGAATAGACTTATTGTAACATTCATAACTGGTCTGGCTGCCGTCGGACCTGCATATGAATCATATGGTTTCTTACAACCCGCCTCCAATTTTCCTAATTCCTCATGGGGAGACGAGCAACAGTTAAAAAATCCATCATTGTACTCTCCAACAGTTTGAGTTTAAAGTGATGTTTTGGGATCAGTTACTACGTCTGTCGTCTTATTTCAGACACGATCCAGGTAATGCGATCTTTAATCTGCCGCCTGTGAAACACAACACAGGTGAGGCCGCCGCCTCCGCACGCGGCTCGAAAGACAAGAAGGACGGAGGAAGGTGGAAGAGGTGAAGGAAAAGACGTGGAGATGTAGAGTGGGTGAAAAACACAGAGAGGGTGGTTAGTGGGATGAGATGAAGGAGAAATGGGTTGTAGTGCGATGGTGAGTGAGAGAGAGAGAGAGAGAGAGAGAGAGAGAGAGAGAGGTTAGGGCTTGGACTCTGACCCAGATTTTAAATATGGTCTACTGACAACCTGATCTGACCGTACTGCTGTGTGGTCCTTCCTTTCTTTCCACTCGTTACGGATGCATGCGACCACACGTCTTTCTCCGTGCAGCCGGCGCTCCACGAGCCCGAGCACGTTCGGTTTTTAACGTTAAAACGACGTCGAGCTCGAGGTCACCGGATTCTCTCTGTCCTCATCAAACACAGATCACGCACTTACATTAAAGCATGTGTAGCTGCGTGATTCTTCAAAACGTTTTTCTTACAGGCATAAAAATTCAAAGAAGCAAAAAACGTCTCCGTGCACCAGAACGAGAACAGTGGGTGCAACCTGAAGTCTTTGGCAGACGCTGCTGGCTTTGGTCTTTTTGTTTTTGCTGCTTTGCTGGCAGAGCGTCGCCTGTTTGGTTATTTTATGGCCAAGCAGGAGTCATAACTACGCCAACTCCTGCAGAAGAAGAAATCAAGATTTTTGGGTGTTTGGCAGGGTTAATGGGATTATGTTTTTTTAACAGCCAGCATTAATAATTTATAATCAAATCAAATCAAACAATAGTTTGTTGTAAAAATGTGAGCGAGTTAAAAAAGGAGGACAGCCGCGTCTTTACATCGGGGGAGTATTCAGTCTCATGTGCATTTCTTAAATTTATAACCCGCCTGCCTGGATAAACATGAGCGCACACACACACACACACACACACACACACACACACACACACACACACACACAAAGCCTCCTGTAATGTGTGTTGAGATCGTTGGGAGTTAGGTGACAGATACTGAGAATGCTCGGGCCTAAATTAAGCCACTGCTTCATCAAAAACATCCTGCCTCCCTGCTTGGGATCGTGGCGAGTTCTCGCGGGGGCACGCAGGTGAAAACTCGTAGACGTGTTCACCGATAAAACCTGAAACATGTTCAGATAAAAAGACTAAAAAAAAAGAAATAATATCAAACTGGTCGCTGTGATTCAGTCTGTTATAATTTTGAGATTACAACATCGCCGTAACTTTCCTTCTCATTGCAACATGCACGTCAGGGAGCGACATGTGCAGGAGTGTGTGTGCACTGTATGGATTCTGTACTGTAAATGATTACATGCAGCTATTCATGCATACACACACACACACGCACATGCATGCATGCATGCACAGATAACAGATGTAACGCGTTCAGGACCTTGAACGTGAAAGAACTTTTGTCTGAAGTGTGAAAGACTTTTACAGAGCTCATAAACCACGACGCAGCGTTTAACACTTTGTTGTTAGAGCAGCTGAAACCTGATTAAAAATCTGGTTAATGAATCAATAACTGGAGCTGTGGAGGCTTCAGCGCCCTCCTGACACACGGCAACATGTTTCTATGTAAGCACAGGAAGTTTAAAAAGCGGCATTGTTCCACGGCGTGGTGCTACTTTCACTTAAAGGTAAAGAGCTTTGAGCACTTCTTTCCATACGCTCACTGGGAAACAGAACTTATTTACCAGCGTGTACACACACACACACACACACACACACACACACACACACAATCACAGTATGACCCATATACAGTAACAGAGAGGTGGGAGGAGGAGGGGGAGGCAAAAAAAAAAGAAGGAGGCCGGGAGAGAGGCGGAGAGCTCTGCACCACTCTGCTCCAGCTCCACTTCCACCGGTGACCCCGCGGCTGTAAATCTAACAAGTAGAAGAAGAAGATTTCTTACTTTTCTGCAGCACTGACGAGAAGTGACGGTCAGTGTTTAACACGGACTCATTACAAGCTTTTGGCTCGTCCAAGCCGAGATGTTAATCTCTTTGACGAGCGAGTTCAGGAGGTGAAATCTGAATCAGATGTTTTGGACTTTGTTCGTATAAAACATGAAATTTGAAGCGTTGTGATCTGGCTGACACGACAACAAATGTCCCCGCTGCTCTCGTTTGTGTTAAGCAACAACTTTAATGAAGCCGTTTCGAGTTTAGTAAGCAGAGGTAAAAAGAAGAATTTTTAAAAAATCATTAAAAATTCAGTTCTTCTTGTTTCCACCCACTCCAAAGCTTTCTGTGTGACAGCTGCCAGCAAGAAGAAAGAAAGCAAAGAATGAAAGAAGAATCTAACGAATACGCTCAACTTCCAGGAAACATTCCACTTAATTATCTTTGATGCCTGCAACACAACACACGCTCCGAGCCGGGCGGATCACACGGAGCAGAACCAGGCCGCCGTGCTAACGTTGGCTTTGACAACCAGGAGTGGATCAGGTCGGAGCTGAACTGACGCTAAAGATATTCGTATCTGCAGCAGCGCTCCAAAGCCTACCCAAATAAGTCCTCGTAGTTTAGCATAGTCAGGATGAAACGCTGGTGGCCAACATACAAATTTAATGTTTGCCTATCTAATCACCTCCAACACGAGCTGGAGACTGAGAGGAAAGAAAAGTGCCGACAAGAGTCTCACGTTTCCAAACAGACTTCAACGAGTCGACCGTGCCGGTTCTGATTCTTTTACCTGTCCACCCCAACTATATCTGAAATGCAATCCCAGGAGTCGCTCTGGATTGCGTAGCATGCATCTACTGAGCCATAAATCCATGTGCAACAATGTATCACTCGTTCTGACAACTCTGATCTGAGATCATTGCTCTGGAAACGTGTGCACCGCTCTCCATGTAATCACTCCTATTTCTGCGAACAAAGCGCGGCGCCTAAAGCTGCGTCACAAATCTTTCTATATCGCCAACAGCCACGAGTTCGACGGTCCAACACCTCAGCGGGAAATCGAAAACAACACATGGACGGTATCAGATTTCTCTGATTTGACATAAATCATTTGAAGTTTTTCCTCTGAATTTTGCTTCATTTGGTCCCACCAAGATCCTGCAGAGATTATTTGTGACCTGCCAAAAAATTGAGTAAATCTATGGCTACCGTCCAGCCAGGAGTTTTATGAGACTGTTTTTTTGACTTATTTTGCAATTAACTGAGATAATCTTTTACAAAATGGAGAAACATGTTTTCAAAGAATAAAAGCGGTGATACATACGCATCAGTAAACGTTCCAATAGGAGTATAAATGCTCTTCAGATGTTTCATACATGCCGAGATCAGTAACGGCCCAACCCAACAGATGCAGGGCGTTGGGACTGGAAACGAGGGCGCGACAATGACTCGTTCTATTCCTTGTAAAATAGACTCTTGCGTCAGAACCGTTTGCTTCTTATCTCTCCTATTTTGGCTAATTCTATGACTAATTCTACTTTTTTTAAAAATAAAGTGCATCCACTGCCAAAGTTAAATCAGATACAATCATCCTGGAACATCCGTGCAACTCCCAACAAGCTCGCATTAATCATGAGGCGACGGTCGAGGTTACAGGCGGCTCGCTCGCGTTGCAGCGCCTTCCGGGCATTAACGCTTTTAAAATGAAGTTTGTTAAGGTTTGATTTTATTTGACCCGCGCTCGTTTATTGGTTTATTCTCTGTGAGAAAAACACATAAACAAACCTGCGAGCGCTCGCACAAAACTGCAAACGCACACACGCGAGGAGCGCTTGAATTTATGTTAATTGTTCCTGCAGGGACTGTTTATTGTATAAAAAGGTGCTTATTCAAGCTTTTGACATTTTAAATAATGAAATGAAGTTGCTCTGGTCCTTTAATAGCTTTTCAGACGCAGACTGTGTTAGCTTTGTATTAGAGCATGTTAATATGGATGGGTGGAGGTGGTGGAGGAGGAGGTGGGGGTGGTTGGCAGGACGAGGACTGATAAGGGGAATTTGGCTGCGCTGATAAAGTTGAGCTGAATTTATCCTCTAAACTCCATCACCCGCTGACCCCTCCTCCACCTCCATCCTCCCATGCATCCTTGGGAAAGGCGGCCTGTTTATTCGACCATGTACATTTTCCTTTATAACAAACTGATTTATGGAACGACTGTAGCTGTTGCTAAGGCTCTGCAGGCAGGATAAAAACTCTGTCTCCTCTGTTGATGTTGCCTTGACCCTGCTTAATAAAACCAGAGACTATTCCACCATTAAGAGCTCAGAGAGTTCGAAGCATCATCAGAGCTGAGAGCGATCACACGATCAACAGATCTAACTCATGTTGATCCACTCTGACCTGTGATCAGGTGACCCACTCTGACCTGTGATCAGGTGACCCACTCTGACCTGTGATCAGGTGACCCACTCTGACCTGTGATCAGGTGACCCACTCTGACCTGTGATCAGGTGAACGGTGTCTCTGTCATTCGTACGTCTGTTCTCACTCTATGTAACTTTGGGCTCCGGGTCGGGAGAAGTACGTAACGCTTTACGGCACTAAGTCACACAGCAGCAACTATTTCACTGATTCTGGTGAAACTGGATCATATTTTATGGAGGAAATGTTTTCTGGTTTTCCCTCTGATGTCCTCCGGCTGCTCCGCCTCTCTCTCTGTGATTTACAGAGTTTATGATGGACAGTGAAGTAAACTGCTGACAGCTGTAGCTGCTGTTAGCTCATGTTAGCTCAGTCTGTTAGCTGCTGTTAGCTCAGTCTGTTAGCTCATGTTAGCTCATGTTAGCTCAGTCTGTTAGCTCATGTTAGCTCAGTCTGTTAGCTGCTGTTAGCTCAGTCTGTTAGCTGCTGTTAGCTCATTCTGTTAGCTCATGTTAGCTCATGTTAGCTCAGTCTGTTAGCTGCTGTTAGCTCATGTTAGCTCAGTCTGTTAGCTGCTGTTAGCTCATGTTAGCTCAGTCTGTTAGCTGCTGTTAGATTAGTCTGTTAGCTGCTGTTAGCTCAGTCTGTTAGCTCATGTTAGCTCAGTCTGTTAGCTGCTGTTAGCTCATGTTAGCTCAGTCTGTTAGCTGCTGTTAGCTCATGTTAGCTCAGTCTGTTAGCCAGGCTCTCCGGACTGTGAGCTCAGAGCACCGGAGGAGGAAGAGGAAGAAGAAGAAGAAGAAGAAGAAGTTGTTTACAGGCCTGTGGTGCTGATGAGTCATGGAGCTGGTGTCATGCCAGAACAGGAGCTGGATGAGCGGGCAATGTAACCATGCTCAGCAGCCTCTATGGACATGATGGCAGAGGAGAAGAGAGTGAAGAGGACGCTGACGGAGGAAGCTAAGAAGAGAAAAGGAGAGAGTGATTTTGACTTTTACCTTTGGACAGAGCCAGGCTAGCTGTTCCCCCCCGTTTCCAGTCTTTATGCTAAGCTAAGCTAAGTGGTAGTCTGATGCATGATAATGTGTCATTAAAAATCTCTGCACACACATTAACACTGCCCAGAATAACCATCCATACCAAGCACAACAAGAAAACACGAGGCATGACTGAAGAAAAATCAAACTCTGCCACATAAGAGTCTATTTAGGATGCAGATGTAAATGATATTTCTCAAACTGTTGTTTTTGGAGTCGGGAGCAGCGCCGCCGGTTCCTATGCCCCGAAAAATACGACTGGTTCCAAGCTCCAAGGAGGCGCGATGCTGGACTTAAGGTCGCCTCAGGCATCGCCTGTCACTCTGTGGCTCCCATCACTCTGGTGCCAACATAAAGGAGCTCTTCACTCAACACTCTGCAAGGTATAATCCACAGACACAGGCAATGTATTCATGTCCACATCAATTGCAAAGGTTACGGCGAAAAAAAAAGCAATGCAGATGCTGATGTTCCACAGAGCTGTCAGCTGCACATGTGCTCTGCAGAGCAACAATACTCACATACAAGAAGCATAAAAACACACACACACACAATCTCCCTTTCTTCTGCAAACCGACTGTGGAAGGATCATGCTGTCCCCATGACTGATGAATTTGCCAAAAAAAAAAGCAGCAATTGATGTTTTCCAAGTGGCTTGAATAACTTCCATTGACAGCTTCGACAGAAGCGGAAAACCTCTTTTCTGTAATGGAAGAAGGTTTTTGGGGAAGATGGGTTTTCCCTTTTTGTAATAACCTCAGAGCCAAGCTTGGCACGGAGGCCTCTCTGGACTGTGCAGCATGTCGGCTCGGGCCAGACAATGGGACCTCATGTGAGCCACGGCGAGCAGAAAGAAAAAGACGAACCACGAGGCCCTGTCATGCCCCGATTAGCATAAAAAATGTTTACTTCATCTGTCGTTAACTACAAATGTTACAGAGAAGTTTAAGCCTACCTCCACTGCAGAGCTCACCCTCTGTGCAGAGGAGTGTGCAGAGTAAGATGGCCACCTCTCCATTATCGCTGCTGGAAAGGTTGGACAGATAAAACACACCGCCGCAGGTTTGTTTGGTGAGTTTTGGCAGTGAAACTGTTTCTTTGGCAAATGATCCGTCCTGCCAAAGCAAACCAACCGCTTTTCCTCACCCCTAATACACACACACACACACACACACACACACACACACACACACACACACACACACACACACTTCGCTTGCTGACTCCACACAATGGCATGACTGTATCTGCAGCATCAAACAAGCATCTGCCAATCGCCCCGCAGAGCTCATTGTTACTCAACAACGCCGGGGCGCACACACACAAGCCCCGAGCCGAGTTCGGCCTCCCAACAATTTTTTTTTTTTTTTTTTTTTTGCAATGCAAAGAGAAAGCGGCGATGAGGTCTGCCAACATGCATGAGTGACCCCAAACAGCCAGAAAACAACGTGAGCAAAGAGGAGGAACCACTTCTCAAAATATTTAGGCTGAAGTGGAGCTCAGGCGGTCGCTGCAGTGAGGGTTACATTTCTCTGCATGCTATAGCAAATACTTTCACACAATACATCAACCCTGTGAGCACGAGACAGCACTTTGTTTATGTATATGCAAACATGAAGACTAACATGAGGGGGGAAGATGAGGCCCAGCTGCAGACTGAAGGGAATCCAGCAGAAAGTTCAATACCTGCGAGGAGTTCCACGTCCCGTAAAAAGCAAACAGTCTTTGAGTGTATGACTGAGTGCACGTGTGTGTGTGCACAGTGCTGAGCCGAGTCTAAACATCTCATTCCCACAGATGTGTGACAGACAGAGACACACCTTCTGCACCTATAGCTGGAGGCCGCGAGTCATGTGACCGCCTGGATGTAAGACGGCGTGCAGCGTGGCCTCGTTCTATTTGTTGAAGGTTACAGCACGCCGCTGCCAAACCTTCCCTCAACTGGATCAACTGGAATTCGCGTCCTCCCAGAGTTGATTTATTGATGCTGGAATCCACGAGTGGGTCCCTCACATCGAGCTCCTCCTCCCACATTTCCTAATAACTGCTCGCTGTTTTTCAAAGCCTGCTGCTTTACTACACTCGGTCGCACCATGTAAAAATGTCTCAGCAAGTTTAGTGATGTGAAAATCGGTTGCTAGGAAACGTCTGCAGCCCCGTCCGATCGGAAACAATCAATAATGTAAACAGAAAGTCAGCGTGGCATCACAAGCTCGAGCCAACTGCCAGCTTCTCCTGAAGAGGCAACCTCCATGCCAACGCAGAAGTGCCACAAACTGCAGTTCCTCTAACGTCCACCTGAGGCTGGCTCCAGAAGTGAGTCAGTCTCCATAAGTCCCCATGTTTCACAGCAGAAATAAACATGTTTACAGCCTGGTACAAAAAACAGTTTTGGTCTCTGTAGCTAATTTCCCCGTTCATGACAACTGTACTGAGGGTGAATTTATATACAACTCACCTGTTCACATTATATTAAGGCTTAAAGTTATGCAGGATTAAGAGCGTGGACGCTTTGATTGACAGGTGGCTCTAGGCGTCATTCAGCCGCGTCTTTGTCGATTTTTAGAGGAAGGTAGAAATCGGACAGCCAACCTCGCTAAAGCGTTTTGGTTATTCATGGCGTGTCTGTGCAGGAGGCGATCCAGATGTTTTAATCACACTGGATACAGTTTATAGATACTAGACATTTATTTTTATACTTCAAGTCTATTTTCTTCTGAACGCTTCCTGCCTGAGGATGCTGCTCTGCAGCATGAGTGACATTGTTTTGGGGAAATTTACTTTGAAATCTTTGCAGTTAACTTAAGTTAACGCTTTGCAAAGTCTGTGTGCTGCTGCAGCTTATTTTCATTTACACGGTTAACATCATAACGAGGCTCCGTTTAAAGGAGGCAGTGGACAGCAACAGATCACATTTATTTGGCTGGAGGTATTCCTAAGACAGGCAGATCACCATCACAGATATATAACGGCTGATTACTCCCCTCTCTGTTTACTCTAGTCATACCACAGCCCAGTCTCAGAGGCTCGACGGATAAAACCAGGTCAGGAGGGTTCGCTCTCATTTTTTAAGAGGGGGTGCTGGAGGGATCCACGCACGGAAGATCTGCTCCAGTTTTTCTCCTCGCCCTCTCGCTTTTGTCTCCAGTGTTTGCTCTGGATTTGAGCTGCTCTTCGAGTGTTGGAGCAGCCCACACCCTGATGGCAAGAGCCGGAGATCTGCGACTGTGCCAGCAACAGGGGGGGGGCCTGAAATGAGTCATGGGCGTGCCCCTTTCACCTGTCGAGTCATGCCACCGCGCTCGTATTTTCTGCTGCGTGTGCAGATATTTAAAAGTCGTTGCCTACCTGAATATCTTAGCGACAGGTGTATAGGACACACATGCGTGCCGTTGAATGGGTTCACACACAGACTCGACGAGTTAACGCCTAATTCAACACGGCTCACATTCAGGGACATCTGCAGGTTCGTCCTGCTGAGTCTGAGGCAGATAAAGAGAAGCTGTGGTGCGTGTCGTGCCGTAGCCCGTTCACCCGTTTCCTATTGTCCGTCTTGTCATCACTCAGTACAACTCTGTCATCCGCAGGCGCGCCGTAGTGGCACATTTATCAGTGTAAAGATGGATTTACGCAGCCGTGAAAGAGGTGTTCTGTAATCTGAGGCAGAGAAGAAAAAGGAGCTAGTGGACTTCAAATGTCAGCCTCTGTTCTGTGGACACAGTTTCAGAAAGCTGTTCTTTGAAAAAAAAAAAAATAAGAAAGTTCCTTTGATTAAATATTTTGACACAGTTGCCTAATTCAAGAGCAGACAGACCTGCACCGACTTGCTGTAATTTAAAACTCAAATATAAGCAGACAGGCACGGGAGTGAAACTCCTGTTTCAAAATGCCTCAATATTTACACTCGATAATGCCTCAGACTGGATTAAAACCAGGACCTGAGTCAGTCTGGCCTCCCACGCTCAGGTGCTTCTACAAACTATAGTAGCACCTAGCCGAGCCAAACCTGACGATTTCACATCTTCTCTCACACCCAGAACGAAACTCAAACGGCTTTCTGTCAAATCATGATGCACGGCGTGCGATGGCTGCAGAAAAAAAAAAGCCAGGTGACCGAGAGCGAGAGCGGGAGGGGAGGACGGGAAGTCGTGTGACTCAGCGCTTACTGGAGTGGATTCAGCTCCGATAAAAGAGTTTTAAGAACTAACTCAGTTTGAACATCGTGTCGCCCTCAAGGTGACGAACCTGGACGGCGTCCGGCTTCCTGTGTGATTTGTGACTTTGACCACGAGCTCGCTCGAAGCTTCGCTCTGACCCTGAGGGAGCGATGGCGGCCGGATGGCGTCTGAGCAGCAGCCACGTGGGGAAGCACACTGTCAGTCCTGTGATAGCCGTATGAGATTCCACATGCTGTGATGAGTAATTCCTCCCTCCCCTCCTCCATCACCATGTGGTTCATGGGCCTGAGTCATCGTCCACACTTTCCCTCACTCCCTCTCCCCTCGTCTCTCTCTCTCTCGCGACGCAAAGAGGATTCTTCCTTCCCTTCTTCAGCGGCGGCCGTCCCACAGGGAAACTCAACAGAATCGCCTCCCTCCGATGACTCACTCACCAACATCGAGAGCTACACACACACACACACACACACACACACACACCAACCCGCTCTCAAGCCACGACAGCCCACCTCACCACACCCAGGCCTGGATCCCAGTCCACCAGCGGCCTGCTCGCCTCGCTCTCTGCTCTCTATCTGCCATTTTCTAAATCTTTCTGTCAGGTCGTCTCATTGTTGATCTGTCTTCCCTCCGTCTGCCTGCCTGTGTTTGTACAGTGCATCTTAATGCTCTCTGATTTGTCAGTCTACCTGTCTACCTGCCTCTCTGTCTCTGGTTTTCGATCCGTCCCCTGGCACACGATTGCAAAGTCAAAACACAGAAGGACGCGGAGCGATGACTCCTCCGTCTGCATTTTAAAACTCCGAAGACTCGGGCAGAAATATAATGACGGTGTAATTCATAAGTCTGCCAGAGGGAAACATTGCTGTTGTTATTAGTGCAGTGCAGAGAGACGAAGGTTTAAATCAGCGCGCGCTGTCACGTCCACGCTCTCTCTGAGTCCGACCTGTGGATCCATCCAGGATGCGTGCGGCGCGACAGGTTGCCGCTCAGAGATCCTCCACATGCCGTAAGGAGATTTGTTGACCATTGCAAGAGCAATAAGGATTTTTAGGGGCATTATGACTGGGTTAATAAAACACAGCTGCCCCTAAAAGTCCCTCACTTTTCTTGCTGCCTTTTCTCTCTCCCTCCCTCCCTGCCTAATCTTTCTATGTCTCATTCCAGACTTTTGAGATCAAACTACAACATTTCCCTGGCTCCCTGAGCGCGATGTGGTGCATAGCTTTGGTATCTGTTCAGCCGTGGCTGAAGAAATGCAGTGAAACAACCTGAAGTGACCACGGCGTCTGATGTTTGACCTTTTCAGGGGCTGCTGGGGTCATAGATTTTCACTTTAGAAAAGCAGCACGCTCTCCAGTATTTATGAATTGTATATTTATAATGGCAGAGTTTTATTGGGTTTCGCAGTGACGTTTTTAAAAGGGGGGTTGAACGAGTTCAGAGCAGAATTTCCGAGAAGGAGCCGCTCCGTGTGTTCATTACGAGTTCAGCTTTCACATACGAGTTCAAGCCTCTTTTTTACCTCGGCAGAGTTTTCTATATGATGCTCACAATAACATGTCACGCACCGATAGCTCGTGGTCAAAGTGAGGACTGAGTGAACTCAGTGACCGAGAGCGAGGAGGAGGAAGGGGGGAGGGAGGAAAACCTGGGAAATGTAAGGAAAGCCTATTTAAAGTCTTTACAAACGCTGTGCGCGGAGAATATGAGACAGCCGTGGTGGAAAATAAAAAGATGTAAGCGGCGCTGTGCAGTGAGTGGCGAGATGAGTCCGATCGGGCCTTTTAAACAATGTGAAATGCCACTGAGAGAGGCTTGGCAGGCGGCGGCAGCCAGCACTGTTTAATATCACAACTTTAATCAGCACACTTGGTGACTCTCCCAGAGCTCCCCGTAGCCATGCTGCTTATTCAAACCAGGCTCATTCCACCAAGCCTCCCTTACTAGGCCCTCGGCTCTCATGCCGGCACTGGCTCGCACTCGCTCTCTCTCTCCTGCAGCATATATGGAGAGCTTTTGGCCGGAGTGCCTTTTATCTGACGTGTCATCGCGCTTTAGTGGGCTACGTTGGAGGGAATCTGGGATGATAATCGAGTGCATCAATCGTGTATCCTCTATATTTGATTTGTCTGATTATTTTCTAACGTAAATTAGCAGCAGGGTGTCACCTGCGGCCGCGAGGAATTTAATTAGACGGTCGACAGCTTATTAGAGTTGGAACAAGAAGTAGCAGGCTTGTAAAGAAACAGACGACCTGCCACCGACGTGTCGAGTTTGAACTTTTTCAGACAGAAAAACGTTAAACGCAGCGACTCCCCCTCCTGTCCTGCGCCTGTCAGCCTCGCCGTGATGTGGACGGGGAAGAGTTTTAATAATCACTGAGGTCTCGTGTTTTTTAAAATAAAAATCCCATGCTTCAGCGAATGTCTTACCTATGTGTCACTTGCAGCACGGAGATGCCACCGAGGCCCAACAGCTCTATTAATTACATAAAGCATCTAGTGTCAGGATGCTAAATTCATTAGTGAGGTATGTATGGCATGCCAGGGTCAGGACGGATATAGAAACAGGCCTCCAAAACAAGTTTCGCTCTCTCTCTCCTGACACACTTGTTTCACATAATAGAGCACGGGCACTTATTCATTTCTATATGTCGAGCTGCTGGTTTAAATTCAGGCAGGGTTTGAGTGACTCTGCTCGGGACGCAGCTGATTCGTTTTTATCACGAGCGAGATGAATTCAGTTTTTCTGTTTTGGCCTATTTTCCCTCTGAAGGGCGAGAAAAGAAAAAAAAAAGAAAGAAAGAATTGATTTGTTTTGAAACTATTTGTCAAAAGCTGCAGCAGAATGAGGCCAGCTGAGGAACCAGAGCCACTGCTGCTTCTTCCTCTTGTTTGTTTTATTCCACATGAACGTGAAAGTTATTCATCATTGTAGCATCAGATAGAAACGACCTCTGCTCTTTGACGAGGCTGGAAAACTTCAAGTTTGACTAATCGAAGCTGTTTGTAGTCGTTTATTAAGCGGCCACGTTCACTTGTTGACCCTCTGAGCTCCTTTAACAAAGCCTCCTGTAGCCACCGCCTGCAGCTTCATGCATTAACAGCACTGACCTGAGACTTCCCTTTCTTTCTATCAAACCAAAACCTGCAGCAGGCGCGTCTTTAATCTGCCTTGGTGGTCACATGAGCCAGAAACTGGGACTTTGTAGGCCAGTTGAACAAATTGAGGACTCACCTTGCCCGCAAAGACCCAGCCTCTGACACATCCTCATCATCCTCATCATCCTCAGTCCAGGACACCTCTACATCTTTGAAGGAATGTTTGCATGTGTGAGCACGCCGATACATACCCGCTGATCCGCTCTCAGCCTGCATAGAGTAGGTGATGCTGTCCCCCGGCTGGTAACCTGCACGGCGCACCGGGCAGGTGTCAGCATCCCGGAGCCATATGGAGGAAGGGAGGGAGGGAGCGAGGGGAGAGGACTTCACGTTAGAAAAGAAATAAATAAATAAAAGCGCAGACTGTCTGGTTGGTTCGTCTGGCTGCGTCTGAAGAGCGAAGTTGAACTCTGAACACCGTCCAGCAACCAGCAACCAGCAACCGCCCCAGTCATATCTGATCACTTGGGTGTTACACGCATCCCAAATTTAGCTAGATTATCCTTTGGGGGAGGGGGGCGGAGGGGAGGTGGGGTAGGAAAGGGGGTGAATTGTCTCTTGGCAGAAGTCGGACAGTCCCCCAGCAGAACCAGAACCAGAACCAGCACCAGCAGCTCGGCCTGTCTTCTGTCCAAGGAGAAAAAACATGCAGACGCAACAGTGTCGCCACTTCTTGTGGCCGTCTCTCCACCTCCCGCCCTCCCTGCATTAATAAATAACAATAATAATAAAAATAAATCTTCTCCGTTTTCCACCGAGAGATCCCCGGTGCGGTGCTGTGCGGTGCTGTGCGGTGCGGTGAGCACCCAGCCAGCCAGCCAGACGCCCAATATCCAAAGCTGAGAGGAGACAAGCGGGCAGACGGAGTGAGAAAGCAGCCTGCTGCTGCTGCTGCTGCTGCCGGAGCTGGAGCCGGAGCTGGAGCCATGCTGCAGCCTCGACATTATGAGCAGGGTATTCCCAAACAGCTGGAAGGAGCTGATATATGGTGCTGCGCCCTCGTGCTGGGCCCTCCCCAAAATGGACCGGTGCTAAGTGGTAACCTGGTTATTTTCAGCGCGTCACTGGCCCCGCTCCAGTTATAGGTTTCCGTCAGGGGGGGCGCAGCAGTGTGGCCCCCGTTTATTCCCAATTAATCTGAAAGAAGACTTTACAAAGCCCAGAGTACCGTCCGAGTGTGTGTGTGTGTGTGTGTGTGTGTGTGTGTGTGTGTGTGTGTGTGTGTGTGCATTCCTGCGGTGTGTTGTCTTGTCTCGCCCCGGTCCACATGCGCCACACACGCCGACGCTGATCGATGCCGTCCGTTCAGGACGCGACCTACTCCGCGTGCGTGCGTCGTCCAGGTTCATCACACCTCTCACGTTACCTCCGCGCGCAGCAGCAACATGTGAGCGCGCTGCGACCCCTGCCGGCGTGACGCTGCAACTACACCGTGTGTGTGTGCGTGTGTGTGTGGGTGCCTCACACACACACACACACCTTTGTTTTCCTTTAGATTAATTAGTGTGTGATCACGTGAAGCTCTGTCACACACACACACACACACACACACACACACACTCCTTTCATATTTATACATGTTTTATTAACATATCAACATTTTATTTGACG
>CM014080.1:2001004-2087539 GCA_004119915.2 Collichthys lucidus
ATAACGAGTTAATTTATGTATTTTCTCAAGTTATTTATGTCGTTAACTCAACATAACAAACGGTAACACGAGATAACGGGGTAATTTTCTCGAGATGGTGAGATAATGAAATGTTTTTATGAGATAACGACATAATTAATGGAAGATCTTGAAGAAAACAAAATTAATTTGTTGAAAACAGAATACATAAAAACGCATGGCTGCTTCGGGCTTTAATAGTTTATTTAATATTTCTGTATCGATGTGTGAAATAAGAGTTTTAGACCTTAACAGATGTTTTTGTATTTGTGTTGTGTCATAGAAAGTGATCGCTGAGTTTCGAGCTGTGTGTGTCTCTGTCGTGTCTTTATTCTGTCTCAGAGGATTCACAGCAAACAACTAAACCAGAGTAAAAAACGGTTTTAATATCACAACAGCAGCAAAATAAATGTGGAATTCACCTGGACATCCTGACAAACTCGACATGGATCAAACGCAGCACAAGCTGTTGGAAATGAACAGAGCAGGTACGAGTCCCGGCCGTGAACATTCCTCTTCTTAAAAACGCTGCTGGAACGTCTGAACAGAACCGACCGGTCCGTTTCCTGAAGACATCGAACGCTGCAGGCTCCTGAGGAACGCCCGCTCCGAACACACGGGCCTCGATCGGAGCCGCTCGGACCTCCTTTCTTCTTACAGGTGTCCGGTCTGAAGCAGAGTGTATTTAGTGATGAACCTCTCCACGCTCTCCCCCTCCAGAAACTTCATGGCTCTCCAGTGGACCTTGCCGCAGTTCTCTGGCTGTCCGAGAGGTCCGAGCTCCTCCTGGATGTACTGCAGCCACAGATCTGCAGAGCAAACAGCTGACATGAGCTCGACAAGGACACTTGTTGAACCGTCTCTGTCCATGAATGTATTCAAGAGAAATCTGAACGATATCTGCTTGCATAACTCTTTATATAACTAGTCCTTGATACTTGAATAACAGGAATAAATATTTTTAACTAGCAGCGCTTTTCTTTCGGCCTCTTGTTGTTCCTTTAAAGGTTTTTTGCTCACCGTCATCCGAGGTGCCGAACTCCTGCAGGGCCCTCTCGTAGTAGTCTCTCAGTCTGTTCATCTTTGGAGTCTCCTGCAAGGACAAACATCATCGTCAGAGCTCAGGACGGTCTCGGTTTATCAGGAATAACAAATAATATCACAGTGCATCGTCTGTCCCTGCAGTGTGAAGTCCTGAAGGTGTCAGAATAAAGTCGCTGCTGTACGTACTTGTTCCTTCTCGATTTGAATCATCGTGGTAAAAAAGGCCTTCGTCAATGGGCGGTTTTCCTGTAGACTAGAGAGGAGCACTTCATCACAACACACACTTCATCCCATTTTCATTCAGACTGTGTGATCCGTCATTTACAGAGCAGAGACGTCGTGAGCAGACGGAGCTCTTTATGTTTTTTACCTTGTAAACGTCTTCCTCGCTTTCTTGTAGCCTCCGGTGGAGTACGACCAATCAAGGTAGCTCTCCTTCATCTCCGTGGAGACGGCCGTCACCGCAGACAGCAGACCTCTCTGAGAGAAACGAAACAAAGAAGCAGAAACTGTCTGCGAGGCGTCCTCAACACACTCATCGATAACTTCATTCATCTTTTCAGACGAGACAAACATTTTATTCCGGTTCAGACTAACGTGCCGCGTCATTACGAACCTTGAAGACAGCCTCCGTCTCCTCAGGACTCTGGTTGGCCGCGCTCCACTGGACCTGCAGCTGCCACAGCGGCGACTCTCTCTGTCGAGACGGGAAACGTTCAGCCGGTTACTAACGAGCATCCTGCTTCACGTCCAGTGGTGGAATGTAACTAAGTACATTTACTCAACTACTGCTGCTGCACAGGTGTCTCTGTGTTGTCAGCAGTTCCACTAAAGGTCGACCTAACCCGCTAAACTTCTCAGACCTTTAAATAACAAGTATCAGCAGTAGGAGTGCTCGCTCTGAAAGCAGGACCTTCAATGTTCTGTGTCAAATGTAATATTTGTACTGAAGCGAGTACTTCTTCCACCTGCTGTCAGTCATCAGACATCTCCTTCAGTCTCTGAGCGAACACACACGAGCATGCTGAGCTGAAACCACACACACCACACACACACACACACACACACACACACACACAGTCTGTTTTTACACTGTGTCTTTGTTTGGAATGTGGAGACATTTCTTTTACTGGACGAACCAGATGAAACCCTCAGAGTACTACACTACACTACACTACACTACAACACTACACACACTATTGGCGCTTCTCCACTGGCTGGTACCAGCTTGACTCGGTTCGACTCTACTCGACTCGACACGGTTTGGTTTGGGAGCTACCGTTCTCCACTACAAAATAGTTGAGGTACCAGTTGCTATGGTGACCGGAACACACACACACAGGAAGTATCTGACTTTAACGCGCGCGCAGAGAGGAGAGCACTAGATGTTTATATGTTTAAGAGAAAGATGGACGAAAGTATTATATTTCTGATTCTTGGCCTTTGGCTGTTTGCCACATTTCAACGGCAAGTGGCTTATCGAGCAAGGCTGAAAGCAGCAAGGCGGCGGACCGCAGAAAAAAGACGAAGAGTTTGGGAGGTCGTTTTATCGTGTGAGGGAGTGACTCGGAAGCGACACTTGGCAATAATGACTACGTCACCATTTAGTATCGGCTCAGCCCGTTTGGAACCTCGGCAAAGGTGGTACTAGAAATGGTACCGGGTACCAGGTACCAAGTTTTAGTAGTGGAAAAGCAAAAAAGCCGAGTAGAGTCGAACCGAGTCGAGCTGGTACCAGCCAGTGG
This sequence comes from Collichthys lucidus, assembly GCA_004119915.2. Lineage (NCBI taxonomy): Eukaryota > Metazoa > Chordata > Actinopteri > Sciaenidae > Collichthys > Collichthys lucidus. Next base: position 2,003,812 of record CM014080.1, read on the forward strand.
AGAAGCGCCATTTAGTCCTTAAAGAGAGAGAAGCCTGGTCAGCAGCCGAGCGCTAATCCTCCTCACGCAGCTACAGTCTTGTAAAAACGACAATAACCGGCTGTTCTTCTCTGCGAAGGCCCGAGTCCAAAACGAGCGTGTTCACGGTCAGACGTCGTTATATTGTGATGTACTGTACGACAACGAGAAACATCAGAGCAACACAGAACTTTGTTTGAATTTATTCAAGAGCTTCACAATGAAGAAAAACCCTCGAAGGTCCGAACGCTGGAGGAGATTTGTCAGGATGAGCTCGTTCTCCGTCCAAAGCTCAGAAATCTGCAGAGTGTCGGGTTCATCCTGCTCGTTTATCTTTCATGTAACATTAAGATAATAAGTAATAATGACACAGATTATGTAAAAAATAATAATAACGATTACTTTCATGTTGTGTTCATCTTTGCTCACATATAGAAGCAGGAAGGCCGTCTGCAGAAAGAATGTAGTGGAAGAGAGTGTGTGTGTGTGTGTGTGTGTGTGTGTGTGTGTGTGTGTGTGTGTGTGTGTACACCTTGGGATTAACGTGTGTGAGAGCGTCCTGGAAGAGCTCGCTCATGTCTCCGCTCCCCAGCTGCATCAGCGTCTGCAGACTCAGGCTCCACGTCGATCGACCGATTGGTGTAGCGCTGCGTGGCGCCATGGCAACGCTGGCCGCCGCCTCGCGTCTCCGGACGAGAGCAAGATCTGCAACTGTAACATGAGAACAACGTCAGATCAGTGCAGACAGGTAACGCGCTCACCTTTGGATTTGACCACGAGACAACAACAGAGAGCAACAGGAAACGTGGGCAGAAGGGGGTTGGCGTGTAAACGGTCGCAGCTGGTGGCCGCCCACCATGAGCCGAGCTCTGCATCTTTAAAAGTCTCCATGAAGTCCAAACGGATCTTCACGTCTGTCCTCTGTGTGTTCAGGTGTTCTTGATGCTATTTTAGAGTTTGTCTGTACGGCGTGTGCTAATTTTAACATCCAATCAAACGCTTTCTCTCTTCTGAGTGCTTCCTGTTTGACCCGGTCTGTGAGTGACTGATTTTATATTCACCGGGTCTTTAAAGGAGGTTTTTTCCTTTTCACTGTGCTTGTGTGGACTTTAAAGACAGTCAGACCTTTAAGCTTTCAAAGGCGGCAGTTACACGTTTAATGAAGTCGTTATCTCACCCAGTTCTTATAATAATCCTCCTTGAGCTGGGAGGAGTCGTGGGCGCGCTGCAGCACTCCCAGCAGCCTCTCCTGCCTCTGCGACGACACCAAGAACAGAAAAGCGTGTCAGGATTTATCCGCCTCCAAAACACACATTACTTTCTGCGTTTAGCTTTAATGTGGAACAAAGAATTACACGGATTCGTCCTACCTTGTCCTTCAGCTCCTGGACGTTGGTCTTCCTCTTCAGCCTTTCCAAACAGAAGCCCACGTAGCAAGTCCACATGGGCTCTGAGCACAAAGCACACAACGCCACATCTTAGAAATCTGATCGGGTTTTTGCATGCATGTGCAAATGTGCAAAATAAAGAAATTCTCTTCTATTTCAGAGCATGTGTGCAAGAAAGGTGTCGCTGCAAAGTGATTAAACCTCTTTCCACAGCTTTTAACCCTCGTCTGTTCTCGTACCGGAGTTCAGGCTCTTCACTCCCTCCTCGTAGACCTGGCAGCAGCGCTCCTCTCTGCGGCTGATGTCGGAGGCCCGGCCTTTGGCCGTCTGCAGCTCCTCCCCTGCCCCCGGAGCCTCCAGCTCCCTCCTCGCCATGAAGTCCCACGTCAGGCTGTCTCCTGTGTAATTAGCCTGTAAGCTGAGGAGAGGAGAGGAGAGAGGAGGAGAGGAGAGAGGAAGAGGAGAGGAGAGGAGGTGCATTCACAATCAGCGATGTCAGAGTTCAAGAACACGGAGTGAAAAACAAATGGGAGGTCTTCATCTTTACTCTTGCAGGACGAGGTCCTGGAGCTCCTGGGTGAAGTCAAAGATGGCTGCGATGTTCAGGAGTGAGATGACGAACTCGGCTTCTGTTGGACCAAAAACATCAGAGATGCCAGACGTTGGGTTTGGTTAGGAGCCCGATATGTAGCAGCTGGTACCACAGATGATGATAATGATACCGTCTGCGTCTGTGCTGCAGAATTTAAAATCACTTCTTTAAAAGCCGACCTGTGATTTTCCCCGTAGCATCTCTGTACACGACCTCGGCCAGTTTACCGCTCAGGATCTCTGCAGAGAACTCGTACTCGCCCTGTGAAGGAGCGAAGAGCAGGAGATCAGAGTGTGTGTGTGTGTGTGTGTGTCTGTGTGTGTGTGTCTGTGTGTGTGTTACTCACCAGGTCTATCTCTGCTTTCTCCAGCTCTTCCTTCTGCTTCCTCAGTTTCTCACAATGCAGCAGCTCCATACGGAAATACTACCACAGAGAATATTGTAGAACTCATGATGAACGAGTGAATTTCATTCACGCAAACCAAAGTTTCATATATAAATATATATATATATCATATTCTATCACAGATGTTTGCTCTCTCACCTCCTGGTAAACCTTCTTGTTGTTCGGGTGGAAGCGCAGCGCCCTCAGAAACAAGTGTCGGGCGCTCTCAGAGGAGCTTCTGTCCTCCAGCTCACTCTTGGCTGCCATGATCCACAGAGCTGCAGACGGGAAGCACACACACACTTTATTCATTTGGATCCACAGGTGACATCAGGTGACATCATCTTTTCATTTGGTCCAATCACAGACAGCTCTGTGTACCTGGCTTGTCGGGGTGGATGGCGAGCATGGCTGAGAACACCTTGCTGATCTGACTTTTGGTGGCCTGGTGAGTGGAAGCGACAGGAAAGTGAGAGGAGACAGTGAGTGTGTGTGTGTGTGTGTGTGTGTGTGTGTGTGTGTGTGTGTGTGTGTGTGTGTGTGTGTGTTACGTACCCATTTCTTACAGAAAGCGACATGTGAGAGCCACAGCTGCACGTCGTCCTGTGGAGAAACACGTGATGTTTAATCAGTGCGATCATGTAACGCGCACACTCCGCACACACTCCGCACACACTCCGCACACACTCCGCACACACTCCGCACACACACCTTCCACTTGTTGGTGGCTCTCCTGAAGACGCTGTTGATCCTGTGGATGACGGGGTACTCGATCTCCTCCCGCTTGAACTGATAGGCGATGTGCTGCGAGAGTCGATAAGAGAGACGATAAGCAGACGGTCTGATTTACATGTATGTTAACGAGCATGTATGTTAACGAGCACTCACCGCTCTCCTCTTCTTGATCAGCTCCAACACGTTGATCTCGTACTGTAACCAAACAGTTCAAAGGTCAGGGTTCGAACTCACGGTGTGTGTGTGTGTGTTTCTGTGTGTGTTTCTGTTAACGTGTCTGTGTGTGTTTCTGTTAACGTGTCTGTGTGTGTTTCTGTTAACGTGTCTGTGTGTGTTTCTGTTAACGTGTCTGTGTGTGTTTCTGTTAACGTGTCTGTGTGTGTTTCTGTGTGTGTTTCTGTTACCGTGTCTGTGTGTGTTTCTGTTAACGTGTCTGTGTGTGTGTGTGTGTTTCTGTTAACGTGTCTGTGTGTGTGTGTGTGTGTTTCTGTTAACGTGTCTGTGTGTGTTTCTGTGTGTGTTTCTGTTACCGTGTCTGTGTGTGTTTCTGTTACCGTGTCTGTGTGTGTTTCTGTTAACGTGTCTGTGTGTGTTTCTGTTAACGTGTCTGTGTGTGTTTCTGTGTGTGTTTCTGTTAACGTGTCTGTGTGTGTTTCTGTGTGTGTGTTTCTGTGTGTGTTTCTGTTACCGTGTCTGTGTGTGTTTCTGTGTGTGTTTCTGTTACCGTGTCTGTGTGTGTTTCTGTTAACGTGTCTGTGTGTGTTTCTGTTACCGTGTCTGTGTGTGTTTCTGTTAACGTGTCTGTGTGTGTTTCTGTTAACGTGTCTGTGTGTGTTTCTGTGTGTGTGTTTCTGTGTGTGTGTTTCTGTGTGTGTTTCTGTTAACGTGTCTGTGTGTGTTTCTGTTAACGTGTCTGTGTGTGTTTCTGTTAACGTGTCTGTGTGTGTTTCTGTGTGTGTTTCTGTTACCGTGTCTGTGTGTGTTTCTGTGTGTGTTTCTGTTACCGTGTCTGTGTGTGTTTCTGTTAACGTGTCTGTGTGTGTGTGTGTGTTTCTGTTAACGTGTCTGTGTGTGTGTGTGTGTTTCTGTTAACGTGTCTGTGTGTGTTTCTGTGTGTGTTTCTGTTACCGTGTCTGTGTGTGTTTCTGTTACCGTGTCTGTGTGTGTTTCTGTTAACGTGTCTGTGTGTGTTTCTGTTACCGTGTCTGTGTGTGTTTCTGTTAACGTGTCTGTGTGTGTTTCTGTTAACGTGTCTGTGTGTGTTTCTGTTAACGTGTCTGTGTGTGTTTCTGTGTGTGTGTTTCTGTGTGTGTTTCTGTGTGTGTTTCTGTTACCGTGTCTGTGTGTGTTTCTGTGTGTGTTTCTGTTACCGTGTCTGTGTGTGTTTCTGTTACCGTGTCTGTGTGCGTTTCTGTTACCGTGTCTGTGTGTGTTTCTGTGTGTGTTTCTGTTAACGTGTCTGTGTGTGTTTCTGTGTGTGTGTTTCTGTGTGTGTTTCTGTGTGTGTTTCTGTTACCGTGTCTGTGTGTGTTTCTGTGTGTGTTTCTGTTAACGTGTCTGTGTGTGTTTCTGTTACCGTGTCTGTGTGTGTTTCTGTTAACATGTCTGTGTGTGTTTCTGTTAACGTGTCTGTGTGTGTTTCTGTCTGTGTTTCTGTTAACGTGTCTGTGTGTGTTTCTGTTAACGTGTCTGTGTGTGTTTCTGTTAACCTGTGTGTGTGTTTCTGTTAACGTGTCTGTGTGTGTTTCTGTTAACGTGTCTGTGTGTGTTTCTGTTAACGTGTCTGTGTGTGTTTCTGTTAACGTGTCTGTGTGTGTTTCTGTTAACGTGTCTGTGTGTGTGTTTGTTACGTGTCGTGTTTGTTCTGTTAGTGTCTGTGTGTGTTTCTGTTAACGTGTCTGTGTTGTTTCTGTTAACGTGTCTGTGTTTCTGTGTGTGTTTCTGTTAACGAACACGTGTCTGTGTGTGTTTCTGTTAACGTGTCTGTGTGTTTCTGTTACCGTGTCTGTGTGTGTTTGTGTGTGTTTCTGTTACCGTGTCTGTGTGTTTCTGTTAACGTGTCTGTGTGTGTGTGTGTGTTTCTGTTAACGTGTCTGTGTGTGTGTGTGTGTGTTTCTGTTAACGTGTCTGTGTGTGTTTCTGTGTGTGTTTCTGTTACCGTGTCTGTGTGTGTTTCTGTTACCGTGTCTGTGTGTGTTTCTGTTACCGTGTCTGTGTGTGTTTCTGTTAACGTGTCTGTGTGTGTTTCTGTTAACGTGTCTGTGTGTGTTTCTGTTAACGTGTCTGTGTGTGTTTCTGTGTGTGTTTCTGTTAACGTGTCTGTGTGTGTTTCTGTGTGTGTTTCTGTGTGTGTTTCTGTTAACGTGTCTGTGTGTGTTTCTGTTAACGTGTCTGTGTGTGTTTCTGTTAACCTGTGTGTGTGTTTGTGTGTGTGTTTCTGTGTGTGTTTCTGTTAACGTGTCTGTGTGTGTTTCTGTTAACGTGTCTGTGTGTGTTTCTGTTAACCTGTGTGTGTGTTTCTGTGTGTGTGTTTCTGTGTGTGTTTCTGTTAACGTGTCTGTGTGTGTTTCTGTTAACGTGTCTGTGTGTGTTTCTGTTAACCTGTGTGTGTGTTTCTGTGTGTGTGTTCTGTGTGTGTTTCTGTTAACGTGTCTGTGTGTGTTTCTGTTAACGTGTCTGTGTGTGTTTTGAACGTGTCTGTGTGTGTTTCTGTGTGTGTTTCTGTTAACGTGTCTGTGTGTGTTTCTGTTAACGTGTCTGTGTGTGTTTCTGTTAACGTGTCTGTGTGTGTTTCTGTGTGTGTTTCTGTTAACGTTTCTGTGTGTGTTTCTGTTAACGTGTCTGTGTGTGTTTCTGTTAACGTGTCTGTGTGTGTTTCTGTTAACGTGTCTGTGTGTGTTTCTGTTAACGTGTCTGTGTGTGTTTCTGTTAACGTGTCTGTGTGTTTCTGTGTGTGTTTCTGTTAACGAACACGTGTCTGTGTGTGTTTCTGTTAACGTGTCTGTGTGTGTTTCGTTACCGTGTCTGTGTGTGTTTCTGTGTGTGTTTTCTGTTACCGTGTCTGTGTGTGTTTCTGTTAACGTGTCTGTGTGTGTGTGTGTTTCTGTTAACGTGTCTGTGTGTGTGTGTGTGTTTCTGTTAACGTGTCTGTGTGTGTTTCTGTGTGTGTTTCTGTTACCGTGTCTGTGTGTGTTTCTGTTACCGTGTCTGTGTGTGTTTCTGTTAACGTGTCTGTGTGTGTTTCTGTTACCGTGTCTGTGTGTGTTTCTGTTAACGTGTCTGTGTGTGTTTCTGTTAACGTGTCTGTGTGTGTTTCTGTGTGTGTTTCTGTTAACGTGTCTGTGTGTGTTTCTGTGTGTGTGTTTCTGTGTGTGTTTCTGTGTGTGTTTCTGTTACCGTGTCTGTGTGTGTTTCTGTGTGTGTTTCTGTTACCGTGTCTGTGTGTGTTTCTGTTAACGTGTCTGTGTGTGTTTCTGTTACCGTGTCTGTGTGTGTTTCTGTTAACGTGTCTGTGTGTGTTTCTGTTAACGTGTCTGTGTGTGTTTCTGTGTGTGTGTTTCTGTGTGTGTGTTTCTGTGTGTGTTTCTGTTAACGTGTCTGTGTGTGTTTCTGTTAACGTGTCTGTGTGTGTTTCTGTTAACCTGTGTGTGTGTTTCTGTGTGTGTGTTTCTGTGTGTGTTTCTGTTAACGTGTCTGTGTGTGTTTCTGTTAACGTGTCTGTGTGTGTTTCTGTTAACGTGTCTGTGTGTGTTTCTGTTAACGTGTCTGTGTGTGTTTCTGTTAACGTGTCTGTGTGTGTTTCTGTTAACGTGTCTGTGTGTGTTTCTGTTAACGTGTCTGTGTGTGTTTCTGTGTGTGTTTCTGTTAACGAACACGTGTCTGTGTGTGTTTCTGTTAACGTGTCTGTGTGTGTTTCTGTGTGTGTTTCTGTGTGTGTTTCTGTTAACGTGTCTGTGTGTGTTTCTGTTAACGTGTCTGTGTGTGTTTCTGTGTGTGTTTCTGTGTGTGTTTCTGTGTGTGTTTCTGTTAACGTGTCTGTGTGTGTTTCTGTTAACGTGTCTGTGTGTGTTTCTGTTAACGTGTCTGTGTGTGTTTCTGTCTGTGTTTCTGTGTGTGTGTGTGTCTGTGTTTCTGTGTGTGTGTGTGTCTGTGTTTCTGTGTGTGTGTTAACGTGTTTCTGTGTGTGTTTCTGTGTGTGTGTGTGTGTGTGTGTGTGTGTGTCTGTGTTTCTGTGTGTGTGTTAACATGTGTGTGTGTGTGTCTGTGTTAACGTGTTTCTGTCTGTGTGTTAACGTGTTTCTGTCTGTGTTTCTGTGTTTCTGTGTGTGTGTGTTAACGTGTTTCTGTCTGTGTTTCTGTGTTTCTGTGTGTGTGTGTTAACGTGTTTCTGTGTGTGTGTGTGTGTGTACCTGAACGTAAGTGATGAAGTCCTCTTTGTTCACCATCAGTCTGTGCAGTTTGTATTCCAGAGCTGTCACTCTCTTGATTATTGATCTGAAAAGATAAAAATCATCACGTCAGAGTTTGTAGATGATTTTCCAACAGCTGACCTCCACCTGTCTGTCTGTCTGTCTGTCTGTCTGTCTGTAGGATACCAACATCTGGACGCTCTCTCTCTCTCTCTCTCCAGGTGTTCTTACCTGACTTCCTTCTTGGTGAACAGTCCTTCTCTCTCTCTCCAGGTGTTCTTACCTGACTTCCTTCTTGGTGAACAGTCCTTCTCTCTCTCTCCAGGTGTTCTTACCTGACTTCCTTCTTGGTGAACAGTCTCGCTCTCTCTCTCTCTCTCTCTCTCTCTCCAGGTGTTCTTACCTGACTTCCTTCCTGGTGAACAGTCCTTCTCCTCTCTCTCCTCGGGTTTCTTACCTGACTTCCTTCTTGGTGAACAGTCCTTCTCTCTCTCTCCAGGTGTTCTTACCTGACTTCCTTCTTGGTGAACAGTCCTTCTCTCTCTCTCCAGGTGTTCTTACCTGACTTCCTTCTTGGTGAACAGTCCTTCTCTCTCTCTCCAGGTGTTCTTACCTGACTTCCTTCTTGGTGAACAGTCCCCCTCTCTCTCTCCTCTCTCTCTCTCTCTCTCTCTCTCTCTCTCTCTCTCTCTCTCTCCAGGTGTTCTTACCTCTCTCTCTCTCTCTCCAGGTGTTCTTACCTGACTTCCTTCTTGGTGAACAGTCCCACTCTCTCCAGCTGCTCGAGCTCCGGGATCCTCTCCTCGATCCGCTGCTGCACGATCTCCGCCATGCTGCCGCCGTGACGTCACGCGTCCAGGTGTTCCTCAGGTGTGTTTTTTGTGGTGATATTAAAGTTATCCACGTGACTTCAGGTCCACGCACCGTCAGACTGAGACCGGATCTCTGCCCGCACACATGTGTGCAAGTTATGATGCGTACGCTCTTCCGGTTCCGTCTGCAAATAGTTCCGTCTGGAAACACGACGCAGAGAAAACACCCGTGACTGATTTAAAATGAAATAAACATAAAACACTAATTTTATTATTTTAAAGTGTTTTAAACTGTCGCATTCAGCATTTCACAAGTTTAACAATTCTTTAGCCTGAACATTTTTTTTAAACTACATAACTTTAAATTCCCGCCACTGAAATAAAGATTAAGTGAAAATAAAATAAATAAATAAAAATAATACTAATATAAAATATATTTAATCTATGAAAACATCAAGAGTGTGTTTGTATAAAATATAATATGATGCAGTAAATATCATATAGTGTGGTAATATTATTTAAAAACTTGTATATATTATATATATATATATATACAAGTTTTTAAATAATTACCATATATATATAATATATATATATATATATATATTATATATATATATAAATTAAAAGTACCTGGCTTTATCTTAACTAATTTGTTGTGTGAAACACGTCTATGCTTAAAAAGGCATAGCAGCATATTTATAAGCAAAACTAAGCTGCTGTGATTTATCAATTATTAAACTACAACATAACTTTAATTCTTGTTCTTGTAATTGTTGGTTTGTTTTCATTGTTTACACTTTAGACTTCATGCTGCTGGTTTCTTTTAGATTTATTCAAGATCATTTTTCTTTTCTGTTGATCTTGTGCAGCGGCCTCAAACGTCACACTTGTAGTTCTACGTACCACAATCGCAGACACAGATTATTTTTGATTGAAGTTGATTAATATTTAAAGTCTCTTAAAAAATAACGAATATTCATGCAGATATTTTCAACCAATAACCCGTCACAACAGTTATAACTAGAACTTTATTCATATGTAAGATTACAAGTTTTCTGTTTTTATGCTTTTCCCTTTTGATTCTAACTATACTATCATGTAACTGTGCTGGTGCTGTGTTACTATTGTACAATGTGAACTAGTATGACTGAATTCTTTATTTCACAGACACGGATCCAAAGGGGTTGCAGTGGTACCACCTGAAATTATTGTGCCACCTGATATTGAGCGTCCTACTTACACCAACCTGAACAGGTTGATCAGTCAGATCGTGTCCTCCATCACTGCTTCCCTTCGTTTCGATGGTGCCCTCAATGTTGATCTGACAGAGTTCCAGACCAACTTGGTGCCATATCCCCGTATCCACTTCCCTCTGGCCACCTATGCCCCTGTCATCTCCGCTGAGAAAGCCTACCACGAGCAGCTCTCAGTGGCTGAGATCACTAACGCCTGCTTTGAGCCAGCCAATCAACTGGTGAAATGCGACCCTCGCCACGGTAAATACATGGCTTGCTGCCTCTTGTATCGTGGTGATGTGGTGCCCAAAGATGTCAATGCTGCCATCGCCACCATCAAAACCAGGCGCACCATCCAGTTTGTGGACTGGTGTCCCACTGGATTCAAGGTTGGCATCAACTACCAGCCACCCACTGTGGTTCCTGGTGGAGACCTGGCCAAGGTCCAGAGGGCCGTGTGCATGCTGAGCAACACCACGGCTATTGCAGAGGCCTGGGCCCGGCTCGACCACAAGTTTGACCTGATGTACGCCAAGCGTGCCTTTGTTCACTGGTATGTAGGTGAGGGTATGGAGGAGGGAGAGTTCTCTGAGGCCAGAGAGGACATGGCAGCTCTGGAGAAGGATTATGAGGAGGTTGGAGCTGATAGTCTGGGAGAGGAGGAGGAAGAAGGAGAGGAATATTAAACGAGTCCATGCCTTTAGTGCTGCTCTCTGATCTGTGCCTTGTTATAAAAATAAAACGTTTTTAGTGATGAAGGTTCCTCTGCTCACACTAAACTCAAGCTACTGCTGCGCTCACTTTCGTCACTTGAGGGCAGTGTTGCTCGTTTGAACTTTACACATGCTTAAGTTACAAACTGCTGTTGCAGGTCAAGAGTTCAGTTTGTTCACAGCGTTTATTTACTGTTTGTGCTTTACATGAGACCTGTAACTGTTCTAAACTGTTTTACCACAGTATGTTGTTGATTGCCTGTTAATAAAATGCATTATTGAAAAGTTCAAATTCTGTTTTTCTTTCTGTGATGTGAGGATTGAGACGCAGGATTGAACACGTTGCTTTACTTAAATATTTGTTAACTAGAGTTAACTTTAATCTTGCTACCAAATCAAAACATTAAAGACTAATTAAAATGATAGTGCTTAGAAAAAGTTAATAACATCTCTGACTTCCACAGCTTGTCCTGGTTTAGTTTGACCTGGATCCCTCGTGGTGCCAGATACGTCTCAGTATTCCTGTTCATAGATGATCCTTCCATAGGGGGTAAATGAATCTGCATGGTTAACAGACCTTTTGTTCAGTCTTAGTTAGTCTGGTCTGGGCTCCTGTAGAGACATGGCGTTCTGATCGCAGCTCCATGGTCAGCAGCAGAGAATGCACCATGTGACAGAGACAGTGTTATTTGTAGGTTATTAAACACTAATGAAAACAGAGTTATGAAGATTATATTCTGCAGATCTGACCCACTGGACCTTTAACGGGTGATCTGAATCTGCAGGGCTGCTTGTAAATACCACTAACTAATTGCTAGCGCGTCATCGCTATCTGCTCCTGTGTGTAAACGAACATGCCGAGCCCACTCGTCACTCTCAACATCTCTGCAGGACATTGTTTAATCAAGGCCGTCTCATTTTCCTGTCCCCGTCCTCAGGGATGATTGAAGTTGTCCTCAGTCCTACATGTTAAGTTTCCAGGTGATCTTACTGTGACCTTTCTCAGAACACGGGAGATGATAAGTGCTGCTGCTCATGTTTCAAGTTTTTCATCTCAGTATTTTACCAGATCATTATATGTGCAGGCTCAGCCCATATTGTATAGCTTTAAAAAAAAAAAATTATGTTGCTTAATGTTTCACATGCAACAGGTGAGCCAGTGCACAATTATTTTTTTATGTATTTCAATTTTCTGTGCAGAATTTATTTTGGTTAAATGCCATATCTGTACCGTATCCCAACTGGTACAATAAAACATTGGTTGAGGAATATAACATGCATTTTTTATTCAGTATATGAGCAATATTTTCCCTTTCTGTTAAATACACTGTGAGAAATCAATGTTTCCGCTTATCAGTTAATCGTTAATCGATCGATGAGGTCAATCAACTAACGATTAATGAATTAATCGATAATTTGCATCCCTAGTTGTTGATGCATTAATGTGCACGTGACTTTAATGCCTCAGCTGATAAAGGTGGGGTGGCTATTTTATTTACTTTTCATGCTGTTGGGTGGCTTGTGAAATTACCCATAAAGTTTTATGCTGTTGTACTTTTAATAAAGGTTAAGCAAGTTCAGGACACTCCATGAAACCACCACAGATCTCTTTGTACCTATGTTACTGACAGAGTCTGTAATGATACAACATGTGACACAGACTGTTTCAGCTCACACCCTCTTCCCGGACTACTGTCTCTCTCAGTTCCTAATACAGATTACAGAACAGCACAGTGGAGGTTCACAGGTCAAACTGCATATTCACATTTTATAACAACATAAAAGATATAGATAAAATGTCACTTCTATTGTTAATACTTAAGATAAAATACAAAACAATACCTCAAATCTGTACACCGCTTCTCTCGTTACTGACAAGTAACGATATAATACGATTTAATAGCCCCTTGATACAATGCCAGTTAACTTATTGACAGACGGGGTCCTTCAACATCTGCTACATATGTTTTACCAGTCTTTGGTAGCCGGTGTTCCTTTGTATGCTGTGGTGTGCTGGGGAGCAAGAAGCAAGGGACGCAGCTCAACTGGAAAGACTGGCGAGGAGGGCCGGCTCAGTGGGCACTACGATATCGGCCGTAGGAACCTTTAATAATTATATTTTTTATTGTTTGCGCATTAATATGGAGGCTGCTCCTTTGTATTTTTATTCATTTAAGTAAGTTAAGTTATTTTATTATTATTTTTTACTGTTTTGGATTTTCTGTTACAAGTTTATGAAAAACATCTTTCAGGAAAATACTGCATCTGTTACATTTATTAATGCACTCGAGCTTGTTTTATGCTTTTTACCCTATGGGTCTTAATTTTTTTTCTTATTTGTTTCATTGTTGTAGTTTTATGCTTTTTACTTTTCTTCTAATCTCTCGTTTTTCATGCAACTGCTCTCTGACCTTAAGAACTGTTCGTTTTTGTCTATTTCTGTTTTTGCTCTGCTTTGTGAACTTTGGGCTACAGCTCTGTATGAAAGGTGCTATATGAATAAATAAAGATGTTTTCCTCTTAAAATGTAACAGCCTGTTCATCGTGTGAAAACAGCTTGTGTCTGTGTAATGTAGTTTGTTTTATTTGTTTTAGTTATTATTTATAACATGGTCACTACTCTTTAAATATATTATTTAAAGATTATTATTATATATTATTTTAAATATAATATTTGTTTCATGGTCACTTTCTTTGCAATATTTCTTACACTATGGTCACTTTACATTACAAAACTCTTTTTATACATCATGCCACTTTTATTTTCAGTACTTGTCTGTTTGAAGCTTGATTGTTTTTCGTGTTTATTGTAGGTTATAGATATTTCTGTCTGTTTATTTTTTGTTTGTTTTTTTGTAGTTCTGTAGTGTAGCTTCACTTTCCTCTGCTGCTGTAACATTACAGTACATTTCCCTGTGGTGGATGAATAAAGTATATCTAATCTAATCTAATCTAATCTAATCTTCTGCTCTGTGAAGCGGTTCGGGCTACAGTCCTGTATGAAATGTGCTGTATGTATAAATAAAGTCTTAAAATGCCACAGATCATCTGAAACCAGCGCGTGTCTGCGTGTTGTCGTTTGTTTTATTCTGAAATAATTTACTTTAATACAGTCTGAGGGATGGTGTTCTGGGCATGCGCAGTGGCGCGTGTCTTCTCCTCCGCAGCGCGAGCGTCATCGGGCTCGTGCTGATGCGCTCGCGCTGATAAAAACTCGATTTCCCGCAAAAATCCGAGAAAGCGAGAGCGGGTTGTATGTCACCTCCGGAGCCCGGCGGCCAATCAGGGCGCCGCATTCTCTCAGACCGTCTCCTATTGGCTGGCGGCTGACTACCACTCTGTTGTTCAGTACAAATTGAAGGAAAGCGAAGCGACAATAAATTAGCAGGCAGAGAATCATTAATTTGATTTAAATAAATAAACAGTCGGATCCTTCCTCCGACATTAACCCGCGTGTGAGGAGGCTGGATGCGCGCGAGGAAGGAGGAGCAGGGAGCTCACGCGCACGGCAGTTTGTTTTCCAGTGAGCCATGCTAGCAGTGCTAGCCGCCTAGCAGCGTCTCGTCGCCTCCTCTTCACCTCCTCCATGGGCTCCTGCTGCTGAGGCTGCCGGGCTCGGTGCTGGAGGCAGCGAGGCTGACTGATTGATGCCATCGGCCAGGGTGGGTAGTCTTTATTTACCCCGCACACCCGCAACATGTCGAGTTTTAGGGTTTTCAGCTGTGGCTAACGTGTTAGCATTGAACGAGCTAACTAGCTCGACTTGCTAACGCGAGTATCTGCCCCCGCTAAGCTAAGCTAACATGTTGTGTGTTCAGTAATAACGTGTGTGTGTGTGCGCTGACTCAAGCTGTGTGTGTGCGTGTTTGCCAGAACTCAGGTCATATTATGAGTGGGGCGAGTTGTAAAGCTAACGGCGCCGTGTACCCCGCCTCATCAGCGATGATGAACTCTGTGAAGAAGCCGAAGATGGAGCAGATCCAGGCCGACCATGAGCTCTTCCTACAGGCCTTTGAAAGTGAGATCCCCCCCTCCTCCTCCTCCACACACACACACACACACACAGATCCTCACTTCGTAATGCGGTTTGTCTGTGTTGGGAACATTTTAAAAACAAACGTTGCTGTGACTGAGTTTGTTCTCATTGTCTCTTTGCCTCTCAGGCCTCCACAGGTGAACTCCTATTTTCTCAGATTTAGTCTCATGATTTAGACAGCTTTTATCAAACAAAAAACACTTTGATTCAGTTTTGGAGGCTGTTTTTGTCCCATCAGCCACCAAATCAAATCAGATTTTATTTGTATGGCCCAATGTGTGTTTAGGAGCCTCTGATGATGTGATATTTACTGACGCTTTGCCACGCAGAATTAGAGACACTCTTAAAGTTCATCAGAGTCAGACTCATGCTCGTGGATAGACTTTAAACCCCGCAGGCTGTCTAAAACCTGGACGTAGTCTCCGTGACATCCCCGCAGACTGTCTAAAACCTGGACGTAGTTGCTGTGACGTCCCCACAGACTGTCTAAAACCTGGACGTAGTCTCTGTGACGTCCCCACAGACTGTCTAAAACCTGGACGTAGTCTCTGTGACGTCCCCACAGACTGTCTAAAACCTGGACGTAGTCTCTGTGACGTCCCCACAGACTGTCTAAAACCTGGACGTAGTCTCTGTGACGTCCCCACAGACTGTCTAAAACCTGGACGTAGTCTCTGTGACGTCCCCACAGACTGTCTAAAACCTGGACGTAGTCTCCGTGACGTCCACACAGACTGTCTAAAACCTGGACGTAGTATACGTGACGTGTCCGCAGACTGTCTAAAACCTGGAGGGATCCCTCTCCCAGGACAGACAGACGTGCAATAGATGTCACGTGTACAGGACAAATCAACACAAACATATTGTACAATGACTGACAAAATGATTACAGTAGTAATACGTATAGTGGACATGCAGGATCACAGCAGCAGCCACGATCCACGAGAACCTGAGAGAGATGTGGCTGCATCTTGAACCACCACCTGTTTACACCGCCTTCTTTTTGCCATGTGTTGGCAATAAAAACTGATTCATATCTCAGATGCTGACACAGTGAAAATGAAAAGATGGAGGAGACTTTTATGGGCGTAAAGTAGAACGACGACTGCACCCTGTGAAACTCTGATTTTTCTAGATTTGAGTGGTGGCTCTCCAAACATATTGAGTACAAATCATGACGCCTCTTTCTGTTTCCAGAACCAACTCAGATTTACAGATTTCTCCGCACAAGGAACTTGATTGCAGTAAGTGAAGTTTACATGTGTTTTCTTTGAGTTATTGAAAGTTTCAAATCAGTGATTTTACTTATTTCTTCTTTTTTTTTTTTTTTTAGCCCATATTTTTGCACAGGACGCTCACCTTCATGTCTCACAGAAACGGTAGAACAAACGCCAGAAGGTACGAAACATGTTTCCGTTCCTTTTTTGATGCATGTGAAGGTGCCTGATGTGTTAATCTGCTGCGTCACGGCATCATAACCAGCGTGACTCTGTATCCACCCTCTCAGGAAAGTATTCAAAGTGGACGATATGTTGCAGACAGTGGAGAAGATGAAGGGAGAGCAGGATTCTCCGAGGTAACGCAGCGGTGTTGATGTTGTTGAGACGGTTTCTGAGCGTTCAGTGATTTCACGTGTGCATCTCTCTGTTTTTCAGTTTGTCTTCACATCTACAGTTAACCTTCACTGGGTTCTTCCATAAGGATGGTGAGCAGATTTTACTCTTTGCTGAGTGCTTGGTGTGTTTGTTCACACTTTCAAATGCACCGAGTAAAGATTTTTACACTTGTACACACGCCTGACTGCCATCAGATATACCCAGAGTGTTACCGTGCATGTTAGCGTTCTTTAACTGCGTGTCGTTCTGTGATACTGTGACATGAGAACACCTTATCCAGGGTTCTGATCATTCTGTACTGGAACATGATAGTGGGGATGGTGAGAAGTGGAGCTCAGCTCACAGGTGATCAGAAACATGGACACGGTTAGCTGTGTGAATAACCAGGCTGCCAGTGCACGCAAACAAACTTGGTAAAACTGCTGTGTTGTCATGACAGCAGCCTAGGATGTATGTAGAGAGGACACATGCTAAAGATTTGTAATGAAGGATACACACAGACACTAAGGCTAGGGGTGAATACAGAAGGTGGTTTATATACCAAGAGGGATGGCTGTGGTTGACGCTGAACTCTTGTTGTTGTCATACAGAAAAGCCATCTCAGAATTCAGAAAATGAACAAAACTCCGTGTCCTTAGAGGTGCTACTTGTCAAAGTCTGCCATAAAAAACGCAAGGTAAGATCAAATCTCTCACTTCTAGCAAAAGATCGTCCGTCGCGATCGAGTTTAGTTGAATTGAGTTTGACTCTTTCGTCTTTTTCAGGATGTCAGCTGCCCGATTAAGCAAGTGCCTACAGGTAAAAAGCAGGTGCCTTTGAATCCAGACAGTAACCAAACCAAGCCTGGCTCCTACCCTTCCTTACTGGTCTCCAGCAACGAGTTTGAGCCCAGCAACAGCCACATGGTCAAGTCCTATTCGCTCCTGTTCAGGGTGTCACGCACAGGGAGGAGGGATACTAACGGTCTGGTCAACGGAGAGGCCAACGAAAACATCGGTAGGAAATCCACATCGAAGCCTTTTGTGTTGTGTTTGTATCTAGATAAAAAATTAGTGTCTTTTTGTTATGAGATCAGAATAGGAGGACAGAAAAACCACCGCGACTGACCCAGCTCTCACATGCGCAGACCGAGGCTGTTTTCACTGAAGAGTCTGCAAACCTTTCCACAGAGTCTTTGGCAACTTATGAGAAAACATCTTTGAATTAGATTATCTATCTACAGCGATGAAATTTCAAGCGACCCACATTGTCCGAACTAAGAGTTTGTTGGGCTCACTGCTGAAACTGTTTCAGACCGCAGGCCATAGGCTTAAAGATGAGATTGGATGTTTCTAGTTGGACATGAAAATTCTCATTCTGTTTTGTTTTTTGTACAAAGATGTAACTGATACTCCGAGTAGAAAGAAGAGAAGTTCATCTCACAGAGAGGAGGGAGAGACCACAGAGACCTATGTTGCACAGATGACTGTCTTTGATAAGAACAGGTGAGTTTTTAATTGTTGGAGTTGTGAAATCCTTTTCTGGCTCCACCTTTTTTAAACTCGCTGTCTTCCCTCGTGTCTGCAGGAGGTTGCAGCTGCTGGATGGGGAGTACGAAGTGTCCATGCAAGGGATGGAGGACAGCCCCGTCAGCAAGAAGCGAGCCACGTGGGAAACCATTCTCGATGGAAAGGTGGGACGGTGTTCATACATGAACCGCCATGCGAGTGTGTGCCACGCCGCCGTTCATGCCACTCACTGTTACTCTGTGCACGTGTGTCCCACAGAGACTGCCGCCGTTTGAGACGTTTTCTCAGGGACCCACCTTGCAGTTCATGCTGCGTTGGACAGGCGACGCTAGCGGGAAGTCCACCGCCCCCGTGGCCAAACCCCTCGCTACCCGCAACTCGGACAGCTCTGGCCCCATGGAGACCAGGACCAGCAACCACCGAGCTGCCCTCATGAGTAAGTACAAACCCACCACAGGGTAGCTTGACAGAATCTCTTTATTCCAGCTTCATTTAACTCTGTGACACTTCAGAGCAGGAGGCAGACTCCGTCCATACATGAAGGATGTGAGGGGACAGACACTGCACAGCTTCTGCTTCATTTAATATCCTGTACATGTGTTTGACAGACGTCACAGAAAGAAGTGGAGAATATTTCATGCCAGCTTCTCTGAGCAGAGCTGAATGGGCCGTGGTTTTTGGATCCTTCACCCACGATGCTGGTGGTGGTGGTGGTGCTGGTGTGGGCTGGGCTATTTGTAACTGAATCTGGCAAAAGGCCGTCTGAGTCACAGCTGTTGAGTCCCTTTCAGACACTCCATGAATGTGAATGTACGAGCGACTGAACACGTCACTCTGAGTAAGCCCTCGGCCGTGTTTGTGTGGAAGTCACAAAGTTTCGTGTGTGTTACATGAGTCATTAGCAAACAGGTTGTCCTTTTTTAAACTCTGTTTAGGCTGAAAGGTGAAACAGGCAGCAGACTGTGTTTTATAAATGTCTTCATTCATTATAAGAAAGTGTGTTACCACTAAATCCCACGGGCACGGCTGCACCAGAGCTGACGGCCTCGGTTCTAGGCAACGAATGAATCCACCAGAAGCGCTGTAGACTCGACTAGTCGACCCGCTACCGAAGTCAGACACAGAATCACCCTGTGCAGACTGTCAATCAATCAGCTACACGGTAGAAACATAAACAAAAGAAAAATGACCAAATCTGAGCAAGTTTATAAAGTCTGACAGAAAAAACTCTCCTGAACCGGCCCGAGTGGGACCGCAGAGCCGTGCCCGGTGGTATTTAGGGGTTCAAGCCTCCACGATGATGATTTATGAAGCCACACAGCGACATAAATGAGTGTTTTTGTTCATCTTTTGTACCAAATGTTGCACGATTATTGCAGCTCTCTTTCTGTGATGGTTTCCATAACAGACTCATGTTTGCATGCTGAGTGTTTGTATAGAAACTTTGTATTTCTCCCGTCTCGGCCGAGGCATCCTTAAAGTGTTTAGTAAATCTCAGCGGGTCTAATCTGGTTAAACGAAGGGTTAATAAATAACGTTAAATTAAGTGATGGGTAGAGTGAGCGATGTTACATATTCCTTGTCTGAAAGGGCCTTGAGCAACAGTCGTGTGTCATTTCAGATCTTGCTTTTCTGAGGGAAACGATCCAGTTTCTACATTTTTCTCAAGGACTTGTTGATTTTTCTGATTTGGTGATTCTCAAGAAATAACCTCTCCGTCTGTTCCCGTCAGCAGTGAAAGAGTCAGTCAGCACAGACATTCAGACGAGGAAAGAGCAGGTCCCATGTGAGCCACGGCAGAAGCTCCGTATATTTTATCAGGTACACCACACAACAGTAAGAAAATCCAGCTGGGCCTGGGATCACACTGCTGTACCTCTGATGATCTGCAGTACTGTTAGAAACACCCATTTTCATCTGCGGTAAGTCCACCATCTGTTTCACCTTGTAACTGAAGCGCTGTGTCCTTGTTCAGTTCTTGTACAACAATAACACACGGCAGCAAACGGAGGCGAGGGATGATCTTCACTGTCCCTGGTGTACGCTGAACTGCAGCAAACTCTACAGCCTGCTCAAACACCTCAAACTCTCCCATTCCCGCTTCATCTTCAACTATGTGGTGAGGAACAAACGTGTTTGTCTGCGCAGACGTCTGAGCAGCGTGTCTGGAAACAAGTGTGACCTTCACTGTTTCTTGTTTTGTCTGCAGCCTCACCCCAAAGGAGCAAGGATAGACGTGTCCATCAATGAGTGCTATGACGGCTCGTACGTCGGAAACCCTCAGGACATCCACAGCCAGCCCGGCTTCGCTTTCAGCCGCAACGGCCCCGTCAAGAGGACCGCCGTGACTCACATACTGGTCTGCAGGTAAAACCTGTGACCTCTGCTCAGAAACAGAGTTCACGTTTAAAGTGATTAACTCGTTTTAAACGAGCACTCTTAATTTGGCCCTTCATTCTGTCTGGTTTAGTGATGAATCAAACTTTAATGAACTGTTCATGAGCAATGAGCTGAACGAGAACAGTCTGAGCACTCTGCGAGAAGGTGACCTGAAACAGATCAGTCCAAGTTTCTGCTGAATGACGCATCAACAAATGAAATGATGACTGATCGACACACAAGCTTCTTCTTCACGAGGGCATCAGGAGGAAGTTGCATAAAAACCAAATGTTTAAGGTGCAAACAAAGCGTGGGGTAGGATGCTGTTAAAGAAACAATTAGAACAAAAACAGGAAACCAAAAGAAGAAAGAAACCTCACGATATCATCTAATAACAAAACGCATCCAGTAATCTAGAGTTTCAGAATAACAGAAATGTCTAAGTGTAGATCAGTAAAGTTAATCTGGGCTCAGTCCACGTAGCAAACGAACAAAACCTCCACAAACGGGTTAAGTCCTGTGACTCGCGTTTGACTTATTGCACGACTGTAAATATTTTTCCAAATCCACATCGATCAAGAAGCAGGAAATGACCTCAGTGATTGTTTCTGCAGTCTGCAGCTTTCTCATCAGTCCCTTGCATACACAGATTTGGTGAAGGAGTACGAGTATGTATGTATGTAGTATGCAGCTGTAGTCGTAACTACATGATCAAAACATCGGGAGTCTAATCAAGTTTGCGATACATTAATTAGCGACAGCTGATCTGCAAAAAAAAAGTCAGTCAGTGTTTCTGTGAGGTGCATCTGCAGTGATTTGATCTTTGCGGATGCCACAAACTCATGAAACATTACTTGGATACATTTGAGTTAAGTTACTGTATCCATTAAATATCTATTAGATAAATATCTAACATGAGAATAAAGATTTGAAGTGTGTTTGTAAGATTTGTTTCCTTGTCGCTTCCTCCAGGCCCAAGAGGACCAAGCCGAGTCTGTCGGAGTTCCTGGAGACTGAGGATGGAGAGTTGGAGCAGCAGAGGACTTACGTCAGCGGACACAACCGCCTGTACTTCCACAGCGACAGCTGCATGCCTCTGCGGCCGCAGGAGATGGATCTGGACAGCGAGGACGAGAGAGATCCAGAGTGGCTCCGAGAGAAGACGGCCACGGTGAGAAGACGCCGATACTCGCTCTGTCCGTTTGTGTCGAGCTTCAGCGTTCAGTCAGAACGTCACATGACTTACCGAGACGCTGTTAGAGGTCCAGAGCGTTTTATATCTGAATGTTAGAGTTTAAGTTTCATCGAGACTCTTTGGGTCAGTAGTGCAGTGACCCTGTATCTGTATCATGACTGGAAATCTGCTCAGTAATCGTTTATCTTAAAACCTCCTCACTGACGTCGGCAACGTTGCGTGTATTGCCGTTTGAAACCCTGTGACGTGACAGAGACCTGCCCGGGGCAGTGTCAGGGTCTCTGAACGGTTTAAAAGAAGTAGTCGACTGTTTCTGAGACCTGAACCATCAGGATGAAGCTCTGGATTCTGGTGTTGGATCACCATGGCAACCAAAAGCAAAAGGCATTTTCTCTTTTTGGGTCAGCGCCGCTTCCCATGAATAACTTAAAGGCGAAAAACTGTTGCAGACACAGAACACGGCTCCAGCTTCCTCCACTGTTGATCTCACTGTTTGTGTTGCATCAATAGATCAGTCAATCAGAGATGTATAAAGTACTGCAGTAACGGAGTGCAGTAGAAGTACAAGTGCTATATGAAAAGACCGACTTGAGTAGAAGTTGAAGTGTTCGTTAAACACCATACTTAAGTAAAAGTACTAAAGTATTCAAAATGTTTTGTACTTAAGTATTGCAAGTGGAAGTATGTAAAAAAAAAAAAGGCTACTCAAGTACTGAAAGTACAAGTACTGTTGTTTATATTATTTCAAATATTTATTAAGGCACAACTTCTAATGTTACAGTGTTACAATGTTCATGGTAGAGTTCTGTGATTTCCCATGGTCTGTGAATGCGTCTGAATGCAGAGCGAGGGGGCGGGGCAGCAGGTGAGAGAGCGCACCTGGGTGAGTCAGGTGTGTGACGTACGGCGCACGAGCGAGGTTGATGTGAGACCGGGACTGTTCAGTTGGTTTTTTGGCGTGGTTCCGGCCGACAGTCACCGAGTCCTGGAACCAAACCGTTCAGCAATAAATGCAGTTTGTTCAATATCGCCTCGTCATTCATCACGTGTCCGGCTGGACGCTACAATAGTAACGAGTAACGACTCAGCACATGAAAAATGTATCCGAGTAAAAGTATTAAATTCATCAAAAATATGTAGATGTTGGGGAAAAAATAATACTCCAAAAAAGTACAGATACTGCATTTTAGTACTTAAGTAGTTTCACTTCGTTACTATACATCTCTGGTAATATGTAATTTAATATTTGTTTATTTGCAGCAACTGGACGAGTTCACAGACGTCAACGAGGGAGAGAAGGAAGTGATGAAGCTGTGGAACCTGCACGTCATGAAGCACGGGTACGTTGAACTCGATCCTGGAGTCCGTGTTTGCTCGTTCGGCTCCTTCTCCCGCCGCTGATCTCCTCCTGTTCTCTGCTTTGCAGTTTCATAGCCGACAACCAGATGAATCAGGCCATCATGCTTTTCGCCGAGAACCGCGGCGCTCACATCATCCGCCGCAACCTCTGCCGCAACTTCCTCCTGCATCTAGTCAGCATGCACGACTTCAATCTGGTGAGCACGGCCACCATCGACCGCGCCATGGCCCGCCTGCGACAGATCCAGGAGGAGCTGCCGGACGTGGAGGAGGAGCAGCAGGACCAGACTCTGGTATCAGCGGGAGCCTGCAACGGCATCGCCGTCGCCTCCACCGGGGGCAAGCAGGGCAAGAGGACAAAAAGCGCACTAACGGACTGATGATGGATGGATGGATGGATGGAACAATGATTGTCGTCTGTTTTTGTTTTGTTTATTTTTCTTCTTCGATGAACGTTACCGACCCTTTGGTGCTTAGATAGGAGGGCGAGCAGGTCACCGAGGATCCGACCTGAAGCAGACCAGTATACAAGGTAAAAACAAGTTTTTGGAACTTGAGAATTGAACCAAATATGAACAATATAGAAGTGAAATCACCCACATCTTCACAAACCAGGAATCTGAAGACTGGATGATGCAAGTCGAACCTACTTAATATGCATTCTGTAGGCGCCGCTGACGTGTCGGTGTTTGGGAGTTCAGTGTGAACAGTCTTTGGTTTGTCCTTGTTGTAGACAACTGTACACAGACTACAGTTAAACTGTACTGGTAACATTGTCACGTGATGATTTGTACACACACAATAACCTTGTTGAGAACTTATTCCTTTTAGCTGATTATTTTAGCACTTGGTGTTTGTATTTAGAGAGCTTACCTTGAAATTGTCTTTTTTTTTTTATTCATGCTGCGCCAAATGTTAAATGCAGCTTTTCCACTGTCACAGTGGAGAAACTTTAGTGGGTTTGATTTCACTGTTGTGAATGACGACATTTAATTTGAAGGGTCAGACAGTTCAGAGAACAAACAGGAAAACATCCACACTTGGAGTCCAGGTCTAAAGTATAACACGGGGAGGTCGATATTCAACATGTCAATTATTTTTGTTTATTAAACATTTTTTCAATCCAGATTCTCACGTGACATCGAGACCAGACTTTGATATTAACTCAATAAAACTTTACAGATAAAGAAATCGTAACGTGCAGATCCATAAAACACGAAACCTGCTGATTCCAGGTTGATTAGAATAAACGATGTCGAGTTTCCTTTAAGCGTCACTGTTATCCATAACTAGTGAAAGGAACGTGCAAAGAGTAGGCCAAGATCCGAGGAGGACTCGAGGAACTTTAGGAAGTCCTGTTAGCAGGAGGTGCAGTCCATGCATGATCAGCGACTGGAGATTATTAGGAGAATACAAAAATCTGGCAACAATATGACGTGCCGTGTTCAGAAGATGCGTGACTTTAGAGACGGAAGCATCAGGACGCTCCACTGTTGGAAGACGGCGCTAAAATCACTAAACACTTGTATCTATTAAAACATCAACCAACCACACACAAGATCTCCAGAGTAGACCGAGACCCAAAGACAAAGCTCAAAGAACCTTTAGAGTTTGAAGCATCAACGATCCGCAGACTTGAGCTCAGAACGACATTAACGGAAAGATAAAGGGCGCTTTCACACCAGAGCCATTTGATCCGCTTTAAACGGGCCAGAGTTTGCTTCCTCGGATAGTCCGGTTCATTTGGGCAGGTTCGGTCCAAACGAGCCAATTCTGGCCTGTTAGAAAACGTGGCACATGAACCCTGGTGCGGTTCACCTACAGTGGGAAAGCAAACGAACCAAAGCTCAGAAAGACGATCGATGGGCCAGCTTTTTTGGGCTGTACCGCCCCCAAACGAGCAGGACGTCGTCAGATTCACCTGTGTGGAAGAACCACCTGAGTACTACAGTGTGTTGAAGTATTACATAAGTTTTACATGAGGAAATACTCTGAATGTTCTTTTATCCGTGTAGTTTTACTGAGCTAACACCAAAGTCTGGTCTGAGTTCCACGTGATCGGCTGCGTTGGAAACATGTTTTCATTGACGTGTTGAACTCGTGTTAGTACCCACATCGGATTGTGGGTTTTGCTGGTCGGCTGCCATGACAACAGTGTTCACGCTGTGAAAGCCGAGGATCCTGGACGAGAGAATAAAAATCTCACACACTCCCACTCCGTCATCACCCCGAAGCCTTTCGGCCTGCATTGATCACAGCTCAAGGAAACCAGGGAACTCAACTTTGAAGATTTACCGAGACAACCAGCAGCGCGTCACCTCGTGCACGAGCGCGTCGCGTTCGAGATGTATAAAAGTCAGTCGTCTTCTGACGACACTGGGACTTGTAGTTTTTTCACTTTGAGGTTTGAACATGTTACAATGTGAAACATGTTTGTTTTTTTTAAACGTGGGGTCTGAGTATCAGTAGCTGACTGACAGAAATGTGTATACATGTAATCACATCATATGTTTAGCTGTGCCCCGCTCTGAAACCAATAACTCACAGATGGCAGCGTGCTTCTTCATCGGATGGTCGGTCATTCAGGTCCAAGTCCGTCTGTCTGTCCTGTTAGGTCCAGTTTATGCCAAAGGGGAATCTTTTCATCAGTTTCTTTTAGTTCTGTATTTTTGGTTTTTTAGCGTCTTTTTATTTTGTTTCATTCCATGACGAGTTTTTAAAGCCGCAGCAGCAGGAATCGTGTTTTGTAGCGTGCACATCACCGTTCATATTTTCATCAGACTGTGGACGACCAAATTAACAATGTCTCATCATCATGGAGGGTTTCTGCAGTCATCCGAACAAAGGAGACGACGTCTTCACCGTCACTGTCAAAACACCCTGTTAAAAATCGTGAACTGTAAACTCTGGCTAAGGGGATTTTTATATTTAAAGAAATAAAATACATTTGACCTTATCCGTGTGTGCCACAGTTATTTTACATGTAGAGTATTTTATTTCTCAATGATGAATTCAAGACCAGTAAAATCTTAATTTGAAATTAACTAACTTGTTCTGGAGCTTTCGACCGCGTCAGCCTGTCGTACGATCGAGTAGACGTTTCATCAGCTGCTGTTTTCATGTTCGATGTTTCACAGTTAATTTCCTAAAATAAAATTCAGGAATCTTAATTTTGCTGTCATATCAGGTCCAGTCCTAATGAGACCTGTTAATAATGAATCTTCACATAACACATCATCCTAAATGGATTACAGTTCAGTTTCTTCTGAGTCTTTGCAGACTCTCCTACAGGAAATTAATTTTCCATACATTTCTGTCTCTTAGTTTTTCTCAGTCCTGCATCTTCTGGTTCATCTGTTTTTTCTGTCAGACTCTTGGAAGTTTGCACTTTGCATCTGCAGCAGCTCAAAGCTCCGTCTGTCTTATTACTGCCCACAGAACATTCATATAATTATTATATATACATCAGGTCAAAACTGATGAGTCGGAAGTGAATCGTGATGGAGCCAGCCTCAAGTGGACGTTTGAGGAACTGCAGTTTTTGACACGGGCTAAATCAAGATAACAACGCAGCATCCTCTGTGGCTGGAAAATGAAAAACCTGAGGAAGTGTCAGAAACTGCAGTTCCTCTAACGTCCACCTGAGGCTGGCTCCAGCAGTGAGTCAGTCTCCATAAGTCCCCATGTTTCACAGCAGAAATAAACATGTTTACAGCCTGGTACAAAAAACAGTTTTGGTCTCTGTAGCTAATTTCCCCGTTCATGACAACTGTACTGAGGGTGAATTTATATACAACTCACCTGTTCACATTATATTAAGGCTTAAAGTTATGCAGGATTAAGAGCGGGGACGCTTTGATTGACAGGTGGGTGTGGTCACAGGTGTTTTGTTTGACCCGGCTCCATCATCGCCTCAGCTCCACCATGATCCACGACTTTGATTTTTACCTGGAAGGTGGATTTGATTTAAATTTGATTTGATTTCCAAAATGGCCGCAGCTGGAGAAACTAATTTTGAGCTTCCAAAACCTGCGCATGCGCAGTAACAGGAAGAGGTGCCACTCTGCACTTTATTCCGGAGCGGTGTAGTTTCAGCACTTCCGCTCACTCTGTGTGAAATACACGATCTTTGACACCGGCCCTCCTCGCGCTTGTTTTTAAAACGTCACAGCAGACCGGATGTTGTTGTTAACCTGTTCACGAGCTCGCTGTTTTTTTATTTTTAATGTTTTTATACGATGCCGAACAAACTGAAACTGAAGAAGAAGAAGAAGAACTGTGAAGACGCTTCGTGTCTGATCGGAGATCAGCCGAGAAACACCGAGCGCAGCCCGGAGCCGTTATCCGTCCCTGCTGCAGGTTTCTCTGACACTAAACACGTTAAACTTGCTCCGGTTTTCTTACGTGCAGCGCGGCACGGTGACAGGAAGCTGCAGAGACCGGGGCTTCGTCCGCAGCAGCAGCCGGCAGAGAGGCGCGGAGGACGGTCACCAGCCTCAGCTCTGCACGGCAGCCTGGAAGAAATCCAAACCACATCCAGCCCCGAGTTTCCTGTCCGAGCTGTATTCAACACTCTGCAGGAGAAAAGCAGTCTGCAGGAGGGTGCATCCTCAGGTGACACTGAGCTCTGACTGATTCCACTCATGCATCATTCTTTATCTCAGACTGTGAAATAGAAAAATAGATTGTGGGGTTCCCCAAGGTTCAATGCTCGGTCCTCCTCTGTTTACACCTGGAAACAGAAAAGTTAGAGCCCATGACTGACAGGGCCCCCAAAAATATTGTTGACATCTGTGCAGCTAAGTTCAGAAATGTTCATTGTTTTGAGAGGGTGATGTTAATTTATTATATCTTTAAGTTTGTTCACTTTAATTTATTTAATCGTTCATTCAAGTTAAGAGAATTTTTCATTTTGAAATTTTACAATAAAAATACATTGATACTGTAAAAAAAAAAGTATGCAGACTGCATGTAGACTGTATGCAGACTGTATGCAGACTGCATGTAGACTGTATGCATGTGTATGCAGACTGTATGCATGTGTATGCAGACTGTATGCATGTGTATGCAGACTGTATGCAGACTGTATGCAGACTGTATGCATGTGTATGCAGACTGTATGCATGTGTATGCAGACTGTATGCATGTGTATGCAGGCTGTATGCAGACTGCATGTAGACTGTATGCATGTGTATGCAGGCTGTATGCAGACTGCATGTAGACTGTATGCAGACTGTATGCAGACTGCATGTAGACTGTATGCATGTGTATGCAGACTGTATGCAGACTGCATGTAGACTGTATGCATGTGTATGCAGACTGTATGCATGTGTATGCAGACTGTATGCATGTGTATGCAGGCTGTATGCAGACTGTATGCAGACTGTATGCATGTGTATGCAGACTGTATGCATGTACCAATCAGCAGCAGTAAATATTGTGCTAGTACTAGTATTGAACTACAAGACACAGAACAGTTGCAGGCCTTTGATCAGAGTTCTATGAAGCTTCTGATGGGATAGTTCCTGGCGGCGCCCCGCGTGGAAACGTCACACACTGATGCATTTAAAGTTACGATATCTAAGATTGGACCAAATCATCCTGCAGTGAATGTCTTTCCACAGGCCGATGCATTTCAAAATAAGAGCATACTGACTAAAGTAATTTATGTAGAAGCTCGTGTTTTAGTACAGTGTGCATGTTTCCTTTAATCTCTGATGACACAGCATAATAATTTAGTAAATATCTGACATATTGTTCCTTTAACTAACCATGCAAGGTGCCAGCTGCTCTTCATTCACATTCACACATCGATGGTGCTTCAGGTTCAGTATCTTCAACAGACTGGAGGAGTTTATCAGTTTCATATCGATATGCTGATGACACTTTGCTTTACATTTCTGCCTGTACTGATGACTCAGGGACATCATGTTCGCCTAATTAGGACAAAATTAAAGTTTTGGTTATTGGTACTGAAGCTCAAGACACTAATGTGCCTTTATTATCTGCAGGATTGTCTGAGGACGAGGACCAGGAAGAAAAACATTACACCAGTTTAAACTGCTTCAGAATCCATTTTAACATCCTCTTAATGTTTCCACCTATTCAGCAGTTTAGCTGTTTTATTTGATTGCATGTATGAAAGGTGAAATGAAGTCTGATTTATCGATCCTGCCCGTCATGATGCCTCTCTCTCCTTTCTGAAGCAGAAAACTCCCTGAATCGAAGCTCCCACCTCCAGAAGGAGAAGAGGAAGCGGGGAAATGAAAGCTCTGAGTCGGTCTCCAAACGTCCGAGGTCTGAGGGAGCTGTCGGTGCGGGTCAGAGTCACATATCAGCACAGGCTGTGGAGGAAAGCATCGACCTGACGGCCGAGAGACGCAACAAACTGAGTCGCACTCGCAGACTGAGGCAGCAAAGTGAGAGTGAGAAGCTGAAAACTTCAGGTTCTCTCCAAACAGGTAAACATGCTCCATCATTTGTTGACGATTGTTTGACGTCATTTTAAAATCTCAGTTTTCTTCTGTCCAGATTCAAGTTTCGAGGACGTTCTCTGGACGGACAAATACAGCCCCCAACATTCACGTGAAGTCGTCGGGAACTCGGCCTCTGTGAACAAACTGCAGAGGTGACGTTAACACGACGTGCTCGCTCTTTTATCGGATTTAAAATCAGTAAATCTCACTTTGTTCTTTTCTCTCTGGATTTCAGTTGGTTGAAGAAATGGAAAGACAGAGCTGACAGTGATGATCAAAGACAAATGGAGGAAAGGAAACGAGAGGAAAACAGCAGCGGTATGAGCTGCCAGCTGTCACACTTCATCTCTGCTCATGTGGTTTCTGATGAGCTGTGACCGAACATCTATCACCGCGCTGCTAATTTCCTGGGTTTCATTTTAACGACCCAGGATTTTCCATGTGTGGGATTCTTGGTTGGAAATGTAATGATGATGATGATGATGATGATGTCCTCCATGCAGACTCATGGGACTGTGGAGACTTCCAGGGTGAGGCCGGGCCACGGGACGACAGAGAGGAGCCGCTGTGCAACACCGTGCTGCTCATGGGACCTCCAGGTGTGGGCAAGACCGCCGCGGTGTACGCCTGCTCGCAGGAGCTCGGCTTTAAGGTCGGACACAAATCTTTGAATGCATCCATGTTTTTAATTCAAACAGAAACATATGGCTGCATGCTTTCAGTAATTTTATGCTTCATACAAACATGACGTGTCATATCAGACGCACCAGCTGGTTTAGTTTTACCCTAGAAGACTGAGGCGCTTGTATGTTTTTCTCTTTTTCGACACAGAAACATGTTCAGATAAGATACAAGAGAGGCCGGGGATATTCAGTTGTTACAGCAGCTCACAGAACGCGAGGTGGATGAGAAAAATAAAACAGAAAAATCAGAGTCCTATAGATTATATGTTAAAATGCTGATATAAAAGGAGGTTTCAGCAGGACATGATGCACAGTGAGTGCTGTGTCATATTTCCATCTGTGTTCATGCAGCTGCTCTCTCAGCTCAGAGCAAACAGTCAAATATTGATCTTTGAGTTTTGAATAATCATCATCACAATAATTCATGAACTGAAAGTTTCCTTTCTGGGGAAGGTGTTCGAGGTGAACTGCTCGTCACTGCGGTGCGGCCGTCATGTTCTGTCCCAGCTGAAGGAGGCGACCCAGTCCCACCTGGTGGAGCTGCCGGGCAGAGACCCGCTGAGACCAGCCTACTTCAACAACTACAACGCGAAAAGCTCGGCCGCTAAGTCTGAGACTTTACCTGGTAGGATGTGGACGATGAAGACAGTGACACCTGGAGCGAGTTCGTCTTGTGTTTGAATTATGTTTATTATTTTTTCCAGGACAAACTGTCACCGCCACCTCAAAGAAGAGAGCGGCACAGAACTTTGGACGCAAAGGAAAAGCTCGTCCAGCCACAGTCACGTTGGCCAACTACTTTAAGACCAAGGCCAAAGCGGATCAGTTCCACTTCGGTGCCCCGTCGCCATCTGAAAAACCAGACGGCAAGACATGGAGCAGGACGCCGCAGAGCAGAAAGACCACATCACTCATTCTGTTTGAAGAGGTAAACCGTTCAGCATCCCCGCTCTGAGACATGTAATTTAACAGATACGAGACATGAGCCCGGTTTGGCTGATCCGTCTGCAAACTGTCCGCTCCCGCAGGTTGATGTCATCTTTGATGAGGACGTTGGTTTCCTCGCAGCCATCAAGACTTTCATGACAACCACCAAACGGCCGGTCGTCCTGACCACCAACGGTAAGACGCACGCTGTAATTTTGAATCGAATAATATCGGATGAATATTAAACGCCTTCTTCAGATCCATCGTTCAGAGAGAGATTCAGCTGCAGCCTGGAGGAAATTATCTTCAAACCTCCGTCAGCTGTAAGTCTTTATCTCTACGCGTGCATGCTTCATGAGTTAACTCACACTGTTAGAGAGCGACACAGACTTACTCCGTCCGTTTCCGAAGGTGGATGTCTGCACCTACCTGCAGCTGGTGGCTTTGGCTGAGAATGTGCGACTGGATCTGGACGACGTCCGCGGCCTCGTCGGGCTGTCCGGAGGTGACGTCAGACGCTGCCTGCTGCAGCTGCAGCTCTGGGTGCATAGCGGAGGAGGAGGACAGCCACAGGAGCTGGGTTGTGTACAGAGTAAGCCCCTGATATCGATGAATGGTTGGAGAACACCAGCCTGATCAGAGTGTCGTGAATCACAGATTTGCAGAAACTTTCTTTGTTTCCTCGTCTAGACTCGAGTGTTACCGACAGAGGAGAGCGTGCAGACCTCCAGCTTCCAGGCTGCACTGCCGGCATGCTCGGCCTCCACTCTGCGACCCAAGACCAACTGAAAAAGCTCCTGAAGGTAAAGTATTGAGATCTTCACCTCGTGTTTATGAACTCTGTCCACTGTCATCTGTCATTATTTTCTTTCTTTAACTGTTCAGTGTCAGTTCTGGTCTGAAACGGACATGATGGACCTCCTGAGGCTGCTGGTCGAGAGCTGGAGACGAGGCGTGCCGCTTCTGTACTCCAACCTGGAGCTCCTTCTACCCAAGGGCACTTCAGTCCACCACCTGGACAAGGGGACTTGTTCTGAGCCAGGTCCAAAGGTGTCAGTCGACGACAGTAAACCTGTTAGGAAAGTCTCCAGGCTCAGCAGGAGGAGACGTATCACAGCGTCCGACACCTCGACCTCAAGCTCAAGAGACGAGACTGAACGAAACGCAGCCAAAGTTTCATCCGACTGTTTGGACGCCTTGACCGACTTCTTTGACCTCATGTCGTACCTCGATGCCACGATGCCGCCTGCAGAGCCGCTTGTTTCAGGCTCATGCAGACCTGAGGCGTTCGCTTGGACAGGAGCGGAGATAAAGGACGGCTTGTTGGATGAGGTGAGCGAGGAGGAGGAGGAGGGCAGCAGCCAGGAAAGGCTGCTGGACATTCAGGCTGCTGTTGAGGGTTTGGGGTGTCACAGGTGCCTGTGGCGAGTATCCACAGCATGGACTGACGCCCAGAAATACAGACAGGACCTGGGAGATGCAAGCTGGGGGAGGCTGGTGGAGAGACTGACGTTTTCCAAAACACAGAGCCTCAGCTTCAGTCTCCAACCTCTGTGTGCACCAAGGTGAGTCTGCTCTGCAGCACGAATGTTGTGTCGTTCTAAAGCAGGAAACCTCAGTCTCCGCCATGTCCGTCCCCTCCAGCGTGTCCCACAGGAGGTTCGAGCTGAGCAGGGCGGTGCTCAGCAGTGACTCCTTCAGCCTGCTGGGGAACAGACGAGCCGTCGCTGTCGACTACATGCCGGTCCTCCGTCACGTCTGTCGCTTCCAGAGACGACAGCGACAGAAAGACGAGCCAGCGAGGTGAGACAGACACTGCAAGACACCCGCTCACGTCAGCGTACACAGCGATGAGTCAGCGTTTTAATTCTCATCATTCATCTCCCACAGCAGGAGCCTGAACTACCTCAGCAGCTTCTCGAAGTCGACCCTGAGACTTCTGGCAGAAGATTTCTAGAACCTCCACCCTGACTACGTCACTGTACTGCGCTCAGTGTTTACAAGTGTGTGTGTGTGTGTGTGTGTGTGTGTGTGTGTGTGTGTGTGTGTGTGTGTGTGTGTGTGTGTGTGTGTGTGTGTGTGTGTGTGTGTGTGTTAAAAAGCACTTCACATGAGAAATCTGTTTTTATTTACGCATACGTCCAACCATGAAAAGTGAATAAAAAAATTCTATTTTTGTAAATCATGTTCATCGTTTTTTAAAGAATATAAAAACACTCTGATCGTCCAGGTGCTGACGCGGGTCGACGTCGATGCAGTTTATCTTATTGCAAACAAAAATCCAGCAGCTGTTACTTTAGGCACGAGAGCAGCAACCTTCAGCATCCAGAAAAACATATTAGTGTGTTTGGTGTAACACCAAATCTGAAACATCTGAAGAATGTGGATCAGGGTCCCTCGGGCTTGTTTTAGTGGGTACAGCTGGTCGCGGTATGCGGTCGGTCCACGTGTCGGCTAACTGGAAGTTTCACTGAGCAGCTCGTAGAAAGCCACGGCCTGCAGCAGAGCGTCGCAGAGCTCCTCGCCTCCCTGCCTGCTGCCCAGCTGGAAAGAGTTCCTGTACTTCACCAGCAGCTCGGGGGGGAAGTTTATCCTGGGGAGCTTCTGCGTCACCGACTCAGTCATCAGCTGTCGGACCGTCTGCGCCCCGCTGGTCCGCGACTCGCCCACCATGAGTCCAAAGTGACGTCCCACGGCGGCACGCATCATGTTCAAAACCCTGCACGGGAAAAGAGGGAAGTCAGGAACCTTCAGCACGTTTCAAAATAAATGCCGATGTGTGTTTGTCTCTTTCAAACCTGGGAGGAATGTTGGACTCGGGTGACGAGTTTCTGGGCTCGAGCAGAGCGAACAGCATGGCCTCCACGGTCCTCATGTGGGCCATGACCGGGAACAGAGCCGTGTTCTGGACCGAGATGGAGGATTTCTCTATTATGTAGAAGTCAGCTGACGGGAGGAGTTCGACAACAACGGAGACCTGACGGAGGAGAATCAAACACTGCACGCTCAGAGAATCATTCGACGAATCTCTGAATGAACCGTGAACATGAACTCACGTCGTTCAAGTAAGCAGAAGCCATGTAAGTCCCCCTCAAGAAGTTTGGACACTCCATCTGTTGCCAGTCCAGCACGGTCATCCCGCGGTCCACGTGAGTCCAGGCGATCTTATTAGTTCCACATACGAGCGACACGATGGAGCTGGCATCCTGAGGAAACAAACACAGAGTCACGAGTCAAAGGTCAGGCTGCTTCTTCATGCACTGACATGCACCCCGTCAGCCTGAGACAGGGTGGATGTCCTCACCTCCAACCAGGACCTGTCGATCTCCGGCCTGATGAACTTGGCCAGCTGAATCCTCACTTTCCTCTCCTTCTTCACCGGGTTGAGGATCGAGTTGAAGACCGTCACGGCGCTTTTGTGCTTGAGCAGCGGCACGTTCACCACGCTCTCCAGAGTCTTAAAGGGTCCGTTCTTAGTCCTGTACTCCACGATGTTGACAGACTTGCGTCCCCTCAGGAGCTTGACGACGGCCAGCTCAGCCAGCGTGGCGGTGTTGAGCCGGTGAAGGATGGCGTCTCGCTGCTCGGAGGTGTAGAACGCGTCCAGCGGTCCTTTGTCGTCTTTGCAGGGCGCAGAGACGGAGGTCAGGGTGCTGTCCAGGGTCTCGAATCCTGCCATGGGAACCCGGCTCCGCCAGCAACATGTGCACTGGCGGCGGAATAAGCCAGACTGTCCCGCATACTGACCTGCAGGACACACAAGAGGAAGCTCGTCAATCAGAACCGACTTCTGAGACGGATCCTGGATCAGAACCAGCTTCACTGACAGATTTGTGTTGAATCCAGGTTCACAGTGAATAGACTGATGACACTTTATACGAGCAGATAGATCTCACTGATGGTGTTAGGAGGAGGAGCACACACACACACAGACACACACACAGACAGACACACAGACAGACACACTGACACAGACACACACAAACAGACAGACACACACACACAGAGACACACACAGACAGACACACACGCACACACAGAGACACAGACAGACAGACAGACACACACACACAGAGACAGACAGACAGACAGACACACAGACACACACAGACAGACAGACACACACACACACACAGACAGACACACACAGACACACACTGACACAGACACACACAAACAGACAGACACACACACACTGACAGACACACACAGACAGACACTGACACAGACACACACAGACAGACACACAGACAGACAGAGACACACACACACAGACAGACACACACAGACAGACACTGACACAGACACACACACACACACTGACAGACACACACAGACAGACACTGACACAGACACACACACAGAGACACACACACACAGACAGACACACACACACACCCAGACAGACACACACACACACAGACACAGACAGACACAGACAGACACACAGACACACACACAGACAGACAGACACACACAGACAGACACACACACACACACACACACACACACACACACACACACACATACAGCTTCTCGTGTCCTTGAGCTACACAAAGTGGACAGAAGTCTGTGGACAGACAGTCTTTAACCAGTTTGACAGAGTTAGCATTCAGAGCTAGCTGTTGCTAATTCAAACCACCGAAGAAGAAGAAGACACTCACTCCTTTGAACCGCCGCCGACACGAAGCGTCTGAAGCGCCACATGTTGATTTAACGTCCGAGGAAATTAATTAAAATAATTTAGTTAATTTAGTTAATTAAACTTCCAGCTCCGGCATGTTACCGGGGACACGGACAGCGCATAACGTCCGGAGTGAAACAACTAACGACGCTGAGATTAGTTCCGGAGAGCTGCTGCTTCTTCTTCGTGTGTTTCAGGCGGATCAGAGCTGCACAGCAGCGCCACGTGCTGCGCGGGTGAGGCAGCGCACTGAGGCTCCGGGTCAACATATATATATATATATATATATACACACTCAGTATCTGTACGTATTATTATTCTGTGTTTCTATTTTACTTCATACTTTATAGGAGAAATACTGCAGGAGAAATACTTTGAATACTTGAAGTCAGTTTTGCTGATACACGCTCATGTAATATTCTGCACACAGGCTGAGTTTGTTTAAATGTGAATCGACACCTTGAAAACGAAATAAAAATCAAGTACCTGAAGATATAAATATATATATAGATATAAATATTTGTACGACATGTTTTTAAATGAAAAGATCTGGAGTAAAGCTTGCAAGATATTCTATAAAACGTTTGTGTGTTCCAAAACGTTTGTATTGATGTAATGCATAGGGGTTAGTAGACCATCAGGCCAGAGGGGAGTGTCCCAAATAGTTTGTGTCGAGGGTGAAAACAGCCTCAGAGTCCTGCAGACTGCAGCCAATCACCTTCTCAGCAGACTGACTGATCCGCTGCAGTCTGACCTCGGTACCAGACGCTGATGGAGGAGATGAAGATGGACTCGAGTAAGAAGGTAACACTGATGAGTTAGTGTCTCCATAGAAACACAAAGGCACCACATCGTGTCAGTTCTCTATAAATCATGTTTGAGTCTGAGAATTAGAAACTTCCCTGAGCAGTGACTGCTTTATGACGTCATGTCCACCCTGCATTTTGATTAATGAACAAAATCTGTTTTAAATGAATCAAACTTTATTGACACTGGGCTGCCTGGCTGTGTACAGTCATGCTAATACTGTAACTCAATCAGCCTTTTGCAGTGACGTCGGTTTCACTTCCTTTCTCTGTTATTTCTGGACCTCAGCGTTTGTGTGCAGAACAATAAACTTCATGATGCCGTGCTGGTAAGAGGAAATGCACAGCGGCTGGTCACTGTAACCTGGCACAGAGCTCTGTGAGCGCTCAGTGTGTGGACGAGGCAGCATGGAGTTCATACCTGTACGAGGCTCCTCTGCTGGGACTCACCTGTCCGTCTGACTGACAGACACAAACCACCTTCAGCGATGGCCAGCCTGGAGAGAAATAACAAGCTGCTGATCGAACTGGTGCAACAGCCGGGCAACAACTCGTGTGCTGACTGTGGAGCTCCTGGTGAGTACCCTGAAGACCCAGAGCCACACATGATGTCTTCATTAGTGTTAAAGAGGTGAACAGAGAGCTGTTTTCTCTAAAGCAATATGTCACGTTTATATGACTGCTGTTATAAGGGGAAGTGGTGGCTGCTGTATATTCTGTGGTGTGACCTCACTGTTCCTCCTGTAACAATCTGCTGACAGTCCATCCGTGTGAGCGACACACACACTGACTTAAATCTTTAATGTACACTGATTTTTCAGCACGTTCTCCTCCCAGAAGAAACTCTCACTTCGTTGCATTGTGCTCGGCCACTCATCTCGAGTGCGTGCCGTGTTTTTAGTTCCCTCTCGTGTGTTTTCACTCACAGATCCGGACTGGGCCTCGTACACTCTCGGTATCTTCGTGTGCCTGAACTGTTCGGGGATGCATCGTAATCTGCCAGCTGTCAGCAGAGTGAAATCCATTCGCCTGGACCGCTGGGAGGATTCACTGGTCGAGGTATGTGTTACATGTTTGTAGTCACATACAGGTGGAGTGACAAATTAAAGAGATGCTTCCACACAGGTTGCACTGCATGGACCAGTTATATAAGTAGACATTAATCATGCTCTGTGCAACATTTTCATAGGGGCGGCCAGATGGGGCCCACCAAAACACCAAAACTAAAAGCATCATTTCAGGATTTTATTATACTGTTGTAGTATACAGGCTACTAGAAAAAATCTGAAATACTTCATCCTTAAAAAGACACATACAGCTTAATTTAAAGGTGAAACACTCAACAAGAGTTTCCCACCAGGGATCATCAGTCTCTGTCCCCTGTAGGTTCTAGGGAAGAGTTTCAGCTGTGGCTGCTTGGTCTGCTCTGCTCTGGACTGGGAGATATCTGTGATGAAACAAGAGGCAGCATCATTAAAATAATAATGATAGTAATAATAATACTTAGCCCCTCTCCATAGTAATTATTAATTAGAGCTATAATTATAGCCTGTAGGCATTTCAAACTGAACTACCATCAAACATGAATCAAAAAGCTTTAAGTGATTATGTCATGATTTGTAATTTAATGGAAACACACTATAAAAATACATTTCTCCAGATGACGTTACTACCTGGCCGAGCCATCAGATTCATTATTAGAGCCACACAGTCATAAATTCACCTGTTGGTCCAGGAACAGGTGGAACACCTGCTTTTGGTGCTTCCTGTCCCTGGTCTGCTGCTGCAGCTCACGTTAGCTACGTAACC
This sequence comes from Collichthys lucidus, assembly GCA_004119915.2. Classification (NCBI taxonomy): domain Eukaryota; kingdom Metazoa; phylum Chordata; class Actinopteri; family Sciaenidae; genus Collichthys; species Collichthys lucidus. The sequence continues at coordinate 2,041,580 of CM014080.1, forward strand.
CAGTTCCAAATGTCAAAAATCAGGTTTGTGTAACAGGTGCTGTAAACGGCACCATGTGGCATTTTAAAAGCACATGTCACGTCATACTCCCCCCACTTCTTTTACTAAAGAAATGTATGACTTACTCACTTACCTGTAGTCTTCTTCTCTGTCTTCTCCGTCTTCTCTCGTCACTCCTTTTGAAATCGGTGACACGCTGTGAGTGATGGAAGGTCGAGAGCAGCTTCCTGGGCCAGGCTGTGCGTTTGGCCCGAATGATTTTGGATCAATCACAGAACTGACGATAGAATTCATGTGACCGGCGCGTGTGGTGGCCAGAAAATGTGTAGGGGGGGCCGTGGCCACCCCTGGTGGCGCCACTGGCTCTGTGGTGTGTGTATAAAGCGAGCATGCCCAGTTCATTCAGATTTTGTATCAAGAGCATCAGTCACAAAGAACAGACTTGTGTGAGTTAATAAAAGTCTGGAATCGCAGTCGTCAGCTCATGTTGGGGCAGAACGTGAACAGTCCATCCATCACAGAGAGAGGCTGCAGAGCATGAAGCCCACATTATAAAGATGAACGCACATTTGAGAGTCCAGTCATGTCAAATCACCAGCTCTGGTCTATGTGGAACAAAGTAATCAGGTCCGGTGAGTCATGAGAACAGTTCAGGTCTGAAAGCTTCACTCTGTGGTTCAGTGAGTCCACGTGTCCCTTTAGAGAGACAACAACCAGTACAAAGATGTTCTGACCGAGCATCTTCATCCTGTGATAAGATACTCCATCCTGATAGGACTCCAGTGACGTGACCCGAACACCTACTGAACACCTGCGTGTGAGGCCGCGCTCTCCACCATCATCCGAACACCAAACGAGTTCACACACTTTATTAATATTATCGGCTGCCCTCCTTCCTCTTTTTCTATTAATTATTATTCTTCACACTCGCCTTTTTACCTCATGAGTACCCCACCATGCATGTCACTGCATATATATGTATATATATACTGATGTCAACTTTAGTTTTACCCAGTCTTGCTCGATCAGACCTCCTCTGCAGTGCACGGATGTACAAAGTGAATATTAACATCTGGACTTTTTCTTTGCAGTTCATGCGTGAGACGGGAAACTCTGCCGCCAAAGCCGTTTATGAGAAGTGTGTTCCCGCCTTCTTCTACCGGCCCCAGCAGAAAGACTGCCTGTGAGTCACGTCAACACATTCAGCTTTAGTTAGTGTCGTCGCCATGGAGGCGAAACAACAGACGTGTGTTAGTGAATGGGAGCAGACAGTTAGAAAAAGAGGAACACTGACAGTTCGCAGGTACACAGGTGGAGCTACTACAAACTCATTCATCAGTAACAGGCTTTATTCATACAAACACACTTATTATAAAGCAGAACACATAGACAATAGATTTGAACAGAGTTCACAGTCCTGATCTCTCTTCATGACTGAAGTCTCTTTGGGTTTAAATCTGGACGCGTTCAAGACTCTCAGGACAGGAGACATAAATAATAAAAGACATAACTCGGGGCTTCAGTCAGTGTGAGGAAGCCGGGATCCAACTATTACTGTTGTTGTTTATTATCATAGATGCATCAATATTTACTCCAAAGCACGTTCAATGATAACTGATGACACTGCGTGTGTTCTTACTACAGTTGGTTTAAATGTGTGTATACACCCTTCAAAATAAAAGTTGGAGTTAGATCCTGAAGCGGTTCTTCGTGGTGATGCTGAGAGGAACTTCTCACCTTCTGATTCCTCAAAGAACATTTCTAATAACATGAATTATCACAGAACGTTTTGCAGTCAGTCGGTTCAAGCTGTCACTTTGTTGTTTAATATGTTTGTGTTGATTTGTTCTGTGACATCTATTGCACGTCTGTCCGTCCTGGGAGAGGGATCCCTCCTCTGTGGCTCTTCCTGAGGTTTCTTATGTTCAAGTTTTTCCTCACTTGAACCGAGGGTCTAAGGACAGAGGGAGTCACTCCTTGTACAGACTGTAAAGCCTCAGAGGAAAATGGACTTTGTGACTTTGGGCTGTACAAATAAAATTGATTTGATTTGATTTAAAGTTTGATCCAAACCAGGTCAGATCGCAAAAATATCAAAAGCTTCTCCAGAACTTTTCAAGAACCGGTTCTTCTTGAGTCTGGGTGAGTGTAGGCAGCTTGATGTTATAAGGCCGTCAGTCGACCTGGAGTTTAGCATCCATACGACACTTGACGTTATAAATTAATATGAGTCACATCTAAAATGTTTTATGAGTGTAAGTGCAGCAGAGAGCATCATGTGTGTTTGAGTACTATATAATGTATTTATTGAATACAGGCTGATAATACATGTGTAAAACATGTGTGCACATTTCTCATATTCTATTTTAGTGTATTTTATAATGTACCTGAAACCTGAAACTTGAAATGTAAAGGTCTAAATATGTTTGACCTTTCATAAGTGCATCTGTTAAATGTTAAATGTTTCTGGTCCAGTCACTTTGAGTTACTGAGTGTTTCACTCTGTCTGCAGTGTTCTCAGAGATCAGTGGATCCGTGCAAAGTACGAACGAAGAGAATTCACAGGAGAGAACAGCTACTTCCAGCAGGCGTACAGCTCAGGTAAGTGTCCTTCATATCGTCTTCTTTTTATCTCGATGAGCTCCGTCTCTTTTATTCGTTTATGTGATGTGTTTGTCTCAGACCTGTTTGAGTCGACGCTTTGGAAGAAGGGCAAAGACAACAAGCAGTTTCTGAAGAGGATCTTCCTGCTGTCTCGGAAAGACTTCACCCTGCGATACTTTATTAAAGAGGATGTGAGTACTTCCGTTGCAATTTATTTCAGTGTGCAGCGCAGATTTCTCTTCTTTCACGGGTCGAGCACAAACACATTTTTGTTTCCTTCCTCAATCCACTGCTCAAAAAACAAGTCCAAAGTTCCCAAAGCTGTGATCTGCATGAAGGACCTGAACGCAGTTTTCCAGCCGGAGAAGATCAATCATACGAACGGTCTGCAGATCTCCTACCTGCACGGCGAGCGGATGAGGAATCTGTTTGTGTATCACGAGAACGGCCAGGTGAGCTCAGGTAGTAGATGATAGTTAGATCTGTGTGTATGAAACTGTCGCGTGTCCTCTGCTCACACACTGTCCTCTGTCTGATGCCTCGCAGGTGATCGTAGCCTTGTTCAACGCCATCCGGGCGACTCGCCTGGCGTACCTCCAGAAGAAACATCCCACTCTCCGAGACAGTGACGTGAGACGCTCGGCTCAGATGAACTGTGAAAATGTTAAACTGCAGCTTCTCGATCACCTAACAGCGCCACCTGTCTGTCTTTACACAGTTAATACCTCAGATAACGAGACACTGCCTGAAGGAGGGTTACATGGAGAAAACTGGCCCCACGGTCTGAATTTATTATTGGATTTACTTACCTTTGATATATTTTATAGATGTAATTAGTTGTTTTCTTTATCTTTATCTACGTCCTCTTGTCTGTGGATGTTTTCAGCAACGGGAGCCGTTCAAGAAGAGGTGGTTCACCCTGTGCTCCATGAACAGGAAGCTGCTGTATTTTAAAACTCCTCTGGTAATGACGCAGTGAAAAGTGACTAAATACACCGTAAAACATTAAATATACATATTTATATATGTGATATTAATCAATTATCCTACTGATCCTACCTGAAATATACAAACATCATACATTCAAACAAATCACGTTCATTTGGAAATGGACAACATTTCCCGGTTTGCATCAAATTCTGATATTTGCTCGACAACAATATAAAATATATAACTCAGTGTAATAACAGTTAAATTGTATTAATATAGCCTCAAATCAAACAAAAGTTTTTGGTGCATGTCAGATGAAAAAGCAGAAATACTCTGGAGGAAGAAGCTGAGCTCAGTGCATCACTGGAAGTCCCCCCAACAGCATAACTGACGGACGGTTCAGGACTTACCTGAGCTTGTTTTTATAGTCAGGAGGGAGCGGTGTAAGTTAAAGTGTTGAAGTTAAAGTTTGTTTTCCCGCCGTTAGGATGCCACAGAGCTCGGTGCTGCCTTCATCGGCACGGAGAGCCACGGATACTCTGTGTCAGAGAGCAGCCGGAGCTCGAGGGGAGGCCGGTGGCACTGCGGCATCACGCTGCAGACTCCGGACAGGCAGTTTGTGTTCATGTGTGAGCAGGCGCAGGACCAGATGGAGTGGCTGGAGGCCCTCAGGAAGGTCATCTCTCAGCCCATGACCCCAGAGGACTACAGCAGTAAGATACACCTCATCAGATGCATAACACGTGAAGTGAATACACACTCCTAACTTCCACGTTCTTTCATAGATGAGGCCAACTTGGCGAGAGGGAAGTGACTGGAACACTCGGACCTGCTGAGACGAAACAGACTGAACTCACTTTAAAAGATGCTCCTGAACGTGTCAGCAGGATTTAACGAACTGTTCACTGCTGAGAGGTGGTGGACTGCAAAGTGACACCACGGAGACGCAGTGTTGATCAAAGATATTATGAAAACATGTAACAAATATTGTATTTATTAATAATAAGGATGAGATTTTATGTTTTTGTTACTCTGTGTTTTTATTTTGATGTGTATTGTATTGTGTTTAACTCATTTTGCACATTTTGAAACAATCAGGTTAATTTTCTCACTGTTTCATTTTAGCTGCCTTCTGTGAAACACTTTTAATAAAACTAATATACGACTGACTCCTGCTTTACATATTTGTTTATGTTATGATATGTTAGTTTTGTGTTATGTATATGTTATGTGTATTTTATGTTATGTTTATGTTATGTTTGTTATGTTTATGTTATATTATGTTATATTATGTTATGTTATGTTATGTTTATGTTATGTTACTACTTGTAATTTACTTTTCACAGGTAAACGTTGTATTTTCACTCCACTTCATTAATCTGGCAGCTCTTGTTACTTTTCAGATTGAAAGTTTCTAAAGTTACCAAAGAGGAACATATCTGAGTAAATATAGTTGTATAATTTCCGCTTTTACTTAAATAAAATATCTAATATTTTCTTCTCTGTATTTATTATGAAAAATATCATTTATATTTACCAAAAAGAGTAAGAGTATAGTATTAATTATAACATTTATACAATCCGACGCTCTACAAAACAAAAGTTAGATTAGAATATTTATTCTATTTTATTTTGAAAGTTTCCGTCTTTGATTCCTTCCGTGTGGCGCGTGTTGACAAGCGATGACAGACGCTGTAAAGATAAGTTAAAAAAACATAAAAACCAGAGGTCTCACTCTCAGTCATTCTCTCGGTACCAGAAATCACATCAAACTAATCAAAAAGGACTACAAGAACGACCGGTTAGTCATCTTTTGTTTAATACACGATCTTTGCTCGCCCTCTCGGAGAGGGGCGTGGCGGGAAACACGTTAGCAGCGGCGGCTAGCTGTGTGTTGACCGTCAGGTGTGTGTGTGCGTGTGTGTGTTTGTATAGCAGGTGACACACCGAGTCTGACAGGTGAACATCTCTAAACAAACACCGCGTTACTGTCCCGGTTATCTAACGGCCTGCACCGTGTGTTCAGAACCAGCCGGACTGAACCGGAGCTGCTGAAATGCAAACGTAGCCGTTAGCCACCGAGCCAGGCCGAGCAGAGCCGGGCCGAGCCGGGCCGGGCCGGGCTGAGTCCTTCACTTTCACACGGAGGCATAAATGTTCGATACGTTCCGGTTTACCGAGTCTGACGACGCCAGAGAAGATGCGCAAGGACGTGAGGATTTTACTGGTGGGAGAGCGTAAGTCCAGCTGCGACGTTAATGATAATGTTAATGATAATGATAATGTTGGTGTTGGTGTTGGTGTTGGTGATGCTGACAGTCTCAGGACCACGCAGATGTCTCCTACACACCTCACACTATAACACACACACATCACTGCAGTCTGCAGAGACAATGTGTGTATCTCTGTGGGCATTGAATTCCTGGAATATCCTGGAATTTAGGGAAGTGAACTCCAGGATCTTTATTTTCCACTGTGGGTTCATCTTTGTATATTTGTGTTGGTTCAACCAAATGTTGTTCCTGCTACGACTTTATTCTAGTTATATACTGTCTGTCTTTCTGTCTGTCTGTTTGTCTAAATATCTGTCTGTCTGTCTGTCTGTCTGTCTGTCTGTCTGTCTGAATATCTGTCTGTCTGTCTTTCTGTCTGTCTGTTTGTCTAAATATCTGTCTGTCTGTCTGTCTGTCTGTCTGTCTGTCTGTTTGTCTGTCTGTCTAAATATCTGTCTGTCTGTCTAAATGTCTGTCTGAATATCTGTCTGTCTGTCTAAATATCTGTCTGTCTGTCTAAATATCGGTCTGTCTGTCTAAATATCGGTCTGTCTGTCTGTCTAAATATCTGTCTGTCTGTCTAAATATCTGTCTGTTTGTCTGTCTGTCTAAATATCTGTCTGTCTAAATGTCTGTCTGTCTGTCTAAATATCTGTCTGTCTGTTTATTTACTTAAAGTCAGTTCTTAGGTTTCTTTCCAAACACATTAAATATGTTTGAACGATATTTATCACTGAGATGTGGAGTCAGAGGTTCAAACAGTTTTCAGTCTCAGGATTTTTGTGGGCGGTCCTTAAAGGGCGGCTCGATGACACGCTGAGGCCACAACAGTATAAAAGCTGCTGGCAGCTTTCATGCACACATACAAAGCAAATCTAAAAATAAACAGTATTTAGCATTAATAAATCAAATCTGACAATGCAGTGATAAAATGATACAATAAATAAAAGCCAATTAAAAAAATAAACATGTGGGGTTAAAACCAGTTTGACAAGAGAGCAATAAAAACATTAAACTCTGCAGTGAATGAGGAGACACCTTAAATAAAAGGTTTGTAAAAACGCATACCTGAGAGAGAAGCTGCTGTTCAAGGATTTAAAAACTAATTCAAGGATGTTCAATTCTAAAAAGAGACGTAGTGACTTTAAAGGTCTCTGGCTCAGGAGTAGAAAGTCATGGAGAAGGCTGAACATATAATATGTTATAATATAATAATACAGCTGAAATATTAATATGTGTGTGCTAAAGAGTCAGTTTGTGCTCTCCATCGACAGCCAAGGTCGGGAAGACGTCTCTCATCATGTCCCTGGTCAGCGAGGAGTTCCCAGACGTGGTACGGAAGCATCATCATTCTGTCAGCTCATCTTCACAGCTGCTTCGAGTTTGACGTTGGTTTGACTGCTGCCCTGCTCTTGTGTTCGTCTCCAGGTTCCTTACCGAGCTGAGGAAATCACCATACCTGCAGACGTCACGCCAGAGAGAGTCCCCACACACATTGTGGACTACTCAGGTGCGTTAAGACCAGTGACTGTGTCCTTGTTTGACTCTGCAGCGCAGGGTGACGCTTCTTTTGTCTTTGTCCCGCAGACGCAGAGCAGACAGACGAGCAGTTGTTTCAGGAGATCTCCAAGGTCAGTCGGCTCATTCTGCTTCTCTGTTAACTTCACCGTGAAGTGCTGAGTTCAGGTAAACGCCTAATGCACTGTCCGTGTCCGTCCGTCTGTCTGTCTCATAGGCAAATGTGATTTGCATTGTCTACGCTGTTAACAACAAGAAGTCGATAGAAAAGGTGAGTTCCATCTGCTGCGAAGATTTCCATAATTTGTTTTTATGCCGCAGCAGTTAAACGGGATGATGGATTAGGATGAGTCTCTGAAGATAGTGATGATCTTTTGTTCTTCTTCAGGTGACCAGCCACTGGATCCCTCTCATCACGGAGAACACTGACAAGGACAGCAGGTGTGAACTTAAAAATAGTTTTTCTTTGTCAGCTCACGTTTGGACAGTGAAATATGAGGTGAAGGAGACGAGGGTTCCTGTTCCTCCATTTATCAGTGAGCACGTTACAGCACAGACAGCTTCTAACCAACAGCAACCTCTGAAGTCACGGAGACTACGTCCAGGTTTTAGACAGTCTGCGGGGACGTCTCAGAGACTACGTCTAGGTTTTAGACAGTCTGCGGGGACGTCACAGAGACTACGTCCAGGTTTTAGACAGTCTGCGAGGATGTCACGGAGACTACGTCCAGGTTTTAGACAGTCTGCGGGGACGTCACAGAGACTACGTCCAGGTTTTAGACAGTCTGCGGGGACGTCACGGAGACTACGTCCAGGTTTTAGACAGTCTGCGGGGACGTCACGGAGACTACGTCCAGGTTTTAGACAGTCTGCAGGGACGTCACGGAGACTACGTCCAGGTTTTAGACAGTCTGTGGGGACGTCACAGAGACTACGTCCAGGTTTTAGACAGTCTGTGGGGACGTCACAGAGACTACGTCCAGGTTTTAGACACTATGCGGGGACGTCACGGAGACTACGTCCAGGTTTTAGACAGTCGGCGGGGACGTCACGGAGGCTACGTCCAGGTTTTAGACAGTCTGCGGGGACGTCACAGAGACTACGTCCAGGTTTTAGACAGTCGGCGGGGACGTCACGGAGACTACGTCCAGGTTTTAGACAGTCTGCGGGGACGTCACGGAGACTACGTCCAGGTTTTAGACAGTCTGCGGGGACGTCACGGAGACTACGTCCAGGTTTTAGACACTATGCGGGGACGTCACGGAGACTACGTCCAGGTTTTAGACAGTCGGCGGGGACGTCACGGAGGCTACGTCCAGGTTTTAGACAGTCTGCAGGGACAACACAAAGACTACGTCCAGGTTTTAGACACTATGCGGGGACGTCACGGAGACTACGTCCAGGTTTTAGACAGTCGGCGGGGACGTCACGGAGGCTACGTCCAGGTTTTAGACAGTCTGCAGGGACAACACAAAGACTACGTCCAGGTTTTAGACAGACGTCACAGAGACTACGTCCAGGTTTTAGACAGTCTGCTGGGACGTCACAGAGACTACGTCCAGGTTTTAGACAGTCTGTGGGGACATCACAGAGACTACGTCCAGGTTTTAGACAGACGTCACAGAGACAACGTCCAAGTTTTAGACAGTGTGAGCTCCTAAGGCGATGTGAAGGAATGTTTGAGTGTCTGAAGTGATGAGCGATGGTCACGGGGTGGAAAATGTCTCACAGACGCTTGTCTTCACTTCACATGAGGCGTTTTTGAAATGAGTCACTGCTTCTGGACTGGGAAATACTAAAACACATGAACGTCCTGCTGAATAACAGGAATACACTTTGAGTTACGTTAGTGTTCACGCACTGCTCTGCCTGTGTCTCTGATCGCCCAGGGTTCCTCTCATCCTGGTGGGGAACAAGTCGGACCTGGTGGAACACAGCAGCATGGAGACCATCCTGCCCATCATGAACCAGTACAGTGAGATAGAGACATGTGTCGAGGTGAGAGAGTTGTTTTCTGACATACTTCCACGTTCCAGTAATGCAATAGCAGCGCAATCGATCCTCATGACCATGCAGACACACACACACACACACACACACACACACACACACACACACACACACACACACACACACACGTGTCAACAAGTTAGTTATCAGTCATGTGAATGTAAAGTCTGCAGATAATCAATAACACTGACTGTTGTCTTCCACACATTAACCTGTCGTCCTTCTTTAACAGAATACTATCTTCTAACACGTTAATTAGATCAGGCACAGATCCTCTGTGTTAATACCCTGTCTGCTCCTGACTTAGATCACACACACACACACACACACACACACACACACACACACACACACACACACAGAAAGGTAAACAGGTACTGTTAGTATCGACATTGTGTTTTTTTTAGAGGCTTCAGTCAAACCAAACGTCCTTTGTCTTGTTGTTTACAGTGTTCAGCAAAGAACCTGAAGAACATTTCAGAGCTGTTCTACTACGCCCAGAAGGCAGTTCTGCACCCCACGGGTCCCCTGTACTGTCCAGAGAAGAAAGACGTAAGAGCTCAGATATACTGTGTGCAGTCTGCACGCTGTTTGTGTCTCAGCGGCCTGTTTTTGTCTCACTGACTCTCTTTAAACTCTCAGATGAAGCCGCTTTGTATAAAAGCCCTGACTCGAATCTTCAAAGTGTCCGACTTGGACAACGACGGGATTCTCAACGACAACGAGCTCAACTTCTTCCAGGTGAACTGATCGTAGCTGTTAACAAACCACAAATACACTTTGCACAGGAACCTTTGAGTTTTGACAACATCGACGTTTTTGTGTCGCAGCGGACGTGCTTCAACACCCCGCTCGAGCCTCAGGCGCTGGAGGATGTAAAAAATGTGGTGAGGAGGAATTTGAGTGACGGAGTGTGCGACAACGGGCTCTCCCTGAAAGGTCGGTGGTACAGAGTGTAAAACATGCACTGCAGACATCCATATAGATCCACATGCATAGAGAGAGTTCATTAGTTTCTTTATTACACATAAACAGCATGAAAGGTAACAATAAGCAGTGAGGAAAGTATTGAATGAGGTGAGACAATGGTTAGAAATATTACAGGAAATATTCATGTTAATGAAAAACAGTGAGAGAAGTTAACTTGTCATCTCCTGTACAGTTTTATTTTTTATTTTTAGAAGCACAAAAAGAAAGATGTGTGTAAGCACCCGGCTTAGGGAAGAGGAAGCAACATGAAACCAGACGTGCTCGGTAAAATAAAAGTTATTTATTGCATGTGTGATACAACGATACAACAAAACAGAGTGAGGTAGACGACAAGAGGAAGACGCTGCTCAAACTAAAGAAGGAAACGTAACAAAACTCTTCAAAATAAGAGTCCTAACTTCCTTAAAAGAAACAGCTTTATACTGAGTGATTAGTATTTGATCTCTACGTGACCCAGACCTCGAGGTAGTTAACAGTTCATTCAGTAATTAACATTCACAGTCAGCCTCTGAATCCGATCAGGATCCTCAAACACTAAAAGATTGTTTGTTTCCTCTGCAGGCTTCCTCTTCCTTCACACGCTGTTCATCCAGCGAGGCCGTCATGAAACCACGTGGACCGTGCTGAGGAGGTTCGGATACGACGACGACTTGGAGTTAAATCAGGACTACCTCTTCCCTCCGTGAGTGCTCGATGTAACCCTATAGTTACTATGAATGGAGGATCAATACAGAGAATGGATGTGCACCTCTCATCAGCAGGATTACTGAGCCTTCATCTTCTTTCCTCTCTGTAGTAATGTTTGTGTTCTGCTCAGGCTCGTCGATGGTCACATTTATTTTTACAATATTTCACTCTGTAGGTTGAAAGTTCCTCCAGACTGCACCACAGAGCTCAACCACAACGCCTACCTCTTCCTCCAGAGCGTCTTTGACAAACACGACAAGGTACAATCCTGCAAGTCCGGTTCTGTATTTACTGAGAGACTTGGAGAGGCACGTTACGAGAAGCTGCTCAGTACGGAGCGCCAATGCTGACCGCCTGCTGAGGCCTTAAGTTCCCGTCGCTGAGGAGGGATTGACGGGTGAATTAATAATAAAAGTCAAAGGAGTGAGAGCGTCGGGTCGAGCCACGATCTGCTTTCTGTCCTAGAGATTAGTGTCAAACTGTGAATGTGTGCTTCAGTCATTTCCTCCTTTTCCTCATCGTGCCATATTTCACCACCTCTGTCGTCCGTGCCTCATCAGGACCGTGACTGTGCCTTGTCACCAGACGAGCTGAGCGACCTGTTCGATGTGTTTCCCTACATGCCGTGGGGCCCGGATGTCAATAACACAGTTTGCACTAACGAGCAGGGATGGATCACCTACCAGGGATATCTGTCCCAGTGGACGTGAGTGTTTTCATTAAGTTAAAGCCACTGTGTGTGTGTGTGTGTGTCTGTGTGTGTGTCTGTGTGTGTCTGTGTGTGTCTGTGTGTGGCGCCCTCTGGTGGTGTCACCGAAGAAGACACGAGGATGCAGAGACGACCTAATGTCTCATTTCTCACCAATAAGTATCAAAGTTTTATAAACCACAAATTCATCATTTTCAACCAGACTCCCTCTAATAAAACACAGAAACAAAAAATAGATGTCTTCAGATGTCTCTTTAAATCCCACACACACATCCTTCAACTCTTCAGTCGATGTTTCCTGATTCATAAAATGTTATTTTATTTTATTTTATTTTGGTACATTTTAGAGCTGCCACGATTAGTTGATTAGTCACGATTATGTCGACCAACAAAATCGCTGACATAATTTAGTAGTCGACGAATCGTTTTTTTGCTTTTCTTTCTCTCTCTCTCTCTCTCTCTCTCTCTCTCTCTCTCTCTCTCTCTCTCTCTGTCTCTCTCTCTCTTTCTCTCTCTCACACACACACACACCCCTACACACATGGCACTAGTGGTAATCGGCGTCAGGCCTGACTGTACCGTAAATGATACCATAACACAGACCCTCCAGGATGTTGGGATTTGCAACTTAAGTGAATCCCTGTGAATTCAGGGCCGTGTTGCAATTTTAACCAATCGCCGCGATTTTTCCGCGCAGTCTGCCCGGGGGATTCAACTCGGTGGGTCAGGGACGGCCGCACGGTGCGGGAGGATCCCCTCGTGGGACCTCTCCCCGGCGCTGGCTGAACCCCGCTGGGCACATTTCCTCCCCACGAAATGAAGAAATATGCCAAACTAACAATGCCCGCCTGTCGTCACCTTAAACCAACGTGTGAGTCTGTCTGAGTGGATGTAAAGAAGGAAACAGATGAGCTCAGTCGCGTCAGCTTCTATATTTCATGACTCTTTGGCTCTGTTTGTTCAGGCTGACGACGTATCTGGATGTGCAGCGCTGCCTGGAGTATTTGGGTTACCTGGGTTACTCCATAATCGCTGAGCAGGAGTCCCAGGCAGCAGGAATCACAGGTGAGCGACGTCATTATTGTTTTATTATTATTTCCACATTCGTATTTATATCTGAGGTCACTGTTCTTGTTGGGGAGTTTGTCAGTTATCATGTCGTGTGTGGTTTCGTCCCCCCCCGCAGTGACCAGAGATAAGAAGATTGACCTGCAGAAGAAGCAGACGCAGCGCAGCGTCTTCCGCTGTAACGTCTTCGGAGACGTTGGCAGCGGGAAGAGCGGTTTCCTCCAGGCCTTCCTGGGTCATAACCTCGTGGTAAACAGGAAGTTACTCATCAGCATTAACGCCCACAGACGAGCTTTCACTCTTTCACTCAGTCACCACAAAAGCATGATTTGCTCTCACATGATGTTTCTTCTCTCAGCGCCAAAAAACGATCAGAGAGGAACACAGATCCTACTACGCCATCAGCACGACGTACGTGTACGGCCAGGAGAAATACCTTCTCGTGAGTGTCAGACATGCCTCTAATTTAAATATGTTTATTTTTCAGTTATGACCGTGTCTCAAGTTTGAAGTTTTTTATTGTCAAAACTGCAAATGTACAAGGCATACACAGAATTGAAATTACGTTTCTCTCTGTCCAAACGTAAAGATGTAAACATGTATAAAATAAAATAAAATAAGATAAATAAAATAAAAATATAAAATAAAAATAAAATATATACAATATATACAAGCAGACGTGAGTAACGCTGATCGCAACAACCAAAGACACTAATATCATATTTTATTCTCTTCATATTTGTGAGGTTGTCCATCGCGGCCAGTCCAGCCTGACTGTGCTTACCTGGCTGTTTCTATAAGCTCCTTATCACGTTCACCTAACAGAGGCATTAGCACAGCACTGCTTATGTGCAAACACAGTGGGCTTCATGTACAGAACTGATGTGTGGTCAGTGTTTCCATCAGCGGACCAGAGAAGCTTTCTTACTATCAAACAGGATTAATGTTGAAACTGTGCAGTTTATCTCTGGGCTTATCTTTGTGCGTTCGATGTCAGAGAGGTCGTGAGGTGACGTGCAGGGCAGCACCTGAACTGTCTGAGCTGTGTGACGGCTACAAACAGTCCCGTCATTATTAACAGCATGAGAGCGAGTGTCTCCAGTTCAAACCGGCCTTTCTCTAAAACTGTAGAGTTGGCAAGTTGGTCAAAGATACTGCACCTTCAAAATAAACCTATTATTTCTACATCCTTCAGTATTTATCTTAACAAGCTGTCATCTCGCTCACTCATACATCTCGTTAAAGGACGACTGGTAAATATGTTAATTCCAGCGATGAGTGATTCTTCATCATTTGCCGTTGGTTCTTCCTCACCGCTGTGTCTTTGTGTTTTGTTCCTCTCAGCTTCATGAAGTGTTCCCCGACTTCGACTTCCTGTCTGATGCCGACCTGGCCTGCGACATCGTCTGCCTGGTCTACGACGTCAGCAACCCGTACTCCTTCGAATACTGCGCCAAAGTCTTCAAGGTAAGACGGCGTGCGCGTCACTCACGTCATATCAAAGTCCTAAAAACATCAGATCCATCCACAGCCCTCTCTTCTCGCCTCCTCAGCAATACTTCATGGACAGTAAAACTCCATGCATGATGATAGCGACCAAGTCAGACCTGCCGGAGGTCAAACAGATGTACGGCAGCAGCCCGCTGGAGTTCTGCAGGAGGCACAAGATGCCGCCTCCGCAATCCTTCACGTGTAACACTGCAGCAGCTCCCAGCAAAGACATCTACACCAAACTGACCACGATGGCCATGCACCCGTAAGTACAGACACACTCCATCGTGCTTTTCTTTTCAGTAGACGTACCGTGACATCCGTGCTGAGAGAAACTGTAACACAATCTGTGGTTTTATTGAAACGTCCTGCGGGCTGCTCGGGGAAATCCTCAGTTATGGATCATTTAAACATTTTTTGTCTTTGTTACGTCCTGAGATGATGAAAAAGCCTCTGCAGTTTAAATTCTGTATTTCCTGTACGCTGTGAGGTCACTTCCTCCTCAGTGCACCGTATCTTTTATAGTTTGCGGCTCAAAATCCAAAACTGTAATCTCTGTGACTTCCCTCCGAGCCTCAGGACCAAACCGAGCCTCCCTGTGGGGGTGTCCCTCCTCTCTGCGAGCCTCGTATCAGACACGATGTGCTTCATGCTGCATTAATGCGCTTCACTGTCCTCTGGACGTGTTGCACTCTGCGTTTTGTGTTGTGGATAAACGGGTTTCCCTGCTGAGCCGTGATGGCGAGGCTCGCAGTCCACACACAGATCCTCAGCAGCTGCAGCTTCGTCCAGAACTCCTGCTTAGTTTACTGGCCTCAAAATCTATTTTCAGAGTCTCTTGTTGATTCTGTCTCCGTGTCTTGGTGGCGGTACCATTAACTCTCTCGTGTGTAAACTGTACGTTGGTGTTTGTCTCTCCTCAGCCACGCCCGTCTGCGCTGCATGTGCACTTGTAACCGGTGCACCTTCTGCTTGTGTCAGAACTTCCTGAACTCTGAGCTGCTGCAGACGGTCAGAGCCAAACTCTACGCCGTTGTCCTCAGAAGGTCCTTTTTAATAAAAAACCTCCGCCAGCATCACCCCGAGCTCGACTCATTCATGTCCCCTCATGTTTTTATTTCTTTTTTTTTATTTGTTTGTGTCTGCATCATCATTTCCTGCCACGTTTCTTCTTTCTTCTTGTGTCATGTCGTCTGATCTCTTCCTCTTCTCCCTGTGTTTTGCTTTCAGCATGTACGTTTCTGTTCTCATCTCGCTGTCATTCGGGTGTCGTCTTCCTTGTTGTGTCTGTGCTCATGTCAGTGCGCCTCAGCCGTCTCATCTTAACAGAGATGTCACAGCTCATTCCTGGCCTCATCATCTCGTGTCATAACTTTAAATCCTGCATGTCCCTCATCTCTCAGGCTGCTCCAGCGTCTCCATGTTTCTGTATTTACGCTTCTCCTCTCTGTTGACAGACATGTGAGCCAGGCAGACCTGAAGAACTCGACCTTCTGGCTGAGGGCGAGCGTCGGGGCCACGGTGTTCGCGGTGCTCGGCTTCGCCATGTACAGAGTGCTGCTCAAACCACGGTGACTCTCCCCCAGGTCCGACCCTCTTCACACCCACGGTACACAGCATAGAGCACGTTTGGACCAGGCGCAACATTCGGCCTCTCCCACATTTAGGAATCAGTCGTGGTTTTTGTAGCTTCATGAATCCAAGAGTAAGAAAAGTATTTTGTTTTTGCGCTGGAAGCTTAGCGTCACGTTTATTCCAAAATCTCTTCTTGGAGTAAAAAAAAATATTTAATTTTGTACCAAATCAATAATTTGCTTAATATGTTAATCTGCCAGTAATAATCTATATTTATATTGAGGGTGAGATGCTGCTGAGTTACGTATAGAGATATTTTCTGGTTGTTTGCTGATTGAAATGAACGACTGTGTGTAACAGGGACTGTGATGTGTGAGTGTGCAACAGCACTGATGCTTTTATCAGCCAGGACAACGTGTAAATAGTGTCTATAACTCAGTGGGTCGTATGTTTGTGTGTCCGGTGTCGGACGTCGGTTTGTTTGATCGGTGGATGTGTGAACGGATCTGCTGTCTCTCTCTCTCTCTGTCTCTCTGTCTCTCTCTCTCTCTCTGTCTCTCTCTCTCTCTGTCTCTCTCTCTCTCTCTCTCTCTCTGTCTCTCTCTCTCTCTCTCTGTCTCTCTCTCTCTCTGTCTCTCTCTCTGTCTCTCTCTCTCTCTCTCTCTCTCTCTGTCTCTCTGTCTCTCTCTCTCTGTCTCTCTGTCTCTCTCTCTCTCTCTCTCTCTCTCTCTCTCTCTCTCTCTCTCTGTCTCTGTCTCTGTCTCTCTCTCTGTCTCTCTCTCTGTCTCTGTCTCTCTCTTTCTTTCTCTCTCTCGCTGTCTCTCTCTCTGTCTCTCTCTCTCTCTCTCTCCTCTCTCTCTCTCTTCTCTCTCTCTCTCTCTCCCTCCCCCATGTCTTCCCGTGTCAGTCAGTTTCACAGCCGCTCGGCACATTTCGTGTTTGCATGCTTGAGTTGCACATTCCAGTGTTTTGAGACTCGACGGGTCGTCTCCTCCATCTCCGCGCTCTCCTCGATAATCCAGGGATGTAGTGACGCTTATTGACAGGAGTGCTGAGCAGAGTCGAGTTTGATCAACTCTCCTGGTCGCAGAAGATGCAATAAATAATGTTGATTTACATGCAGGGCTCAGTTTGATGTACTCACTCATCCCTGCCTTCCCAAACGTTTACAATAAATAAATCTGTCTACAGCTGGTCTGATGGATTCTTTACAGTCTGACTTCACTGCAGAGGACTGTTTACATTGTGTGGAACAAGCGTGTGAGGACAGGAGGACACAAGAGGGCAGCGTTCGCTCAAAACCAGTAAATCAACAGTTCAAATAACCAAACATGTAATTCATCCGTAAAGTGAAATCATGTCTGTGTGTGTTAACACTGAAACTGAAGCTTGTTCGTGTGTTTTAGAGATGCAGCAGGCTGAGATGAGTCGCACTGAGGAATATAATCACATTTTATTATTATGTCATCAACTCGACTCCTAAAACATAAAAGCCTGAAGCGACAGACGCTTCATGAACCCGCTCTCATCGAGCTGATCCTGCTGTGATGTAGCAGCACCCTCAGTGTTTTTAGTTTGAACTTATGTAGATGATATTTTTAAACATTCAAAGCTGTTTTAATTCAGACTTAATGTAAAATAATGAGGGTACATAACAGCTGACAGAGTGAGTTCATGATGGATTTTCAAGTTCTTCTTCCAGACCTTTTTTCACACCGACTCACCCGCCTCAAACTTCTTTTTGAATCATGTTAAATTCTAAGAAAATCTGAAGCCGGACTGTCAGGACATTTAAAGCTCCGCTGCTTCTCTGACTAACGAGTGTCTGTAATTATGTGAGACAGTCAGACACCGTGCTGCACATGTAACCATTAAAAAGAAGTCAGTGCTGCTAAAGCCGACATGAAAGCCTAAATATAATGAAGCATGTAACGTGAAGACACAAACCTGCAGTTCCTCTAACGTCCACTTGAGGCTGGCTCCAGAAGTGAGTCAGTCTCCATAAGTCCCCATGTTTCACAGCAGAAATAAACATGTTTACAGCCTGGTACAAAAAACAGTTTTGGTCTCTGTAGCTAATTTCCCCGTTCATGACAACTGTACTGAGGGTGAATTTATATACAACTCACCTGTTCACATTATATTAAGGCTTAAAGTTATGCAGGTTAAGAGCGGGGACGCTTGATTGACAGGTGGGCGTGGTCACAGATGTCACTCAGCCACGTTTTGCAGATTTTTGGATGAGGCAGGAGGCTGTCAGCGTTTATAATATGACTTACAGAGACTCAACACTTCCCACCATGAGCAAACACTTGGCGACAGCAGCGAGGCAGAACCCGGGTCACGGTGGACAGAATGCTGCGATTAAAGGTAATGGATAAATGAATGAATAAACATAAAACCTTGAAGCAGGTTCATCAGTGAGCGGCTGTCGTCCGGCTCAGGGAAGACTGCAAACAGCTGCCAGAAGAAAGCAGCTGTTAATTTATGCAGGAGCTGAGTTCTCCACAGAGCAGGTGTTTCTCTCCTTCCTCTGTTTGTTCACCCTCGTCCCTCCTCACCTCATCTCCCTCCATCATCGGCCTCTCTCTCTTACAGCTGCTGCGTCTCCACGTCAAAGCTTCTTTTGTCCAATTAGCTGCTTCTAATGGAAATTCCCCTCGGTGCCTGGAACTGAACGAGACAATGATTCCCCGTCACTGCCCGGTGATGTGAAGGCTGGCATGTGATCTGTCCGTGGGAGAGTGTGACGTGGTTTATTTGTCTTTTACATCATGACACAACAGGTTTTGATGAAATGCCGCCTGTAAAACCTGCAGCACACGATGTGTTACTGCTCTTTTCTCTTCACGCAGCAGGTACACCCTGAATTGTGTTTCTAGTTTTCCATGATTAGTCGGTAGATTCTGGTCAAACAGGATCAGTAAAAAGTTTGGACACCTTCTCGTGCAGGTTTTTCGGACAGGTGATCGTGGAGGTTGAGTCATGCCAAATGACAAAGCGTGGAGCCCACACCATCACACCTTCTCCTTCATGCTTCATGGTGGGAACCACACATGCAGATACCATCCGGTCAGCTTCAGATTAAAGTCCAGATCTCCTCTGGTCCTCGTGTTTCTTGTCTTCTTGTTGGTCTCCCTCAGTCGCGTGAGGCTGCTAACTGTGACGACCTTCTCCTCTGCAGCAGATGATCGTTTCCTCCAACACTTCATCTGACCTGTCCGTGCACCTTTTCATCTAATCCAACAAAAATAAAAGGAGGAGGAGGTGTGTCCAAACTTTTGACTGGTACTGTATGTTCATGCAAATGAGATAAACATTGTGTCTGTTATGCAAATCCTGACAAGCTTTATGCCTTGAAGGCCTCATGCTGCATTAATGAACGTGCAACAGATCAGAAAATCAGTTATTTGTGTGAGATGCGGCTGAATCCTGTTGAGGATGTTGATATTTGTCTGAATTCTGGGTGAGGCCACGATACGTTAATAATAATCGCCTAAAGGTTATTTCCCATCCTAAAAATACACAGTGTCCACATGTGGTTTAGCTGATACAGAAAGACTCCTGAGACACCAACTTTAACCCAGCGCTGCTGCGTGGGAGTCGGGAAAAGACCCCCAGGGTTAAAAATATCAACTGGCCATATTGTTTCCATGGCAATGCTATCACACACCACACCTACACACTGCAGACCACACCAACATCACCGCCAATCAGCCTTGTTTGACGTCTCTCCAGGTAATAGGTGGTTTATCTGAAACGAGGCTCCGTCATTTGGGTGATTGCAGCAGCAGTTTATTTGAATTTACAGCCGTGGACACTCCCTCCTCTGTGAGCCGTTAGAGTTTAAACACACTGACCACGACTGGCGTGAGAGAGTGAATGAAGCAAACGGACACAAACAGCAGGACGTGAACAAACGGGATGATGGAAGAAAACAGAAAATCTGAGAGCAGATTAGAAACTCATTCACTTCGTTATATTTATAGAAGAACTGTGACCTGTAGCTACAGATGAATCTGCTGGACGGAGGTGTTGATCATGTTTATATATAAATATGCACAGACTGACATGTTGTAATGATCCATGAAGAAGAAACACTGATCTGACTGACGATTGATTTCTCATTCAGACGACACAGTGACCGATGAATCGCAGCAGTTTGTGCAACTGATGTTTCCTTCAGTAATAAAGCTCAACCTTAAATTATCCACAACTTTATTTCATATATTTCAATATTTTAGATCTACTGCTTTGACTGTTGGAGTGTATGTCTGTGTCTGAATATTTAGTGTTTTGATGTTACCTGATGCTTGAAGTTGAAAAGTCTGAACAGTCACTTTCTTCTAAAACTTTTACACCTTTAGTGACGTTTAACTACTAAAAATATGTCAGGAAAAACTTTTTACTTTGTTTTGTCTTTGAAGCTCTTTCATTTGTTGTGAATGAACAACTTAAAGATTTGATGAATTATTGTAAAAACATGTATTAATAACTTATAATGACAATGTGCATCAATATGGCTGAAAATAATGTAAAAGTGATGATGAAGGGAAATAACTTCAGATGTGATAACAGTGATTGGTTGGATAAATAGTTTAAATAAATTATTTTAAAGTTCCTGAAATAAACACAAACTGAATTAAAAGTGTGAAATATTCAGTTTAAACTCATTAATTAATTAATTAAGTTCAAACATAATTAAATTATTGTATTAATGACTCTAACAGGATAAACCAGCTTCGTGTTAGTGAATTATTAAAGATTAATCACTGCTGCTAATTGAATTTGAAAAGTTTCTCACTGTGCTACACAACACACACACACACACACACACACACACGCACACACACACGCACACACACACACACACGGTGACCTCCAGCCTCTGGGACAGACATTCAGCTCCTCGGTTCCTCCGAGCCCCCTGAGCCGGTGATCCCTCCCTCACCGCCGGCCAAGTCTCTCGTTCCCTCCGCCCCCACCCTCCCTTTCACCTCCCTATATCTCTGTCTCTCTCTCTCTCTCTCTCTCTCTCTCTCTTTCTCTCTCTCTCTCTCTCTCTCTCTCTCTCTCTCTCTCTCTCTCTCTCTCTCTCTCTCTCTCTCTCTCTCTCTCTCCCTGCCTGGAGGGACGCATGCAGCTCGAGTCCCGGCGGTGACTCCTGGATCTGAACCATCCCGGTGGAGGCGGTCTGTGCGTCCCTCCCACCCTGACACCCACCCACCCCGTCTCTGAGGCTTCCTGTCTGCGGGTGGAGCAGACGTCTGTCCCCGCCGCCGTGAGAGCAGCGTGCCAGGTATCGTGACGCACCAAAAAAAAATTAAAAAAAATCGGGCACTTGCGTGGACTTGTCTGTGTCTCCGTCTCCCGCACGGAGTCTGCCGTGTGACTGCGCCCACGCTGTGTGGACTTCCACCGGCTCTCCTGGTCGGTGTCCGCCGTGTGAGACTTGTGCGTCATCCGGTCCGGTTCGTCACCGGTGCCCTGCTCGGTGTCAGTGTTTGATGATGTCATTATTTCTTTCAGATGGACCTGCGCTCTGCCGCTGCGCCGCTGCGCCGCTCAGAGTGAGGACACGCTCCGTCCCCTGCCTCCCGAACTTGGACTGCTGCCTCCGTTCGTGGCGTGCAGGACCCGGACTCCTCTCCAGCTCTGCACACACTGATGTGGGACTGTAACAGCCCCGGAACATCAGCGAACTACCACAGGCTTTAACTTTTCCTCTGCGGATGAGCAGTAAGTGGATTACGCACGCCTCCGTAGTCTGTGTCGTTTCACCTGGACTCATCTGAGCGAGATCCTCGCAGGTTGGAGCGCGATGCTCGGCTCTCTGACCTCCTGTCGCTGCTGACGCACACACAGAGAGAGGAATGGGATTGTAAAGTATGTGGAGTCAGTCCTGAGGATTCCTCGAGTCGCTGCGTGCTCTCCGCGGGTTGCATGGAGAAGAGCAGCCCGAGGATGACGGGCGGAACTCGGGACACGCCGGTGAACTCCTCTCCGGCGGTCGCTGCCAACGCGGAGGGCGAAGAGATCGAGGTTTTGGAAAGCACCGACGTCCTCCCGGTGGCTCCAGAGGACGTAAGTGCACGTGAACAGTTTGAACCATTACGCAGCAAATCCATGCAGGAGCTCATTTCATGTTTGATCTGAATATTATTGCATAAGTTGCACAGTGACACATAATGATCCACACTGCTGCTGCGTTATGCTTCTGCTGCGGCTCATTGAGCACAGTGATCAGATAGTAACGAGGCTTCAAACAGGTGCTCTCTGCTCTTCATGGTGTTCACCTGCTTCTGCTTCTTCTTCTCTCTCTCTCTCTCTCCTTGCCTCAGCAATGGAAGTCTCTGTTTGACAAGGTATGTAGAGCGAGCGAGCTCCATGCATGCTTCACGCATTGTCTTCCCAAAGGTGTTCATCTGTGTGTGTGTGTGTGTGTGTGTGTGTGGTGTGTGTGTGTGTGTGTGTGTGTGGTGTGTGTGTGTGTGTAATCTGCCTGAAGCCATGCATCGTCCCGTTTAAAGGTCATGAAACATGGTGGTTGGAGATGTTGGAGGAACCGTTAGACTCAGCTCGGCTGGAAAAGTGGATGAAGTCACTTTTTAATGTGGAGGAGGTCGATATTTAGTCCTCAGAGCTTCTGATGGCTCGTTTTAAAAGTCTTGTCCATGCATCATGACCTTGACATTGACATTTTGCTTTAACACCAATGGAAGTGACTTAAACCTGCACCGGGTTCTGATCTGTGCCGCTTTAGACTTCCTGATCTCTCGCTGCCGTCCCAGCACCAGAATTTCATTTGGCTAAATGAGAGGGAACCACCCGGCCTCAGCTGGTGGAGGTGGCAGCGTGTTCTCTCGTTCAGTCCAAGTTTTTGTGATTCAGGCTGATTAGATGAATTTATTTTTAGATCAGGATCTTGCCAAGTGCAGCTTTAAATCCTTCGCCTGCTGGGAAACAATCACAGAGGAACCGGGACGTGGATTTGTCCAAACCGAGCCCCCATACACGCATGGAGGCTGTGGGTGTCGTCAGCTGACACTGACCCTGATAATGCAATTAGGGCGATACATAATCCTAAATGCATTGATCTGTCAGCCAGAAACACACACACACACAAAGACACACACACACAAAGACACACACACATTGATACAGCCAAGAAACCCCACAGGAGAAGAAACACAGAGCGGCTGATCATGCAAGCAGCCGGTCCGACTAACAGACGGCAAACGGGCCCCCTACTATCACACACACACACTTAAACACACACACACACAGCCACCACTTTGGGGTCGCTGCAGCACCTGCCCACCCCGGGCAGCAGGGTGGGGGTTACACGCATGTGTGTGTGAGTGTGTGAGTGTGTGTGTGAGTGTGTGTGAGGGGTGAGCGGGGATGTTTAGGGTCGAGTCAGAGGCTCGTGTCAGGCTCCGTCTCTGAGGGGGAGACTGGAGGTCCCCTGGGTGTGTGTGTGTGTGTGTGTGTGTGTGTGTGTGTGTGTGTGTGTGTGTGTGTGTGTGTGGTGTGTGTGTGGTGTGTGTGTGTTCGTGATGGAGCATACTCTGTGGACAGGCATTAAGTGGGCCTCTCGATCCGTCGTCTTTATCCGCCGTGCAGCGCGGCTTTGAATTTCCTGAAGTGGACGTGGGTTTTAAAGAAACCTGGGTTTGAGGTCACGGGCCGGGCCGGCAGAAACAAATGTCCTGTCACTCTTTTTATTCTGCTTCCCTTCTTCACCACCAACAATGAGTTGCTCCATTTGTCAAGCGGCTGACCTCGGAGACCCCGAGCTGCTGTGAAGCGACTAAGCAAGAGAAATGATGGACAAGGAAAGTGAGGAGTTTAAAGCGCTCTGTGACTGCACGAGAGAGAAAGTCACGAAAATAAACACAACGACAAATATACGATTTCATTTTCTCTTCTAACACTGGCGTAACTATCGGCTGGAGTTGTTTTGCTCAAGGACGTGTTAACATGTTAATGTGCTGATGGGGATCGAACTAATCCTGCAATTAATAGACGACATCCATGAAACCACTACAGACAGAAGAAGTTCTCGTTGGTTTGTTTAACAGCGTTAAGACCGACTCCTCCTCCGCTCCGATAACGTGTCACGACTCATCGAAGTGTCATTATACCTCGGGATCTGAATCGAGGACCAGTTCCAATTTGTCCGATCCATCCAAATCGTTTGACTTAGAGCCCATCTGTTCTTTTTATTGATGCTGGCATGTATTCCAGACAAAAACAATGACGGCGAACTCGTGAAAACCTGAAACATGACGAGCAGAACGAGACGCTTCAGGTGGGATCACTTTGTCTAGAACGATCGTGATCAGCCGCTGTGTAGCCGGTAGGTGTCGCAGTCGTGCCTGGTGGAATTGAAACAGTTGTGTTGACGCAGGTCGACTCTTTTCCACACAGAAACTTCCTCAGGAATCAAACAGGGAATTCCTCGAGCGTGCACACCTGAAACCTTCAGCTCACCTGCAGCTGTTGGAGCTGCTCTGTCTGTCGAGCATCTTCTTTATCTTTCCAAACCTCCCATGAGGCCACAGTTTGACCTTCAAGCCGGTGACTGTAACTCATCCAATTTAAGAAAATGTCCCAGTGAGTTAATACATTCCAAAATAAGAGTCTAGTGATGAAGACAATGATGCATCTCCTGTGTTAATCACATCTGGCTTCCCTGCCTCGTCAGATGCAGAGCACAGTCTTCGGGATGTTTACAGAGAGAAGACAGGACCGTCTCCACTCCCTCCTCTTTTTTCCTTCAGCTTCTTTAAAGCAGTTTACAAAAGTCGTGTAGAGACCTTCCCTGCCGGATCACTTTTACCGGCTCCCATGCGAGCGCGGTTCATACAGCTATCAGTTTCTGGGTTTCAGACCGTCGGGGCTGGAATCAAAGTGCTGCGTCGCTCTGTTCGCTTCTCTCTTCACTCGTCTCTCCTCGTCCCCGGAGAGGATTTTGTTGCTGTATAAGTGCTTTCCTCCGCTGTGTGCAGGAAGTATCTCAGAATGCTTTGATTGAAACAAACATGAGGCTGGAACACGTCTATCGAAGCAGAAAGATGCTGTTAGGAGGACGACAGCTGCGCTGCCCTCTGTCCGGGCTTCTGTCTGTCCTGGAGACACACCGGCCTGGAAAGACTCATGGCAGCCTGGTCAGACACTGTGTGGATCCGTCCTGTGCTGACTGACTGCACACTCACTCATGCTCATTCATGGAGGATTTGAGGATGGGCCACAGTTTACATGTGCAGAATATGTCTGATAAGTTGCATTAAGCCCAAAGCGAGCTCTTTGTTTGTAAAAAGTGGAATCTAGAAGTCTTCTCTGTCTTTAAGTTTGAGCTCTGATTGATTTTTGCACAATGTGGATTTTGGAGTTTTGCACCCGCAGCACAGACGCGTTAATTTGCTGTCTAAGAGGACGGTGGGGAATGTCCCGGTGCTTGTAAAGCCTAATTACAAGTCCCTAGGCGTGCAGACTGAAAAGACAAGACGTGCATCTGAAGCACTGACTGTGTCTGTGTTGTTTCTGTCACTGCAGCCTTGAACCAGGGGAGGAGGGAGACTAAAAGCACAGCCCGAGGAATCCTCATGCGTATCCGCGGCTTCGTGTTGACAGCATGCTCCCCGAGGCACGCGCCTGCAGGACTTTCACATGGCTGCATACTTTCCATGAAAGTGTTTCCTTCCTTCGTTTCTTGCTCTGCGGCGTTGCTGATCCCAAAACTCGCACATAAAAAAGTCTTTTAGATCTTTCAGGAACGGCGTCTAGCCCGGAGAGACTCCCTGCGTCAGCCATGTGCTGCATGATTTATGACCATCCCGTCACTGCTCAGCTTTAAAGCTGACAGTGACGTCTGTTGTTGGAGCAGCACGGCGACCGTCATTAATTAAAACAAGCAGGAATTCAACGACGGGGAAGCCACCTGTTCCCAGCGGGACTCGTGTTTCCCCGACTTTCTGTCGTGCGTTTCAATGAGCTTGTTAGTCAGACTGAGAGAAGTGAGGTCATTATTTAGAGCAGTTTGTCTGGCGGTGCCGTCTCGCCTCATCGCATGGCACAGCTGGCACCCTCTCACTGCTGCTCTCTGTGCTTTAAGTACACTTCAAATGAATTGGAACGCCACCACCACCACCAGCACCAGCACCAGCACCACCACCACCCAGGTAACTGGCACTTAATGGATGAGCCAACTGGGAACCCTCAGCTGTGTTTACTGGTGCATGCAGGGATCGCCTGTCTCGCCGCGCACCGTCAGTTTTCCTGACAGTAAAAGCAAACGGAGATCACGAGAGCGGCCGAGGCGTTTAGTGACGTGGCTGTGAACCTTTTCTTCGATTGACGCCCTAACCCTTCTTTGTTGGTCTTTTATCCGTACGTCTATTGATCAGATTTTGGGGTCGCAGTCCACTGACCCCGCTCATCGAACACCTAAACCTACCGGGCACCTTGCTGTTTTGGTCCGTCCTCCACGCAACTTCAAACCCAACTGGGAGCATCAGGGGGCGTGTAAATATGCTACGTAGTTAAATTGTTTTTACAAGTTTGCACAGGGTGTTTTATTTTGAAAATCTACTGGATTCTCTAGGCCTGCTATATCGCAAGTGTTCCCTGCAGAGTCGAGACGAAACTGGACCAGACTGGACCAGACTGGACCAGACTGGACCGTGACAGGGCCGGTGTGATTCGAAACATTGACTGAGACGCACACAGAACACGTTGCATCCATGTCAGGTGGAGTTTGTTTGGGGGTAACACTTCAGCAGTGATCAGACCAGCCGAGTCCTGGAGAAGCTCAGCGGCAGAGTCTCTATGATATTGAACTGTGTTGTTTTGATTCTGTGTGTGTGTGTGTGTGTGTGTGTGTGTGTGTGTGTGTGTGTGTGTGTGTGTGTGTGTGTGTGTGTGTGTGAGCGTGTGTGTGTGTGTGTGTGTGTATGTGTGTGTGTGTGTGTGTATGTGTGTGTGTGTGTGTGTGTGTGAGCCTCAAACGTTTTCATTTAATCAGAGCTCATCTTTCCTGTTCCTCTGCTCGGCTCTAAATAGATTTCCTTAATGAAAGGCACAGTTCCAGTTGGCGGAGTGTGAAAACACGGTCTGCTTTCATGCGTTGGTAAAAATAGCTGCAGCGTCTGTCGATCTCTAAACGGGAGAAAGAAGATGTGCCGGTTTACCTGTAATTGGCTGTAGAGTGCAAACTTATAACAGCGCTGTCATGAAATCCAAAGAGGTCGAGGTGGGGGGGCTGAAGTGACAGGCCGGCTGAGAGATCGTGGGGAGGCGGGGTACGCCTGCTGCCTTTAAAGACCCGAACGAGACTAAGTCCAGCTCCATCCATTTGAACTGGGGCAGCACCGTCACCTCAGCCAGCCTCAGGTCCACCGATGATCCTCCTCTTTGCTGATTTTCAGATTACCCAGGAGCCTTAAATGTGACTCTCCGGGTGGAGTTCATGGTGTTTGTTTATTCCATGTACCGAGCTTCTCCGTCTGTCTGGCTCGCAGTCTATGCTGCAAAATAACGACACCAACAACTCGCTGCAATGTCTGATTGTGTCTGAAAACAGCCTTAAGCTTCAGATCGAGCTCCTCTGATTTGTTTGCTTTCTCATCTTTTGTTCTGGAGTTGGATTCCTCATCAGAGTCACTGCACGACGTGAAGCGGCGTCTGGGTCTCAGTCTGCTCGTTGATGCTTTTATATCGTCTCTTTACATTAGCTCTGTGTCCAGTGCACGGCTGTCACGGCACGCTCCTTCATCAGGCTTTGCATGACACCTGTAAACCAGGTGCACCGCTGGAGCTCCACGAGCCAAGAGTGAGGACAGACAGACACTTTTATTGTGGTTGAGTTAAAGAACGTCTTCCTGCTTCAGCTTCAGTTTCAGTTTCAGACACGGTGCGAGTCCATTCATTCCTTATGGCTGAAACTGTAATACCTTCCCACAGGTTACAGTTACAGAGCTGTTGACAGAGTGACGTGTCCATGACCCATGACACCAACACCTGGGGGTGTGTGTGTGTGTGTGTGTGTGTGTGTGTGTGTGTGTGTGTGTGTGTGTGTGCTTGTATGAGTGTGTGACAGGCCTGTATCCCTTTTTGTTTTTCCAGTGACTGCTCAGCTGTTTATGTGGAAAATGGAAAATGTCTGTTTTTTGTCACAGAGGTTGTAGATGCAGCAGGAACGTTCACAAGAAACACACACACACACACACACACACACACACACACACACACACACACACACACACACACACACACACACACACACACACACACACATTTTGGGACACATTCCTGTGCGGCAGGTCGTGCAGGTGCGCTGTTGACACAGGTACAATAACCCTGTGTGCTGTGTACACCTGTTTGTGTGTTAACTCCACGCTGAGGAGACAGCTTCAGTATTTCCTGAGACAGATGGCCGTTCCCACAGATGAACACCGCTGACCACCGGCGCAGATGTTTCCGCCTGCGTGCTGGATCCACGGCGCCGGCTACACGTCTCGGATTTGAACTCTGAACAGTTTGTTGGACTTCAGATCACTTTGTCGTGCTGTGTGCTCAGCTGCTGCTCAAACAAAGCAGCATCTTCCTCCGACTCTCCCCGGAGAGTTTGCACAGAAGTTCCAGCAGCCGCGGTCAGACGAGATAATGCCAGACTCATAATTCAACCGTAATGGATTTTTTTTCTGCGCCCACGCCAAACCTGTGGGTAGTTTGCAGGTCGCAGCCGCTGCTCTCGCTGGATTCACTAAAAACTTTCTTTTTTTAGCAGCATCTGTCGTCTATTTTTTTATTAAAGTCTGCATAATAACTCCATTTAAAGGCCTCAGGTCCAAACCCGTGCTCGTCCTTCTATTTGTCTCCTCACATGAAGCTTTGACCCCTCCCGGACGTCGATGAAACCATGACTGTGATCGACACGGTGACCTCTCCCGTAGCTGGCGTGGTTTTCCTCCGTCTGAGCGGTGCTGTGACATTGCTCAGATAAATGAAGCACACAAGTGGCTTCGCCCAGACAGCCGCAGCTGTCCTAGTTTCAGAGTCAGAGCCTGAAGAAAGAAAGACAGACAGCAGGAACGAAGCTGTTTACATTCAGAGTCAGTGTGAATAATCAGAGCTCCTGGTAATCCATGTTCAAATGCAAGACTTCGCTTTGTTTACCCAGAGGTACATGCTGCAGCGATGCACACCCTGAAAATATATACAGTGAATAAATATATAAATAATATATAACAGCCAATCATCAGCCAGGTCTCCAGCAGCAGCAGCTAATATTACTGACTCCTCTTCTTCTTCCTCTTCTTAGTCCGTAACACCTGTTGGTACAAACACTCACCGCCAAGCTGACGAACTGAGCTAACATGAGCTAACAGCAGCTAACAAACTGAGCTAACAGCAGCTAACAGACTGAGCTAACGTCAGCTAACAGCAGCTAACAGACTGAGCCAACGTGAGCTAACAGCAGCTAACAGACTGAGCTAACGTGAGCTAACAGCAGCTAACAGACTGAGCTAACGTGAGCTAACAGCAGCTAACAGACTGAGCTAACATGAGCTAACAGCAGCTAACAGACTGAGCTAACATGAGCTAACAGCAGCTAACAGACGGAGCTAACATGAGCTAACAGCAGCTAACAGACTGAGCTAACATGAGCTAACAGCAGCTAACAAACTGAGCTAACATACTGAGCTAACATTAGCTAAGAATGGCTAACAAACTGAGCTAATATTATCTAACAGCGGCTAACAAACTGAGCTAACATGAGCTAACAGCAGCTAACAGACTGAGCTAACATGAGCTAACATGAGCTAACAGCAGCTAACAGACTGAGCTAACGTGAGCTAACAGCAGCTACCAGACTGAGCTAACATGAGCTAACATGAGCTAACAGCAGCTAACAGACTGAGCTAACATGAGCTAACAGCAGCTACAGCTGTCAGCAGTTTACTTCACTGTCCATCATAAACTCTGTAAATCACAGAGAGTTGAGGCGGAGCAGCCGGAGGACATCAGAGGGAAAACCAGAAAACATTTCCTCCATAAAATATGATCCAGTTTCACCAGAATCAGTGAAATAGTTGCTGCTGTGTGTGTGACTTCTCTGTAAACATCATCACGACCTGCTGATTTTTTGTGGGACACTATCTGGGCGTGTGCGCTGGCTTTTTTTCGCCAAACAAATAAAAGTACTCGGTTGTTCACGGATGCCCTGGATGTTTCGCTGTTGTCGTGGCAACCTTGCCCGGGCCCAGCGCAGCCCGGCAGGCTCAGCAGATGCCCAAGGTGAGCGACAGTTCAGCTTCGCTTTCACCCAGATCTCCGTTCCCTGTCCTGTCCGCTCCGTGTCATCTTACAGGGCATCGCTGCCAAACGCCTGCCGACCGGGCCAAAGTGCTGAAGAGGCGAACTGTGACAAGGAGAAACCACATGACACACACACACACACGCACACACACACACACACACACACACACACACACACACACACACACAGGAAATATAAACATTTTTGACCCTTTACTACCTGATGTGATGTCTGGCCAGATGTCTTGGTATGAATCATTGATGGAGGCTTGTGCCAAAGTGAAATTAGGTCACACTGATATTAAAATCTCGTCACGTTTACTGTGAAGAGTCTGAGAAGATGTGCTCTCCTTCTTTCATGGTGTGTTTTCCCACCAAACTCCAGTTTCCTCACTGGATCATTCGTGTTTACTCGGAAATATTCATAATTATTCAGCCGCACTCCGGGTGTTTATTCCTCCAGAAGCTCCAGGTCTCTCCTCCAGAAGCTCCCCAAAACTCAGCAGCTGTCTGTGGGCGAGCAGCAGCCCTGTCGCTCCACTTCACCCGGTCCTCCAACAAATCCTCTGCAGAGCGCGTCACGCAGTGCGATCCTCGTCTTTGCATTGACTTTGTATGAAATCTACTCATGCAAAATGTTGCAGTGTGAAGTGTGTGAAGACCCCATGACGTGTATTCACCAGGCATGATGTTTTGTTTTGATGGTGAAACCAGATCAGGCTGCTGTTGTCTGTAAATAAGATGAGCTACTGTCATATTTCACAGAGCAGACTTTTGTGTCTTTTGTGCCGGTAATAAATCACTGTACAGTACTGCGTACCGTCCCAGGTCCTTTGGGCTTTAGCCCAAATATGTTGTGACACTTGCTCATTTCATGGTTGAGCAGGTGGAGATTCATTTAAATTTAGTGTCTGGTTCCTAAAAAACAAACACTGAAGGCCACAAAGCTCAGATTTAAAGTAAGAAGGCACCGATTCAAATTTCAGAATCAATACGTCAGCTAACCATCACAGATCATGTTCTATCAAAGATGACACTGGACGTTACTGTATGCGAGTGAAGCAGCTGCAGTGAGTCTTTGCTCTTCTTACAAATTAGTTTGCAGGTTTTAGTTTTGGTGCGTCCTCTGTGCAGCTTCACACTCCAGCAGGATCAGATTTAGTCTTTTGTGGTTTATGCTTCTCCGTAGTTTTCTCTTTTATCTGTTCTTACGATCGAGGATCTGCACAGGGTGTTTCATTTTGAAAAATTAGCCCAGATTCCCTGTGCTGTGTCAGTGTCTGACTTCCAGCCTGCACGGTCTGCTCTGTGCATTCATCAAACACAGACTAAGCTCAGCTGGGAGAGCGTCCGCCCCACAGTACGAAGGCTCAGTCCGGGGTTCGAATCCGACCTGTGGCCCTTTGCTGCATGTCCCCGCTCTCTCTCTCTCTCTCTTACCACATTCCTGTCACTCTGCAGCTGTCTCTATCCAATAAAGCTTGACAAGGCCAAAAATATATAGAAAATTAAAGCTGCAAGCAGCGATGGTCGGGCCCTCGCACAATGTGCGCATGTCGAAATGACCCGAGAAGTTTCAGACAGCTCTGAGAAAGTGCTTCCTGCCGATTTCTTCTTTGAATGATTTTTATGCATCGCCACGCCCACACCGTTTACTCAAAATTCATAATTTTGATAACTTTTACTCAGGAAGTCTTTGTGAACACTCCTACCAAGTTTGAAGCCAATGGGATAAAATCCCTAGGAGGAAGTTCGTTCAAATGCGAACCCCTGGAAATGACCCCAAAACCCGAAAAGTCCAAATATGACAAAAATTGGACGCCGTACGCTTCACTGTAGCCCGGGGACACCAAGAGACTTTTTTGTGCGTCTCGGCATGTTACATACTCCCTCCAAGTTTCGTACACGTGGATGAAACCGTGGCAAGTGGCCTCTCCGAAAACACACACCTAGGTGGCGCTGTCGGGCCATATGCGTACGTCCATGTGCGAGACCCCCGAAATGCGTAATTTCACTTTGGGTGGGTAGGCAAATTTTCATGAGTTTTTCGAGGGCCGTCGAAAATGTGATTTTCTTTTAAACGTTGTTCAGCGTTTGAAATCCAACAGGGCCTCGCCCCAGCGTGCCGTGCTCGGGCCCTAAAAAAGCCATGTGCTGTATTTGCTGTGAACCCGAGGAGAGAGACGCGTCTGGAACATGCTGCGTCACTCGTCCCGTCGTGATGTGACGACATGTCGGCTCCTTTTATAACGTTCAATCTGTCGGTCCCATATCTTTTTCTTTCTGTGGTCACGCCGCCTCCTAATGTGGCTGATTGATTGAATCTCAGTGCACTTGATGCATTTTGTCTCACTCTATATTTACAGCTTGTCTGCTTGGAATCAGATTACAAACTGCACGTCGGTGCTAAGTGTTGCAAACAGGACCGTCCCGTCCATCGACGTTATCGCCCTCAAAGTGTCGCTGCGTCTCCTCCGAGTTTCTGAGTTTCAGGGGCAGACGAAGGGGGAAAGTTTTTTATCTTTGGCTGCAGCCACATTTGCAGATCCAGCGGCTCATCAGGGTGCCTGTCAGGGTCTGGGACTGAGGTGCCGTTATGATAAGAGTTATCTCCTTCAGGGGAGCAGCTGCCAGGGCTGTGATAACTCACAGGTCCATGACAGGTGGAATCAGGATCCTGCAGCACCACCTTCCAAAAATGAACCCGTTTTAATGGCGCGCATGTGATTCTGTGTTCATGTGATCTGTAGTTAATGTCAGTAAGTTTGTCTGTCAGTAATGAAACATCTGTGTGTGTGTGTGCTCCACACTTCATTCCATTATCTCGGCTGTCAGAGCACATCTCATTATTTCTCCTCAGCAGTCGTAAAGATAACGGTGATGAGCCTCCGCTCCAATTAATCTCACGGGAAAGGATGGAAACCGTTTCACTTCCTCTGCGTCTCCAGCTGACTTTTCTTTGAAACTTTCCGAAGCTGCGCGTTTATTTTTGTTCACGGGCCAAGAACCGCGACGACGACGACCCCGACACTTCATCTGCAACTTCATACAAACGACAACAACGTGCTAAATAATGCAGAGATGACTGATGACTCGTGAGCTTCGGAGGTGTCGGTAGCAGTTTGTTACCTCTGGGCAGTTTCCACTCTTCACGCTCAGCTAACATGTTGCAGCTCTATTTTTAAGATACAACCCTGGGAGTGAATTCTTATTTTATTCTCTGCAAGAAGCAAATGTGTTTCTCAAAGTGCTGAACGGATTCCTTTAAATCAGACGGAAGATGCTCAGGTGTGAAATGCACGTGTTTTAACGTCTTCATTTGAAAATCCTCCTGCAGAAACTCGGGCGGGATCTTCGTGTTTTCTTGGCATTATATCTGCCTCACCCTGATCTTCCTTTTCCAGAAGTTTTATTTTGAAAGAACTCCTGTGTTGCCTTTAAAAGGAAGAGGGAGTTGTTCATGAACTGCTTCTTGTGCGCTGACCTGTGAGGATTATGGGAACAGGATTATGAAGTAGCGGCTTTCCACCACCACCACTGAGGCTCAGGAGACAGCTGACTGGCCGACCGCCTGATCGTAGCCGGTTAATAAAAGCTCCCGCTCGTGGAGTTTCTCCAACGTAGCCTCGGAAGTGACATGTCAGCGGTGGCGGGCGCCGTTTGTCCTCATACTGTCCTTTTCCACCCCGCAGCCTGAGCCTTCTGGTAGGGGAGGGGCTCTTGTTGAAAAGATTGACGGACAGTTTGAAGGGTCCCACCCGACCCAGATGGCAACCTTGAAAATGTTTTCCGACAGCCTCGCTCGCTCCCCTCCGTCCTCCTCCCCTTTTTTTTCTCTTTCCCTTTCTTCTTGAGATTTGAAGGAAATAAGTCTCGGAGGCGGCGGGGCGAGGGGGTGAGGGAGGAGGCCGGCCTCCCCTCGGGGCAGCCCCAGCCTGCGGTCCATTTGCCAGCTATTAGAGATCATAAATCTCTACGCTGAATGGAACCGCCGGCATCAGTGGCGCAGGGGTTTTGATGGTGTTGTGGCGGGGATGTTGGGATGCAGGGTGGGGGTTGACCTCAGGGCAGAAGAAGGGAGTGAATGGGAGAGAAAGACAGGCCGGGGACGGCTTTGTGTTCTTCCTCTGCGAGGAGCTGCTGGATGTTTGATAGAAGGTCTGTCCCCGGCGGTAATGAAAGGTTCTCACCTCGGTGTAAATGGGAGGTTTGGGGGTAAAAGGTCACCAATCTGTGTCTTTGTCTCCATGCTGACCTCCCCGTGCCCCATGACTGACTGACATGGATACTCCACCACAGCTTTGTGTCTCAGTCAGGGTGACATTAAAAGCAGGAGTGGTTGAAGCTCGTTGCTGTTTGTGTGTGTGTGTTTCATTGTTTCTTCGTACACTTGTTCTCTGCAGTGTGAATGCTTTCACAAGCAGCGACAGGGGGTAAAGTGTTTG
This sequence comes from Collichthys lucidus, assembly GCA_004119915.2. Taxonomy (NCBI): domain Eukaryota; kingdom Metazoa; phylum Chordata; class Actinopteri; family Sciaenidae; genus Collichthys; species Collichthys lucidus. Next base: position 2,076,205 of record CM014080.1, read on the forward strand.
TTTGAACACACGCTCGAGAGCCCGGAGGGCAGCACAGCTCCCTGTGAAACTGTCTCGCCTTCTGTCGCCTTTAATGCAGATCATTTCCAAAACATTTAGTTTTGTTTCTTCATTCATCTGTTCGGTGTCACCAGCAGCAGCAGCTGATATCAGAGACTAGTCCAGCAGCGGCTGATATCAGAGACTAGTCCAGCAGCGGCTGATATCAGAGACTAGTCCAGCAGCGGCTGATATCAGCGACTAGTCCAGCAGCGGCTGATATCAGAGACTAGTCCAGCAGCGGCTGATATCAGAGACTAGTCCAGCAGCGGCTGATATCAGAGACTAGTCCAGCAGCGGCTGATATCAGAGACTAGTCCAGCAGCGGCTGATATCAGAGACTAGTCCAGCAGCGGCTGATATCAGCGACTAGTCCAGCAGCGGCTGATATCAGAGACTAGTCCAGCAGCGGCCGATATCAGAGACTAGTCCAGCAGCAGCTGATATCAGCGACTAGTCCAGCAGCGGCTGATATCAGAGACTAGTCCAGCAGCAGCTGATATCAGAGACTAGTCCAGCAGCGGCTGATATCAGCGACTAGTCCAGCAGCGGCTGATATCAGCGACTAGTCCAGCAGCGGCTGATATCAGAGACTAGTCCAGCAGCGGCTGATATCAGCGACTAGTCCAGCAGCGGCTGATATCAGAGACTAGTCCAGCAGCGGCTGATATCAGCGACTAGTCCAGCAGCGGCTGATATCAGAGACTAGTCCAGCAGCGGCTGATATCAGCGACTAGTCCAGCAGCGGCTGATATCAGAGACTAGTCCAGCAGCGGCTGATATCAGCGACTAGTCCAGCAGCGGCTGATATCAGAGACTAGTCCAGCAGCGGCTGATATCAGAGACTAGTCCAGCAGCGGCTGATATCAGAGACTAGTCCAGCAGCGGCTGATATCAGACTAGTCCAGCAGCGGCTGATATCAGAGACTAGTCCAGCAGCGGCTGATATCAGAGACTAGTCCAGCAGCGGCTGATATCAGAGACTAGTCCAGCAGCGGCTGATATCAGAGACTAGTCCAGCAGCGGCTGATATCAGAGACTAGTCCAGCAGCAGCTGATATCAGCGACTAGTCCAGCAGCGGCTGATATCAGGGACTAGTCCAGCAGCGGCTGATATCAGAGACTAGTCCAGCAGCAGCTGATATCAGAGACTAGTCCAGCAGCAGCTGATATCAGCGAGTAGTCCAGCAGCGGCTGATATCAGAGACTAGTCCAGCAGCGGCTGATATCAGCGACTAGTCCAGCAGCGGCTGATATCAGAGACTAGTCCAGCAGCGGCTGATATCAGCGACTAGTCCAGCAGCGGCTGATATCAGAGACTAGTCCAGCAGCGGCTGATATCAGCGACTAGTCCAGCAGCGGCTGATATCAGAGACTAGTCCAGCAGCGGCTGATATCAGAGACTAGTCCAGCAGCGGCTGATATCAGAGACTAGTCCAGCAGCGGCTGATATCAGAGACTAGTCCAGCAGCGGCTGATATCAGAGACTAGTCCAGCAGCGGCTGATATCAGAGACTAGTCCAGCAGCGGCTGATATCAGAGACTAGTCCAGCAGCGGCTGATATCAGAGACTAGTCCAGCAGCGGCTGATATCAGAGACTAGTCCAGCAGCAGCTGATATCAGCGACTAGTCCAGCAGCGGCTGATATCAGGGACTAGTCCAGCAGCGGCTGATATCAGAGACTAGTCCAGCAGCATCTGATATCAGAGACTAGTCCAGCAGCTGATATCAGCGACTAGTCCAGCAGCAGCTGATATCAGAGACTAGTCCAGCAGCAGTCAGTCCAGCTCGGCGTCTGTCTTTCAGCCTTTTATTTCACCAAGCTCTCACCAACCACTAACAGTCAGTCCCACATTTACTCTTGTCCGGCGGCTTCTTGCTCGCTCACTCTCTCCTTTTCTCTTCTTAGCTTCCTCCGTCAGCGTCCTCTTCACTCTCTTCTCCTCTGCCATCATGTCCATAGAAGCTGCTGAGCCTGGTTACCTCCTCTTCTTCTTCCTGGTAGTCCATAACGCCTGTTGGTACAGGTACCCGGGTACCCGTCGCTCTAAGCTCGCCGCCAAGCTGACGAACTGAGCTAACATGAGCTAACAGCAGCTAACAGACTGAGCTAACGTGAGCTAACAGCAGCTACCAGACTGAGCTAACATGAGCTAACAGCAGCTAACAGACTGAGCTAACAGCAGCTACCAGACTGAGCTAACATGAGCTAACAGCAGCTAACAGACTGAGATAACATGAGCTAACAGCAGCTAACAGACTGAGCTAACATGAGCTAACAGCAGCTACAGCTGTCAGCAGTTTACTTCACTGTCCATCATAAACTCTGTAAATCACAGAGAGTTGAGGCGGAGCAGCCGGAGGACATCAGAGGGAAAACTTGGCTACATTGCCTACTTATCCAGCTCCGGTTCTGGCACGACACCGGCTTTGCTCTCCCCTCGTTGAGCCCAAAGTTAGACCTGATTACAGGTCAGTGTAGCATCAACAGGATTCACTGTGGAAACAGAGACTCACTCTGTAACAAACGAATCCGCCGCTGTGCTCTGATCATATTACCAAACAGACATGGATACGTACAGTTCTGTTTATACCGCAGCGTCTGCACAGGCGGACAGTCACGCATGTTTGTCGTCACCGCTCTGCAGGATGTCACAGACTCACACTGACCTTTCCACGTCAGCCAAGCATTCATTCTGCTGTGTGCGATGTTTGATTTAATTCAGCATGGTCGATGGTTTCAGGTCGTCTGCTGGATTTTCTCTTTATTTGGTCAGAATTTATGCAGCTACACATTCTTGGGGGATTACAGTAATCCTGGTTATAGTACCATAATCTGCTAATCTGCGGTCGGTGCATTAACATGAGTTGACCTATTCACACAGTTTATCCAGAGTCACTGCGACACAGTAGCACTGCAGGACTTTGAGGTCACCCGGAGCCCGTGTGATGAACAGTCTTCCTGCGCTTGATATTGCAGCATCTGCCAAATAAAAGCCGTGATGATCTTCTGATTTAGAGTTGCACGATACCCATGGTATACACGGTACCTTGCGGTACCAAATCATACCCGTCGCTACTATACTAGAAATTTCACACGACGGTACTACCGTGGATTACTATATTACCGGTGCCAGTCTCCGCTACATAGCGGCCCCTCTGCCCTCCTCCCGGCTTCTCACTGCATGCTACTCACTCGTAAAAAAAACATGGCATGTGCTGCAACCGAACTACACAGCTGCTGAATGATTGGCTGTTTGCCTGTTACTGGTGACGTCCAGGGATGTGATAGGCTGTTGCACGCTGGGTCCGCCCGTCTGTTAGCTGATTGGCTGTTCGTGTGTTTCTGCCGGCAAGCATGAACTCCATGAAGACAGCTCCGCTTCCATAGAAACTCGCTTCAAAACAAACAACAAGCTAAAATTCTGTCTCGCCCAGACACGAGACAACACACTCACCGTGGCAGAAGCACCGGGCCCGAGCAGCGAGTCTGCCGTGGCGTCTTCGTCAGTGGCAACACTAATTTTGCTTAAAAAACAAACGTTGTTGTTTCAAACTAACTTGTACAAATACATTGCAGTTTATAAAAATAATAATAATTAAAAAAAGGCAGCAGTATCGCGGTATTACCCGGAACCGCGATACTTTGTCTGGTATAGTATCGTGGTTACTCATTTTAGTATCGTGACAACTCTATTCTGATTGCATCTCGTCTCCCGGAGACCCCGAGTGCCTCTGAGTCTGGTAAAGCATTAAAGCTGCAGGGGAACGTAGTTTTAAACTTCAGGGACTGGGTCTGCAGAGGGGAAGTGTGCAATAACAGTGCAGTGAAGTGTGTGTGCGAGTGTGTTAATGAACGCTCAGGGATGAGGCTGGTGGTGAGTGGGTCTGCAGTCCTCTCCTGTAGGGCTGGCTAATAGATCTGTGGAGCGAGCTGCTGTGATGTGGTCAGAACCAGCAGAGGTGAGACAGAGACAGAACATGCTGCCGCTTTGATGAAGCGACTTAATATCGCGTTGCTTGGAAACATTTAAATTGGAATGTGGTAATCAGATGAATTAGACAGTGAGCTCAGAGTAGAGCATGAAACGGGCCTTAGAAGTCTGACAGCTTTGTAGAGCCCGAACCCGTTTGCAGCCCGACATCATTTAAATGTGTGCATATGGCATATCAGTCAAACCTCCGTTTTCACCTCCTCAGCATCCATTTTTTCAGATCGAAACGCATCACATCGCTCATTTACCGCGCAAGTCATAACGCAAGACCGAGCCCGAGCCTGGGCCCGATTTAAATGATAAAAATTATGCCCGAACCCGTCGGGTCCTGGCGGGTTTGAGCAAAGATTTCCAGCTCTAGCTCAGAGCACCAGGAAAGAAGAAGAGCAGGTTTACAGGCTGGGGGAGTGTTAACAGGGAGTGAAGCCGGGGTCATGCCAGAACCAGAGATGGTTGAGTGAGCAATGTAACCGGGCTCAGCAGCCTCTATGGACATAATGGCAGAGGAGTGAAGAGGACGCTGACGGAGGAAGCTAAGAAGAGAAAAGGAGAAAAGAAGAAGAGTAAATGTGGGACTGACTTTTATATTTTAGTTCCAACTTTTTCCACGATTTCTTTCCTCACATATTAAAAACAAAAACCTTAAAAAAGTTTCTTAAACACAAATTAACCAGAGAACATTTTTTTTACATGTCAGTAAATGATTTCTGGCTTTCTACTTTCTTTGTATTAACTTTGAGGTTTGCAGGTTAAATAAGCCTCTAGGAAGTCTGACATCGATTCACACTCTATGAGTAATGTAGAGCCACGTGAATATCAACGCTCACTGGGAAAATATGAATCAAGTCAACGCTCCCTCCTGCAGCAGGCTTCAGATCCGGACCTGGACTTGCAAGTGATGCCAAGTCAGAGTCCCAGCATCGGGCCAGAGAGGCTGAATTTTTCAGTCGTGTGACATTACGTGTGCAGTTATATTCACTCAGATTATTATTCTTATCAGCGGGTACAGAACTGACTGGCAGGCTCTCTCTTTCCTTCGTCTTCCCTCTCTCTCTCTCTCTGTCTCATTTCATTTCCCATTCTCTTCTCTCTCCACCGCTCTCCTGTCCTCTGTGATGGGAAATGCTCGTAGTCTGCCACAGGTAATTGCTTTCTCTCTCGTGCAGTCTGATGTACTCTCTCTCTTTCTCTGCGCTCTCATTGCTTTTGCCTCTTGTCTTCTTCTTCTTCGTGTTCAGGGGGAACAAAATGAAGCTTCAGATCGTGCATCTGTTGCACCGTTAATGTTTTTCTGCGTTTTCTTTTCATTTCATTCCTGTGATGTAAAACACAGAATATCAAAGGGAGGGCTGATCATATGAATCCTGCAGCATTCCCATTTAAATCAGGATAAAAATACAGAAATAAGATTGCAGATCTCCAGGTAGCTGCTGCCAATAGGACGACTTTGGTTTAAAAATACATTTTTTTATTGGTGAGTCACCTAAATAAACTCGTTCAGTCGATATAACCGAGCGTGCTGATTGGTTTTCTGCTTCACGGTGGCTGTGAGGATGAATGACGTTGTGTCTGTCTGGGCTAATCAACAGAGCGCTGGGTCACCTGTCTCGCTTGACAGATTAGAAGCCCTCATCCATCTAACACACACACACACACACACACACACACACACACACACACACGCACACAAATGCACAGTCGTCTGAGGCTATCACAAATTAGCACGGGCCGTCACCGTTTCCTTGCCAACTGGCTCGTAACCAGGCAACGTTGGTCGGTCGGTGTGAAGATGTCTTCAGCGGGTACATGCGCACGTACACACACACACACACAGATGGGGCTTGATATGTGGATAGGTGTCGGACATGGAGGTATTATTTGAAATCCCCCAGGCTTCTCAGTGCAGACACACAAAGACCCAACAGGTGAATCACATCCAAACAGGAGCTGCTTCGACATTAGAAACCACTGCTGCCTGTATGTAAGTGACCTTGATCGTTCTTCACGTTCCTGAGACTGAAGAGGAGCGAGGTTGATCCTTCATGCACACGTTCCATCATATAAATGAAACCATCAGACAGACTCATCATTTTCAGTCCATCTGTGCGCGGCAGGCGATTTAACCGAGATAATGTTCGGCGTCTCGTCCTCTCGGAGCTTTAGGTATCAAAGCGGCTCCGTCTCCTTTTTTTGTTCCGTCATGGACACTTTGGGTTTGAATGGCGTCTGAAGAGCTGATACGCCGTGTAACTTGTGTTCAGCGGCTCTCTGCAAACCTCATGTAACATTAGTTTCTGCTGAAGGTGTGAAATGTGCAACCTTTCTTTTCTCTGCAACCAGTCGACTCGCTGTCGGGAATAATACCCGTCCTCCTCATCTCGCTCGACTAATTAAAGTTCAATAAAAAGAAAAGTCTACATGCATAAACGTTTATATATTTGTATATTTGAGTTTATTTGACCACTGAGGTCAGTACTGAAGTTATTTAGTTGCAGTGGGGATGTTTTCTGTCTGTCTCTGTGTCTGTAGTTTGTGGCGTCCCTCATGTTTCACCACTTCCTCTCTTTTCCAGCCGCTCTATTAAAAAATGACAGACGCTCGACAGTCACCTGCTCCTGATTCGTCCTCGTCTTTTGTCTCACTTCCTGTGTCTCTCGCACTTCAGTGCAGAGTGCCTCTGTCCTGCCTTCTGTCCGACAGTCATCATCTTCCCCGCACAATGAGCCGGGGAAATAACAAGTTCAAGTGTGTGCAGCGTGCAGCCCCCCTCGCGGAGGGAAAACACTGCTCGCATTCAAACATGAGTAACGAGGGAAAGAAAGGAAAGCGGGTGAGAGATTGTGGAGGAGTTTGCAGTTTAATGAAAGTGGGTTATAATGGTGTGCTGTGCCGGGACCAGGCAGGTCCTCTCAGCTTGTTGATCTTGCTGATGTATGCTGTGTCAGATTGTTGCTTAATTGACTGTCTGTGCCCAGCTGAAGGTTATCCCATCAAAGCCAGTGATCCCACCTGCCAGCTGCCAGCTGTGCTTTATTTCTGCTGCTTTATTTCTGCTGCTTTATTTCCACATCGAGCAAAGCAAAGAGCATTATTTTAAATCCTTTAAAACCACAGACTGCAGGTATGTTTGTGTCGTGTCTCATGTCGCTGAAGCAGCTTCTGGTCATGCACCGTTCAGTCCAGGTCAGCTTTATTTATTTCTCCTCTTTCCAATTCTTCCTCTCTTTTCCTTACTTAGCCTTAGCCTCCGAGTCTAGGTGTTGTTCATGGTGTTAACAGGCATCGTCGTGGCATTTTGGGGGCTGTTAGAAGTCTTGTCGAGGCATTAGTCATGTCTCGGAAGCGTGACGTGGGCAGAGCGCTGGGCAGAGGCCGGCGGGGGCCGTGACATGCATGGTGAGCCGGTCTTTATGCGAGCCAGACGGCTGACCTTTTCTGCACAATCCTCCTGCACGACGGGGAGAGGTGATGTCTGGGTAATTAATGGTGTGAAACCACGTCGGCTCGTCGCAGCCCTCGCTTCTGCATCCCGCCCCACGCTGCTGTCACTCAGCTGTCAAGTGACACCAGCAGGGAAGGAGGTGGATGGAGGGAGGTGGGGGTTTGACTTGGAGGAGCAGGGAGGTCTTGGATGGATCTGCCCATCTGTGCTCGTCCCAGGTGGAAATTTGTTCCCAGCTGAGATGCTGGCAGAATTTAATTTGAACGCCTTGATGATGATGAAATTGAAAAAGAGGAATGAGTGACAGCCGGACTGAACGGAGCTGTCTAGTGTCACACGAGTCAGCCTGAGCTCGTGGTTGGTGCAGACGGAGGTGTTTTCCTCCAAACACACCGAGTGCAAACAAAAAAAAACAATTTGAGCTGGTCCTATGAGATGCTGCAGCGTTCCTGCATCCTCTCCCTCTGCTCCTCTGAACACTGCTGCTTTTGTCTGAGTAACTGAGTGTGAGAACAATGAAACAACCCACCGGACACTGACTGGTACCCCCGTCAGCATCGGTGCCTGCTTGAGCCTGGAGCTGTCAGGTCGGACCCAGACTGTGGTCCAGATGTCAGATCGAGCTCCGCGAGCGTGTGCCGCTGTTTTCTTACAAACTGCACTGAGCTGCGTCAGCATGTGTGTGTGTGTGTGTGTGTGTGTGTGTGTGTGTGTGTGTGTGTGTTTGCAAGGCTTAAACAAGTTGCTTCATAAAAAGACTGTAAACGAGGGCGAAGCATGCACAGACAGACGAGGGAAACCTGAACGAGGATTTTATTTAAATATTAATAACTTAGAGCATCTTACATCTCAGCACTGTCCATCACCCACATGACGCTGATGATACCTCACACGGTTCATAACACGGTCGATCCAAACCTTCGTTGACTTCCCTGCATGTGAAAGCACCGTGCTGCAACAAACTACACGTCAGCAACTAGAAACAGAACTTCTGTTTTGCTGTTCACCACATACGTTGACTTTATTTATGTCATTACATTTTATTGCTCTGCAGTCTTGACTGTGGTCGATGTCAGCTGTCAGTCTGACTGTTTCACTTTTCACCTCTCCATCACTGCCACCGCCTGCCAACACGCTGTCATCTCAGCTCAGCCTGAACTGGTCTGGGTCCCGTCTGCGCCTCAGCACCGGGGCGACGATAAGCCCCAAAACCACAGAGCGTCTCCCAGCGATGATAAAATACTCCTTCCAACCCTTTCGTGTGTGTGTGTGTGTGTGTGTGTGTGTGTGTGTGTGTGTGTGTGTGTGTGTGTGTGTGTGTGTGTGTGTGTGTGTGTGTGTGTGTGTGTGTGTGTGAAAGATATCACTCAGGTAAAAGCCTTTGGTGTCGAGGGCACGCTCTGAAAAGCCTGATTAACATGAAAAGGTGTGTGTGTGTTTCCATTGTATCTGCTATGTCAGTGTGTGTGTGTGTGTGTGTGTGTGTGTGTGTGTGTTGGCCAGTGAATGAAGTGCCCCTGACTCTCGCCTGTCCTCCCTGGTGCTTCAGTGTAATTAGCAGAGAGACTAACGAGCTTCTGACGAGGCTGGCTTTTTATTAGAACCGCTAATTGCTGCATGTCAAGGGAAAACTCAGGCTTTGTGTTTAGGAAGCACCGGGTGTGTGTGTGTGTGTGTGTGTGTGTGTGTGTGTGTGTGTGTGTGTGTGTGTGTGTGTGACGTCTGCACACACAGTAGTAGAAGTAACTGTGCACGTTTATAATGTCTGTATGCACCTTTACATACAGCAGGATCTAATTAGTGTGTGTGTCTAAGATGAGTGTGTTGATCGTTTCGTTAACCTGCGTGCTCCTAATCGCCTGCCACTGTTTCCTCTTCCTGCCCCGGCCGAGGCGCTAACGTCTTGTTTGAACAGGATTAATTACTGGAGGACGCTGCGTCTCTGCATAGATGAACTTAAAAACATATTAAACTGGGAATAATATGGAGAGACGTGCGGATCAGGAGCACCACCACAGAAGTGTTCTGCTGGGTTTGTTCGAGGTGTTGGAACGTTCCTGTGTTCCGTGATCTCCACATAAACAGACAGCATGTGTGCGATGTCGCTTACAGGTTTCCAAAGAGCTTCAGAAGATGGAGATATCTGCTGCTGCCATCCTGCTAAACTAAAAATCGACAAAGACGACTCATCATCAGACCTGAGGCGAGCAAACAAGCCCTCTGTGACCACACCCACCTGTCAATCAGAGCGTCCACGCTCGTAACTGTGCATAACTTTAAACCTCGTTCAAATGTCCAACTGTACTATACAACTCACCTGTTCAGGTTATATTGAGGCTTAAAGTTATGCAGGATTAAGAGCGTGGACGCTTTGATTGACAGGTGGGCGTGGTTACAGATGGTTTGTTTGAGCGACCAGGCTTTATTCGGCTCCACCGATGATCCACGTCTGACATTAACCTGCGGGTGGAGGAAGCAGGACATCCAACAGTTTTTGGCTTCAGAACAGAACTTTAGAAACTTGTGGGTGACGTGACTCGAGCTCTCATTCTTCATACGATCGTGGTCGGTAACCTGAAAAGCTTGAGAAACACGACATGACGATGAAGTATATAAAACTCGTGCTGGTGGAGATTTGAGTCTTTTCTGGACACACTTTGCATCTTAAAAAGGTTCCTGTGAGTTTCAGTCCACCCAGAGAACGCTGAGGGAAAGAAAGGAAAGCCATTAGGAGAGTGAGACCCTGCCAGCTCATTAAACCGGCTCTTATAATGTCAGCTACTGGTAATTAGTCCGTCTTGGCCAGTCTGCCTTCATGCAACATAACAGACTTCATGTGAGTGCAATGCTCCGTCGCCTCATACAGCAGTAATCCTTCAGTTAGGAGGCTCGCAGCTGCAGCCAGAGTTTAAACATAGATCAATATGGAAAGTATAGAAACAGACTCGATATCTGGATAATCTAATATCTTGTTTTTGTCTGTGGGTCAGCACATCGACAGCAGAGTCCTGATAATAACAACATGGCACGCTGCTGCCGTCTGACTCTGCGGGGGGATGCTGAGTAATTACAGCGGCTGGATGCTGACTGGATTCTGCCACAGCAGTTATTTAAATAGAAGAAAGCAATAATAACATACCCAGATTTAATAATATAGTAATATATCTTTGGACTTAATACCCAAAATAACAGGATGAAGCATAAGTGCATGAAGTGCATGCTGCAAAATCTTGCTCTGATGTTTTTCCAGACGTTTTTTAGAAACATAGAAAATATAAAACTGAAAATATTGTGACAGTTTCTGTGTTTCTCTGACGCTTGTCAGAGTTTTTGAATGTTGCGTCATTTAAATCAGCATTTTCTCCTCCTCAATCAACAAACAGCTCGATCTGAACTTCCTCTTTAATTTGATACCAGATATGTCGCTTGTTTGATTTAACATTAAAAATGTCCCGCTCCCTGCCGACTCTTCGGTGAACGTCTCCGTCTGAGCCTTTAGAGCCAGATCAGTCTGTTTACTGATGTAATGAAGAACTCACAATGTCTGAGGAAACTGAGTGGAAACCCGCCAAAATAAAATCATAGATATCAACGTAATGATGAATATTTACAGCACAGAGCTGCGTGTCCTCTGTCTCTCTGTCGTTATGGCCACGCGGTAACTCGCGGGCTATTGGAGCTACTGTTGCTTAGGTGACACGTCATTGCTCCCTCGGTCACGCGTGTTGCCGTGCTGATTCACCCACGGTCACGCCTGCTGCACTTCCTCAGTCTGGACGATGTTGTTACTGAGGAGTGTGACAGCGCATCGCCTCGGGCTGCAGCTCGTGTTCATGCCCTGTGTTTGTTCCACGAACA